>WOXC01011875.1:0-13464 GCA_011680675.1 Gymnobelideus leadbeateri | reverse complement strand
AGGGAGCACCCTAGTCTTGCACATCCTAACTCGGTGCATTTATTCTGTATTTGAGAGATAAGTGCTCCCAGTTAGGATGAGCCAGTCTGAGGACCAAGCTTCACAGGAGACAGACAGCTGGTACGAATGTTACAGTTTATACATTGCCTAAAGTTGTCAGGCTTCAGAAATGGCCGGGATTTGTGACCAAGACCGGGACAGACCCCATCTCCTTCGGTTCCGTCTTTTATTCTATAGTGTGCATTCCAACCTGTTAAGCTTGAAATGTGAGTTAGGTAGGAACAGGACTTGGGTATTTATGACAGAAATTCCATAGGAAGATGTCTGTCCAATTACCACTGTTGCTAAAGTATACGTTTTATTTTGACTTTGGTAGAAAATTGTTTGATAAGCAAGATTCATCAAAGCCTAGCATTCAAGAAGGAATGCATGATGCAGAACACCCAGCTCTATACCAGGATGGAAAACGACCTCTTCTTATTACTGCCCAATGTTCTCATTCAGGGAGCACCCTAGTCTTGCACATCCTGACTCGGGGCATTTATTCTGTATTTGAGAGATAAGTGCTCCCAGTTAGGATGAGCCAGTCTGAGGACCAAGCTTCAACGGAGGCAGACACCTGATAAGATTGTTACAGTTTATACTCTGCCTGAAGTGGTCAGGCTTCAGAAATGGCCGGGATTTGTGACCAATACCGGGACAGTCCCCATCTCCTTCGGTTGCGTCAATTATTCTATAGTGTGCATTCCAACCTGTTAACCTTGAATTGTGAGTTAGGTAGGAACAATACTTGGGAATTCCTGACTGAAATTCCATAGGAAGATGTCTGTCCAATTACCCCTGTTGCTAAAGTATACGTTTTATTTTGAGTTTTGTAGAAAATTGTTGGATGAGCAAGATTCATCAAAGCATGGCCTTCAAGAAGGAATGCATGATGCAGAACACCCAGCGGTAAACGAGGGTGGAAAACGACCTCTTCATAGTACTGCCCAATGTTCTTACGCAGGGAGCACCCTAGTCGTGCTCATCCTAACTCGGGGCATTTATTCTGTATTTGAGAGATAAGTGCTCCCAGTTAGGATGAGCCAGTCTGAGGACCAAGCTTCACAGGAGACAGACAGCTGGTACGAATGTTACAGTTTATACATTGCCTAAAGTTGTCAGGCTTCAGAAATGGCCGGGATTTGTGACCAAGACCGGGACAGACCCCATCTCCTTCGGTTCCGTCTTTTATTCTAGAGTGTGCATTCCAACCTGTTAAGCTTGAAATGTGAGTTAGGTAGGAACAGGACTTGGGTATTTCTGACAGAAATTCCATAGGAAGATGTCTGTCCAATTACCACTGTTGCTAAAGTATACGTTTTATTTTGACTTTGGTAGAAAATTGTTTGATAAGCAAGATTCATCAAAACCTAGCATTCAAGAAGGAATGCATGATGCAGAACACCCATCTCTATACCAGGATGGAAAACGACCTCTTCTTATTACTGCCCAATGTTCTCATTCAGGGAGCACCCTAGTCTTGGACATCCTAACTCGGGGCATTTATTCTGTATTTGAGAGATAAGTGCTCCCAGTTAGGATGAGCCAGTCTGAGGACCAAGCTTCAACGGAGGCAGACAGCTGATAAGATTGTTACAGTTTATACTCTGCCTGAAGTGGTCAGGCTTCAGAAATGGCCGGGATTTGTGACCAATACCGGGACAGGCCCCATCTCCTTCGGTTGCGTCAATTATTCTATAGTGTGCATTCCAACCTGTTAACCTTGAATTGTGAGTTAGGTAGGAACAATACTTGGGAATTCCTGAGTGAAATTCCATAGGAAGATGTCTGTCCAATTACCACTGTTGCTCAAGTATACGTTTTATTTTGAGTTTGGTAGAAAATTGTTTGATGAGCAAGATTCATCAAAGCATGGCGTTCAAGAAGGAATGCATGATGCAGAACCCCAAGCTGTAAACGAGGGTGGAAAACGACCTCTTCATATTACTGCCCAGTGTTCTTATGCAGGGAGCACCCTAGTCTTGCACATCCTAACTCGGGGCATTTATTCTGTATTTGAGAGATAAGTGCTCCCAGTTAGGATGAGCCAGTCTGAGGACCAAGCTTCACAGGAGACAGACAGCTGGTGCGAATGTTACAGTTTATACATTGCCTAAAGTTGTCAGGCTTCAGAAATGGCCGGGATTTGTGACCAAGACCGGGACAGACCCCATCTCCTTCGGTTCCGTCTTTTATTCTATAGTGTGCATTCCAACCTGTTAAGCTTGAAATGTGAGTTAGGTAGGAACAGGACTTGGGTATTTCTGACAGAAATTCCATAGGAAGATGTCTGTCCAATTACCACAGTTGCTAAAGTATACGTTTTATTTTGACTTTGGTAGAAAATTGTTTGATAAGCAAGATTCATCAAAGCCTAGCATTCAAGAAGGAATGCATGATGCAGAACACACAGCTGTATACCAGGATGGAAAACGACCTCTTCATATTACTGCCCAATGTTCTTATGCAGGCAGCACCCTAGTCTTGCACATCCTAACTCGGGGCATTTATTCTGTATTTGAGAGATAAGTGCTCCCAGTTAGGATGAGCCAGTCTGAGGACCAAGCTTCACAGGAGACAGACAGCTGGTAAGATTGTTCCAGTCCACAGTGTGCCTGAAGTTGTCAAACATCAGATTGGCCGGGATTCCTGACCAAGCCCAGGACAGGCCCCATCATCTTCGATTGCGTCAATGATTCTACAATGTGAACTCCAACCGGTTGAGGTTGAAATATGAGTTAGGTAGGAATAGGACTTGGGAATTTCCATAGGAAGATGTCTGCCTAATTCCCACTGTTGCAAAAGTTTTATTTTGACTTTGCTAGAAAATTGTTTGATAAGCACGATTCATCAAAGCCTAGCATTCAAGAAGGAATGCATGATGCAGAACACCCAGCTGTATTCCAGGATGGAAAACGACCTCTTCATATTACTGCCCAATGTTCTTATGCAGGGAGCACCCTAGTCTTGCACATCCTAACTCGGGGCATTTATTCTGTATTTGAGAGATAAGTGCTCCCAGTTAGGATGAGCTAGTCTTAGGACCAAGCTTCAACGGAGGCAGACAGCTGGTAAGATTGTTAGAGTTCACACACTGCCCCAAGTTGTCAGGCTTCAGAAAAGGCCAGGATTCCTGACCAAGGCGGGGACACGCCCCATCTCCTTCAGTTGTGTCAATTATTCTTCAGGGTGCATTTGAACCTGTTGAGCTTGAAATGTGAGTTAGGTAGGAACAGGACTTGGGAATTTCTGACTGAAATTCCAAAGGAAGATGTCTGCCTAAGTACCACTGTTGCTAAAGTTTTATTTTGACTTTGGTAGTAAATTGTTGGATGAGCAAGATTCATCAAAGCATGGCGTTCAAGAAGGAATGCATGATGCAGAACACCCAGCGGTAAACGAGGGTGGAAAACGACCTCTTCATAGTACTGCCCAATGTTCTTATGCAGGGAGCACCCTAGTCGTGCTCATCCTAACTCGGGGCATTTATTCTGTATTTGAGAGATAAGTGCTCCCAGTTAGGATGAGCCAGTCTGAGGACCAAGCTTCAACGGAGGCAGACAGCTGGTAAGATTGTTAGAGTTCACACACTGCCCCAAGTTGTCAGGCTTCAGAAAAGGCCGGGATTCCTGACCAAGGCGGGGACACGCCCCATCTCCTTCAGTTGTGTCAATTATTCTTCAGGGTGCATTTGAACCTGTTGAGCTTGAAATGTGAGTTAGGTAGGAACAGGACTTGGGAATTTCTGACTGAAATTCCAATGGAAGATGTCTGCCTAAGTACCACAGTTGCTAAAGTTTTATTTTGACTTTGGTATGAGCAAGATTCATCAAAGCCAGTCTGAGGACCAAGCTTCACAGGAGACAGACAGCTGGTAAGATTGTTCCAGTCCACAGTGTGCCCGAAGCTGTCAAACATCAGATTGGCCGGGATTCCTGACAAAGCCCGGGAGACGCCTCATCTCCTTCGATTGCGTCAATGATTCTACAATGTGAACTCCAGCCTGTTGAGGTTGAAATGCGAGTTAGGTAGGAATAGCACTTGGGAATTTCCATAGGAAGATGTCTGCCTAATTCCCACTGTTGGCAAAAGTTTTGTTTTCACTTTGGTAGAAAATTGTTTGATGAGCAAGATTCATCAAAGCATAGCGTTCAAGAAGGATTGCATGATGCAGAAGACGCAGCTGTAAACCAGACTGGAAAACGACCTCTTCATAGTACTGCCCAATGTCGTTTTGCAGGTAGCAGCCTAGTCTTGCCCATCCTAACTCGGGGCATTTATTCTTTATTTGAGAGATAAGTGCTCCCAGTTAGGATGAGCCAGTCTGAGGACCAAGCTTTACAGGAGACAGACACCTGATAAGTTTGTTACAGTTTATACTCTGCCTGAAGTGGTCAGGCTTCAGAAATGGCCGGGATTTGTGACCAAGACCGGGACAGGCCCCATCTCCTTCGGTTGCGTCAATTATTCTATAGTGTGCATTCCAACCTGTTAACCTTGAAATGTGAGTTAGGTAGGAACAATACTTGGGAATTCCTGACTGAAATTCCATAGGAAGATGTCTGTCCAATTACCCCTGTTGCTAAAGTATACGTTTTATTTTGAGTTTGGTAGAAAATTGTTGGATGAGCAAGATTCATCAAAGCATGGCCTTCAAGAAGGAATGCATGGTGCAGAACCCCCAGCTGTAAACGAGGGTGGAAAACGACCTCTTCATATTACTGCCCCAAGTTGTTGGATCAGCCTAGTCTTGCATATCCTAACTCGGGGCATTTATTCTGTATTTGAGAGATAAGTGCTCCCAGTTAGGATGAGCCAGTCTGAGGACCAAGCTTCACAGGAGACAGAAAACTGGTAAGATTGTTCCAGTCCACAGTGTGCCCGAAGTTGTCAAACATCAGATTGGCCGGGATTCCTGACCAAGCCCGGGACAGGCCCCATCTCCTTCGATTGCGTCAATGATTCTACAATGTGGACTAAAACCTGTTGAGGTTGAAATATGAGTTAGGTAGGAATAGGACTTGGGAATCTCCATAGGAAGATGTTTGCCTAATTCCCACTGTTGCAAAAGTTTTATTTTGACTTTGCTAGAAAATTGATTGATAAGTAAGATTCATCAAAGCCTAGCATTCAAGAAGGAATGCACGATGCAGAACAACCAGCGGTAAATCAGGGTGGAAAACGACCTCTTCATAGAACTGCCCAATGTCGTTTTGCAGGTAGCAGCCTAGTCTTGCCCATCCTAACTCGGGGCATTTATTCTTTATTTGAGAGATAAGTGCTCCCAGTTAGGATGAGCCAGTCTGAGGAGCAAACTTCACAGGAGACTGACAGCTGGTAGGATTGTTACAGTTTATACTCTGCCCGAAGTTTTCAGGCTACAGAAATGGCTGGGATTTGTGACCAAGGCTGGGACAGGCCCCATAGCCTTGGCGTCAATTATTCTACAGTGTGCATTCCAACCTGTTGAGCTTGAAATGTGAGTTAGGTAGGAAGAGGTCTTGGGCACTTCTGACTGAAAGTCCTTAGGAAGATGTCAACCTAATTCCCACTGTTGCTAAAGTATACGCTTTATTTTCACTTTGGTAGAAAATTGTTGGATGAGAAAGATTCATCAAGGTATGGCGTTTAGAAGGAATGCATAATGCAGAACACCCTACTGTAAACCAGGGTGGAAAACGACCTCTTCATAGTACTGCCCAATGTTCTCATGCAGGGAGCAGCCCAGTCTTGCACATCCTAACTCGGGGGACTTATTCTGTATTGGAGAGATAAGTGCTCCCAGGTAGGATGAGCCAGTCTGAGGACCAAGCTTCACAGGAGACAGACAGACAGCTTTTACGATTGATACAGTTTGTACTCTGCCTGAAGTTGTCAGGCTTCAGAAATGGCCGGGATTTGTGACCAACACCGAGACAGGCCCCATCTCCTTCAGTTGCGTCAATTATTCTATAGTGTGCATTCCAACCTGTGAAGCTTGAAATGTGAGTTAGGTAGGAAAAGTACTGGGGAATTCCTGACTGAAATTCCATATGAAGATGTCTGTCTTATTACCAGTGTTGCTAAAGTATACTTTTTATTTTGACTTTGGTAGAAAATTGTTGGATGAGCAAGATTCATCAAAGCATGGCCTTCAAGAAAGAATGCATGATGCAGAACCCCCAGGTGTAAACGAGCGTGGAAAACGACCTCTTCATATTACTGCCCCAAGTTGTTGGAGCAGCCTAGTCTTGCATATCCTAACTCGGGGCATTTATTCTGTATTTGAGAGATAAGTGCTCCCAGTTAGGATGAGCCAGTCTGAGGACCAAGCTTCACAGGAGACAGAAAACTGGTAAGATTGTTCCAGTCCACAGTGTGCCTGAAGTTGTCAAACATTAGATTGGCCGGGATTCCTGACCATGCCCGTGACAGGCCCCATCACCTTCGATTGCGTCAATGATTCTACAATGTGAACTCCAACATATTGAGGTTGAAATATGAGTTACGTAGGAATAGGACTTGGGAATTTCCATAGGAAGATGTCTGCCTAATTCCCACTGTTGCAAAAGTTTTATTTTGACTTTGCTAGAAAATTGTTTGATAAGCAAGATTCATCAAAGCCTAGCATTCAAGAAGGAATGCATGATGCAGAACACCCAGCTCTATACCAGGATGGAAAACGACCTCTTCTTATTACTGCCCAATGTTCTCATTCAGGGAGCACCCTAGTCTTGCACATCCTAACTCGGGGCATTTATTCTGTATTTGAGAGATAAGTGCTCCCAGTTAGGATGAGCCAGTCTGAGGACCAAGCTTCAACGGAGGCAGACACCTGATAAGATTGTTACAGTTTATACTCTGCCTGAAGTGGTCAGGCTTCAGAAATGGCCGGGATTTGTGACCAAGACCGGGACAGGCCCCATCTCCTTCGGTTGCGTCAATTATTCTATAGTGTGCATTCCAACCTGTTAACCTTGAATTGTGAGTTAGGTAGGAACAATACTTGGGAATTCCTGAGTGAAATTCCATAGGAAGATGTCTGTCCAATTACCACTGTTGCTCAAGTATACGTTTTATTTTGAGTTTGGTAGAAAATTGTTTGATGAGCAAGATTCATCAAAGCATGGCGTTCAAGAAGGAATGCATGATGCAGAACCCCCAGCTGTAAACGAGGGTGGAAAACGACCTCTTCATATTACTGCCCAGTGTTCTTATGCAGGGAGCACCCTAGTCTTGCACATCCTAACTCGGGGCATTTATTCTGTATTTGAGAGATAAGTGCTCCCAGTTAGGATGAGCCAGTCTGAGGACCAAGCTTCACAGGAGACAGACAGCTGGTACGAATGTTACAGTTTATACATTGCCTAAAGTTGTCAGGCTTCAGAAATGGCCGGGCTTTGTGACCAAGACCGGGACAGACCCCATCTCCTTCGGTTCCGTCTTTTATTCTATAGTGTGCATTCCAACCTGTTAAGCTTGAAATGTGAGTTAGGTAGGAACAGGACTTGGGTATTACTGACAGAAATTCCATAGGAAGATGTCTGTCCAATTACCACTGTTGCTAAAGTATACGTTTTATTTTGACTTTGGTAGAAAATTGTTTGATAAGCAAGATTCATCAAAGCCTAGCATTCAAGAAGGAATGCATGATGCAGAACACCCAGCTCTATACCAGGATGGAAAACGACCTCTTCTTATTACTGCCCAGTGTTCTCATTCAAGGAGCACCCTAGTCTTGGACATCCTAACTCGGGGCATTTATTCTGTATTTGAGAGATAAGTGCTCCCAGTTAGGATGAGCCAGTCTGAGGACCAAGCTTCAACGGAGGCAGACACCTGATAAGATTGTTACAGTTTATACTCTGCCTGAAGTGGTCAGGCTTCAGAAATGGCCGGGATTTGTGACCAATACCGGGACAGGCCCCATCTCCTTCGGTTGCGTCAATTATTCTATAGTGTGCATTCCAACCTGTTAACCTTGAATTGTGAGTTAGGTAGGAACAATACTTGGGAATTACTGAGTGAAATTCCATAGGAAGATGTCTGTCCAATTACCACTGTTGCTAAAGTATACGTTTTATTTTGAGTTTGGTAGAAAATTGTTTGATGAGCAAGATTCATCAAAGCATGGCGTTCAAGAAGGAATGCATGATGCAGAACCCCCAGTTGTAAACGAGGGTGGAAAACGACCTCTTCATAGTACTACCCAATGTTCTTATGCAGGGAGCACCCTAGTCTTGCACATCCTAACTCGGGGCATTTATTCTGTATTTGAGAGATAAGTGCTCCCAGTTAGGATGAGCCAGTCTGAGGACCAAGCTTCACAGGAGACAGACAGCTGGTACGAATGTTACAGTTTATACATTGCCTAAAGTTGTCAGGCTTCAGAAATGGCCGGGCTTTGTGACCAAGACCGGGACAGACCCCATCTCCTTCGGTTCCGTCTTTTATTCTATAGTGTGCATTCCAACCTGTTAAGCTTGAAATGTGAGTTAGGTAGGAACAGGACTTGGGTATTTCTGACAGAAATTCCATAGGAAGATGTCTGTCCAATTACCACTGTTGCTAAAGTATACGTTTTATTTTGACTTTGGTAGAAAATTGTTTGATAAGCAAGATTCATCAAAGCCTAGCATTCAAGAAGGAATGCATGATGCAGAACACCCATCTCTATACCAGGATGGAAAACGACCTCTTCTTATTACTGCCCAATGTTCTTATGCAGGCAGCACCCTAGTCGTGCTCATCCTAACTCGGGGCATTTATTCTGTATTTGAGAGATAAGTGCTCCCAGTTAGGATGAGCCAGTCTGAGGACCAAGCTTCAGATTGCGTCAATGATTCTACAATGTGAACTCCAACCGGTTGAGGTTGAAATATGAGTTAGGTAGGAATAGGACTTGGGAATTTCCATAGGAAGATGTCTGCCTAATTCCCACTGTTGCAAAAGTTTTATTTTGACTTTGCTAGAAAATTGTTTGATAAGCAAGATTCATCAAAGCCTAGCATTCAAGAAGGAATGCATGATGCAGAACACCCAGCTGTATACCAGGATGGAAAACGACCTCTTCATATTACTGCCCAATGTTCTTATGCAGGGAGCACCCTAGTCTTGCACATCCTAACTCGGGGCATTTATTCTGTATTTGAGAGATAAGTGCTCCCAGTTAGGATGAGCCAGTCTGAGGACCAAGCTTCAACGGAGGCAGACAGCTGGTAAGATTGTTACAGTTCACACACTGCCCGAAGTTGTCAGGCTTCAGAAATGGCCGGGATTCCTGACCAAGACCGGGACACGCCCCATCTCCTTCGGTTGCGTCAATTATTCTATAGTGTGCATTCCAACCTGTTGAGCTTGAAATGTGAGTTAGGTAGGAACAGGACTTGGGAATTTCTGACTGAAATTCCATAGGAAGATGTCTGCCTAATTACCACTGTTGCTAAAGTTTTATTTTGACTTTGGTAGAAAATTGTTTGATGAGCAAGATTCATCAAAGCATAGCGTTCAAGAAGGATTGCATGATGCAGAAGACGCAGCTGTAAACCAGACTGGAAAACGACCTCTTCATAGTACTGCCCAATGTCGTTTTGCAGGTAGCAGCCTAGTCTTGCCCATCCTAACTCGGGGCATTTATTCTTTATTTGAGAGATAAGTGCTCCCAGTTAGGATGAGCCAGTCTGAGGACCAAGCTTTACAGGAGACAGACACCTGATAAGTTTGTTACAGTTTATACTCTGCCTGAAGTGGTCAGGCTTCAGAAATGGCCGGGATTTGTGACCAAGACCGGGACAGGCCCCATCTCCTTCGGTTGCGTCAATTATTCTATAGTGTGCATTCCAACCTGTTAACCTTGAAATGTGAGTTAGGTAGGAACAATACTTGGGAATTCCTGACTGAAATTCCATAGGAAGATGTCTGTCCAATTACCCCTGTTGCTAAAGTATACGTTTTATTTTGAGTTTTGTAGAAAATTGTTGGATGAGCAAGATTCATCAAAGCATGGCCTTCAAGAAGGAATGCATGGTGCAGAACCCCCAGCTGTAAACGAGGGTGGAAAACGACCTCTTCATATTACTGCCCCAAGTTGTTGGATCAGCCTAGTCTTGCATATCCTAACTCGGGGCATTTATTCTGTATTTGAGAGATAAGTGCTCCCAGTTAGGATGAGCCAGTCTGAGGACCAAGCTTCACAGGAGACAGAAAACTGGTAAGATTGTTCCAGTCCACAGTGTGCCCGAAGTTGTCAAACATCAGATTGGCCGGGATTCCTGACCAAGCCCGGGACAGGCCCCATCTCCTTCGATTGCGTCAATGATTCTACAATGTGGACTAAAACCTGTTGAGGTTGAAATATGAGTTAGGTAGGAATAGGACTTGGGAATCTCCATAGGAAGATGTTTGCCTAATTCCCACTGTTGCAAAAGTTTTATTTTGACTTTGCTAGAAAATTGTTTGATAAGTAAGATTCATCAAAGCCTAGCATTCAAGAAGGAATGCACGATGCAGAACAACCAGCGGTAAATCAGGGTGGAAAACGACCTCTTCATAGAACTGCCCAATGTCGTTTTGCAGGTAGCAGCCTAGTCTTGCCCATCCTAACTCGGGGCATTTATTCTTTATTTGAGAGATAAGTGCTCCCAGTTAGGATGAGCCAGTCTGAGGAGCAAACTTCACAGGAGACTGACAGCTGGTAGGATTGTTACAGTTTATACTCTGCCCGAAGTTTTCAGGCTACAGAAATGGCTGGGATTTGTGACCAAGGCTGGGACAGGCCCCATAGCCTTGGCGTCAATTATTCTACAGTGTGCATTCCAACCTGTTGAGCTTGAAATGTGAGTTAGGTAGGAAGAGGTCTTGGGCACTTCTGACTGAAATTCCTTAGGAAGATGTCAACCTAATTCCCACTGTTGCTAAAGTATACGCTTTATTTTCACTTTGGTAGAAAATTGTTGGATGAGAAAGATTCATCAAGGTATGGCGTTTAGAAGGAATGCATAATGCAGAACACCCTAATGTAAACCAGGGTGGAAAACGACCTCTTCATAGTACTGCCCAATGTTCTCATGCAGGGAGCAGCCCAGTCTTGCACATCCTAACTCGGGGGACTTATTCTGTATTGGAGAGATAAGTGCTCCCAGGTAGGATGAGCCAGTCTGAGGACCAAGCTTCACAGGAGACAGACAGACAGCTTTTACGATTGTTACAGTTTGTACTCTGCCTGAAGTTGTCAGGCTTCAGAAATGGCCGGGATTTGTGACCAACACCGAGACAGGCCCCATCTCCTTCAGTTGCGTCAATTATTCTATAGTGTGCATTCCAACCTGTGAAGCTTGAAATGTGAGTTAGGTAGGAAAAGTACTGGGGAATTCCTGACTGAAATTCCATATGAAGATGTCTGTCTTATTACCAGTGTTGCTAAAGTATACTTTTTATTTTGACTTTGGTAGAAAATTGTTGGATGAGCAAGATTCATCAAAGCATGGCCTTCAAGAAGGAATGCATGATGCAGAACCCCCAGGTGTAAACGAGCGTGGAAAACGACCTCTTCATATTACTGCCCCAAGTTGTTGGAGCAGCCTAGTCTTGCATATCCTAACTCGGGGCATTTATTCTGTATTTGAGAGATAAGTGCTCCCAGTTAGGATGAGCCAGTCTGAGGACCAAGCTTCACAGGAGACAGAAAACTGGTAAGATTGTTCCAGTCCACAGTGTGCCTGAAGTTGTCAAACATTAGATTGGCCGGGATTCCTGACCATGCCCGGGACAGGCCCCATCACCTTCGATTGCGTCAATGATTCTACAATGTGAACTCCAACATATTGAGGTTGAAATATGAGTTACGTAGGAATAGGATTTGGGAATTTCCATAGGAAGATGTCTGCCTAATTCCCACTGTTGCAAAAGTTTTATTTTGACTTTGCTAGAAAATTGTTTGATAAGCAAGATTCATCAAAGCCTAGCATTCAAGAAGGAATGCATGATGCAGAACACCCAGCTCTATACCAGGATGGAAAACGACCTCTTCTTATTACTGCCCAATGTTCTCATTCAGGGAGCACCCTAGTCTTGCACATCCTAACTCGGGGCATTTATTCTGTATTTGAGAGATAAGTGCTCCCAGTTAGGATGAGCCAGTCTGAGGACCAAGCTTCAACGGAGGCAGACACCTGATAAGATTGTTACAGTTTATACTCTGCCTGAAGTGGTCAGGCTTCAGAAATGGCCGGGATTTGTGACCAATACCGGGACAGGCCCCATCTCCTTCGGTTGCGTCAATTATTCTATAGTGTGCATTCCAACCTGTTAACCTTGAATTGTGAGTTAGGTAGGAACAATACTTGGGAATTCCTGAGTGAAATTCCATAGGAAGATGTCTGTCCAATTACCACTGTTGCTAAAGTATACGTTTTATTTTGAGTTTGGTAGAAAATTGTTTGATGAGCAAGATTCATCAAAGCATGGCGTTCAAGAAGGAATGCATGATGCAGAACCCCCAGCTGTAAACGAGGGTGGAAAACGACCTCTTCATATTACTGCCCAGTGTTCTTATGCAGGGAGCACCCTAGTCTTGCACATCCTAACTCGGGGCATTTATTCTGTATTTGAGAGATAAGTGCTCCCAGTTAGGATGAGCCAGTCTGAGGACCAAGCTTCACAGGAGACAGACAGCTGGTACGAATGTTACAGTTTATACATTGCCTAAAGTTGTCAGGCTTCAGAAATGGCCGGGATTTGTGACCAAGACCGGGACAGACCCCATCTCCTTCGGTTCCGTCTTTTATTCTATAGTGTGCATTCCAACCTGTTAAGCTTGAAATGTGAGTTAGGTAGGAACAGGACTTGGGTATTTCTGACAGAAATTCCATAGGAAGATGTCTGTCCAATTACCACTGTTGCTAAAGTATACGTTTTATTTTGACTTTGGTAGAAAATTGTTTGATAAGCAAGATTCATCAAAGCCTAGCATTCAAGAAGGAATGCATGATGCAGAACACCCAGCTGTATACCAGGATGGAAAACGACCTCTTCATATTACTGCCCAATGTTCTTATGCAGGGAGCACCCTAGTCTTGCACATCCTAACTCGGGGCATTTATTCTGTATTTGAGAGATAAGTGCTCCCAGTTAGGATGAGCCAGTCTGAGGACCAAGCTTCAAAGGAGGCAGACAGCTGGTAAGATTGTTACAGTTCACACTCTGCCTGAAGTTGTCAGGCTTCAGAATGGCCGGGATTCCTGACCAAGCCCGGGACAGGCCCCATCTCCTTCGGTTGCGTCAATTATTCTACAGTGTGCATTCCAACCTGTTGAGGTTGAAATGTGAGTTAGGTAGGAATAGGACTTGGGAATTTCCATAGGAAGATGTCTGCCTAATTACCACTGTTGCTAAAGTTTTATTTTGACTTTGCTAGAAAATTGTTTGATGAGCAAGATTCATCAA
>WOXC01011874.1:0-442165 GCA_011680675.1 Gymnobelideus leadbeateri | reverse complement strand
AAGGAGTGAGTCTTATCTTCCCTTAAACACACCGGTATAAGAGCACAAGTATTTACATCCAGCCAATCTATTGGCTTCGGTTTTGTCATGATGATACCAAGCATTTGATTTGACTGTTGAAATAAAATAAAATCATCCTAGCGTGCTATCTGCTTAGAAAATGCTCCAACTACACACCATCACAAAAAAATAACTGTTTGCAATTCTGAGAATCTGAATAGGTCAAAACTGCAGTTAAACTGAAGTATCCATAGTAAATATATTATTTTACCAACTCTGTGTGTGCAGATTCATGCATCTAATATACCCCGAACAGAAATTTCTACACATTTTATCTGTATGAGTTCTGAAAAACTGATTCCTTTCGCCCAGTTTTATTTTGGAAGCTTGATATGATACTATTTCTGGGAGTGATACTGTTTCTGCTACATTTGTTATTCATAGCAACAGTTACCATTTGACTCTGCTAAAGATTGCCCTCTATTTTATTTAGAAAAGTATCCCTCTTCCTAATACAGGGTGTTCTTATGTCTCTATAAGCTTACTCTAGCAACTGCTGATCTTAGACGGTTTTTGTCATCTAAGTTGGCACAAAGATTTTATTTTTCTTTTAAATCATTGGTAGTTTTACTTTAAAGCAGGCTGTATGGCATAAGCAATGATAGGAGGTAGAAAATTGAAGAGGGAAACATGATTTTAGTTCTGGTTCGACTTAATCACGCTTTGGAAATTGTACCATGGAATTAGGACAATTTCTTTCTCCTCATTTCCGTGGGCTATATCTCCTATTCCATCCCCAGCCTCACTGTCCTCTTCTCCATCTGCCTACTTTACCACCATCAAGGAATGACCAGATTAGGATTTATAGCAGTATGACTGTGCCATAACAATTAATGGTTTTTTTAAAAAATATAGAGAAGTTTAGGAAGAGTTTAAAGCACTGATTCAAAGAAAAGTAAGGAAAATAAGAAAAAGTCCATAGAGTAAATAAACTAGAAAGAACAAAATATTGAATCTAAAATTGGAAATCATGCAAATTATAACAGCCATGCCTACCTCAGATGAAGAGATGAAAAGACTATACCCCCTTTCCTTCTTTGTGAAGTGGGGACTATGAGTGTAGAACAGTGCATGGACACATAGGGAGACTTGGTTAATCTGTTGAAGAGTTTTACTCATTTGCTTGTTCTTTCATATTCTTTGTCTCAAGGAAGGACTCACTGGAGGGGTGAAGAAATATTTGGAAATGAAATTGATAAAAACAAAATTGTAAATATGCTTTTGAAGAAAACAGAGGGAGGAGAAACAAGAATACTTATGTGCACAGGCATGCAACCTTCCTCTTGGACTAGTGTAGTTAGTGCCAGTTATTCATACCCTAAGCCTATGACAAGACTTTGTTCCTAGATATTGTTCTCCATAATAGTCCCTACATACAAATAGGGAAACCTGAGATCCAAAAAAGCCTTATTTACTTGTAATACAACTAGTTAGTGTCAGAACCAGAGCTAGAAGGCAGATCAGTTGACTCCTCATCTAATTATTTTTGTACTGTATAAACCTCTTACTACCATGTAAGGGAATTTGTAGACCCAGACTATATACAGTTTGATGAATAATTATATTCAAGTTATTCAGTTTTCTTGGCCTGGGCTTAACACATTAAACATTTGCTCCCAGCATCTCCATGGTCTCATTCCCCCTTCCTAACCAGGATGAACATACCCTATCTTCCCTACTCCCTATTCATCCCTGACCCTTTTGGGGAGAGAGGGGAATCCTGTTCTTTTCTTACTTGTCTACCCTACTTTTATTACCAGGCCTAGACTGAGCATTTTTAGCTCCATATGTCCCTGGAAAATGAATCATCTCTCCCCCCTGGACATATTCATCTACTCCTTTTGAGCTTCAGGTCAACGCTTTCCTTCTAAAAGCTGATTGACCTGCTGATTGAGGGAGGGCTTCTCTCTCTCCCCAATTCTAATCATACAAGTATGCCTTTCTCAGTTTAGTTTTCCTTGACCAAACTGCCATCTCATTAACAGAGTGCTGTCTCTCCCGCCTTCAGCTCTTCCCCCCTTCTTCCCTCCCTCCCTCTTTCCCATTCTTGCCTTAAAGACATTTATGATTTGGTTGATTCCCTTACATATTGTCACTTGACCACATCTGTGTAGCAGCAAGCACCCCAACATCCCCAGGGTGGCTGCCAATATAGGTTCTTAGATCTGCTTTTCAAAAGGAAAGCAACTCAAAATGGGTTAACAAGCTTACTTTAATCAAACAAACATACATTACCTAGTTCAGGGGAAAAGGTCAGCACCCGAACTTCAGAGTTACAGAACTTACAGATCAAACAGACAGGCTTCCAAACTGTCCAAACATTATGATCAATACCAAATCAGTTACCAGAGAGGGAAGCATCAACATCTGGGTTTTCAAAGCCGGGGGGCTCTCAACAACGGCTTCCCAGAGTCTCATCTGGTCAAATCACACAACACTTCTCAAAGTGAGCCCCAAAGCAAAGCCTCTCCTCAGGGTTTATATAGCCTTCTCCTGGCTCAGAGATTGTAACAACCTCCTTGACCCACTGCCCAATCACAAAGTATCAAGGTGTGGGCTTTCCTGAAAAACAAGCCTCCCACCACAGGCTCCAGGTGCACTTAAGCTAGGGGCAGGGAAGATCTTTAAATTTGCATTTCCATTACATTCGGCCCCAAGATCTTTCATGCCCATAGCATACACAATTTACATTTGAATTAGCACTAAACATCTCTTAGGTCACATTTTCCAGGTACATAAGAAAATCACAATATAATCTCAAAATACAATAGTCCAAGTCTTCCACTCATGGGGCAAATGTTAACTCAGTCCACTTATCAGTAAAATCAAAAAATAGTCACTCTTAAGTTAACTCAATCAGTTACATCAGTTTTCAAAGTACAAGTCTTCCACTCATGGGGCAAAGTCTTGATTAGCTCAATTAGTCTCTTATCTGTAACAATATCTCAAAGTACAACCAGTACCTTATTCAGTAAAGTCTTACTAAGGATGCCCATAGCATAGACAATTTACATTTCAATTAGCACTAACCATCTCTTAAGTCATATTTTCAAGGTACATTTAAAGTTACCAAAGTGGCCACTGGGCCTTAAACAAAGTACATTGCATTTTCACATCAATTCACAAAATACAAAGCATTATCACATAAAGTTCTCTTGGGAGGAGGGGGGGGGTGTCCTTCCCCTCGCACTGCTCCAGCCCTGCTTCCAAGTCCAGAGAGGGAGCAGGGCAACAAAACCAAAGTGGGGTCCTTGGGGTCCATGGCACTTCACCCCACCCACCACAGTCACAAGTCCATCCCCCCTGGGTCCCAAACTGTGGGATGCAGCAAGGAAACACATTCAGTGCCCCAGCTTTGCCACACAGTCCTTATCTTGTCCTGTAGCTGAACTCCAAACTCCTGGGTTCCTTCTCCTCCAGCAGAAGGCAGCGGCTCCAGGTTTCTCCACAGATCTCCATGCAGGCAGCTCACCACTCCTGCTCTCAGCTCAGTGAAGTCAGCATGCAGGTCTTTCTCTCCTGCTCCATGGCTCCACAGAATCACAGCTACCACAACTGGGAAACAAACAATTATCCCAGCCCCCATACTTTCCTTTTACTCAGCAGATCCCATCCTCGTCGCCATTTTGTAGCGGCAAGCACCCCAATATCCCCAGGGTGACTGCCAACACAGGTTCTTAGATCTGCTTTTCAAAAGGAAAGCAACTCAAAATGGGTTAACAAGCTTACTTTAATCAAACAAACATACATTACCTAGTTCAGGGGAAAAAGGTCAGCACCCCGAACTTCAGAGTTACAGCACTTACAGATCAAACAGACAGGCTTCCAAACTGTCCCAACATTACATGCATCAATACCAAATCACAGTTACCAGAGAGGGAAGCATCAACATCTGGGTTTTCAAAGCCGGGGGGCTCTCAACAACGGCTTCCCAGAGTCTCATCTGGTCAAATCACACAACACTTCTCAAAGTGAGCCCCAAAGCAAAGCCTCTCCTCAGGGCTTATATAGCCTTCTCTTGGCTCAGAGAATGTAACAACCTCCTTGACCCACTGCCCAATCACAAAGTATCAAGGTGTGGGCTTTCCTGAAAAACAAGCCTCCCACCACAGGCTCCAGGTGCACTTATGCTAGGGGCAGGGAAGATCTTTAAATCTGCATTTCCATTACAATCTGCTATACTGTGTCCTGTTCTACATATCTCATTTTATAGATATTACAGTACTGACAAGTACAGAGTCTTGAGTAGATGGTAACAAGATTCATAATCATGGCTAATGAGGATTGGTTTAAGGAATTCCACATGTTTTAACTTAGTTCAACGCATGTAGGAGGCACACGACAAGATACCCACAAATATTTAGAAGTTTGCCCTGTAGGAAAAGGATTCAGTTTGTTCCATTTTGGCCAAAATGGGAGAACCTAGAACAAGAAGGTAGAAATTTCTGAAATTATAGAAATTTCTATAGTAACTTACCTTCCCTTTACCAATCATCCATTCCTAACTCTGGATCAGCAGAAGGTGGCTAGGTGAGGAACAGTATTGGTAGGAACAGTAGAGAGTTTGGTGGGAAAGTAACATTTTATAACTACCTAATTCCACAAATTATTGTTTGAGGAAAGTCCTTTGTAAGACTTAAGCAACTATACAAATGTGAATTATTGGCAAAAAAAAAAAAACTGCATGTAAAATTTACCCGTTGGTATCAGAGTTAAAATACTTCATATTAATTTAAAGCCACATAAACTTGAATTTCATTGCATTTGGTAATTTATACAGAAATACATGGGGCAGCTAGGTAGCATTGTGGATAGGGTGCTACTAGCCCTATAGGCAGAAGGACCTGAATTCAAATCCAGGCCCTGACAGTTACTAGTTGTATGACCCTGGGCAAGTCACTTAACCCTGTTTGCCACAGTTCCTCATCTATAAAATGAGCTGGAGAAGGAAATGGCAAACCACCCTCATATCAAACACAAAAAATATACAGGCACTTTCAGTGAGAAATTAAGCTGGACAATATTAAAACTTTGTCGTTTACAAACATAAAGATCTTCCTCAAGGAGTGTGCACCAAGGGATCTTTCAAAGCCACAAAGAGTCAAGATTTTAACTGTCAGTCACATGCTTAATAATTTGAATGAAAAATCTCTTGTATACATACCTCATATACCATAACAAGACAGGTTTATTTCTCCAGAGCTGTGTATTGTAAGAAATTAATACTATCAAGTCCATAAATAAAATATAAGTAAAAACTCATTTGCAAAGAACTCTTGGGACATCATACTTGTTTTGTTGTAATGGATTTTTTTTTCTTTCAGTGAATGAATTGCTAATAGTTACTTTACTAGTCTTTATGTCCTAGAGACAAAACAGAACTGTTGCTTAGTCTCTAGGGTAGTTAATTAGCAAGTAAAAAGAAGTGTATTGACCCCATAAGATAGGGAAAGTAGATGGCATCTAACTTTTATGCATCCTACCTTTCTTCTCTATATTTATTTTGTTGGGTAACCTGAGAATTTAAATGGGTTTGATTGAGTTAACTTTGAAATGGGGAGAAGTGAGTTGAAGGATAATTGCTACTTGTTAACAAAAACAGAACCTTTGATTATTCTGCTTTCCTTTTCCCACCTAAAGTGTAAACAGTTGTTTTGTTCAGATTGTTGTATGGCACAGAACTAGAGAAGAAGATAATGTATATTTTCCAATCAGATTTGTTTCCATGGACCATATACTAAGCCTTGGGGATACCTTTGTTATATAGAACCTGTCTTTCTAGTGGTATTTATCACAATACCATTTTGACTTTACAAAAGCAATTTATCTGTTGATTATTCTTTTTAACACAGTGACAGAATGCAATGTCGATCTAATAAGAGAAGAAGATGGTCAGAATAGTGCTATAAATCTGAGTTGATTTGCAACGATTTTGGCCTCAATAAGAGTGAAGCAAGAGCTTCAAAATACATGTGTTCATTTCATGTGTACTCATACCAGAATATAATTTCGTAAGTAGTTTAGAGATGTTCAGAAGTTCTCATCTTTCCATTCAATCAACCAACAAGCATTTATCCAGTGACTTCTGGGTGCTAGGTGCTTGGCACTCTGGGAATAACTAGCATCTGCAGGGATGAAAAATGGTCTTGTGTATGAAAAAACTTGGAGGGAAAGTCAGTGTCCCGAAGAGTAGAGGGGAAGAAAGGATTGCATTACAAGCCAGAGGGACAGTCTGTGCAGAGGCACAAAAACAGGAGGTTGAATGTCAAATCCAAATATCATTAAGTAGCCAATTTGAATGGAACATAGAGTACATGAATAGGAATGACATGGAATAAACCTGGAAAGGTCTGGCTAGAACCCAATTTTGAAAAGCTCAGAAACCTCAAAGCTTAATCGAAGCTTTTCATTATTCTTATGTATTTGTATTTATACATACTTGCCTATTTTCTTTTCTTAATTTGAAAATCAGAAGATGCCGCATCAAAATAACAGTGTTCCTAGCCCACAGTTTTTAAGATTAACACTATCCTTTGTTACATTGGTATTATTAATAACTCCCGCCACCCAACCAGGAGGGATGGATAAATATGCCAAGTGCCTTGTAATGCTGTCTCTAGAAAATTGGGCTGGTTTATTATACTAAGTACTCTTAAGAGCAATCCTATTCAGGAATGGTTCCTAGAATAAGGGTGATTAGCTCACTTTGAAAGAAATAGCCTTACACAAAGCCAGTGCAACCAAGATTGGGAGGGAAGCAGAAAACTGGGAAAGAATTTTTGCAACTAATGTCTCTGATAAAGGCCTCAATTCTAAAATATAGAGGGAACTGAGTCAAATTTACAAGAATACAAGTCATTCCCCAGTTGATAAAGGGTCAAAGGATATGAACAGGCAGTTTTCAGAGGAAGGAAATAAAGCTATCTATAGTCATATGAAAAAATGCTCTAACTCAACTTTTGATTAGAGAGATGCAAATCAAAACAACTCTGAGGTACCATATCACACCTATCAGAATGGCTAACATGACAAAACAAGAAAATGTTATATGTTGGAGAAGATGTGGGAAAGTTGGAACACTAATTCGTTGTTGGTGGAACTGTGAGTTGATCCAACCATTCTGGAGAGCAGTTTGGAGCTAAGCCCAAAATACTATAAAAATGTGCATACCCTTTGACCTACTTCTAGGGCTGTATCCCAAAGAAGTCATAAAAATGGGAAAAGAACCCACATTATACAAAAATATTTATAGCAGCTCTTTTTGTGGTGGCCAAGAACTAGAAATTGAGGGGATGCCCATAAGTAGGAGAATGACTGAACAAGTTGTGCTATATGAATGTAATGGAATAGTATTGTGCTATAAGAAATGATGAGCAGGTAGATTTCAGAAAAACTTGGAAAGACTTATAAATGAACTGATGCTCAGTGAAGTATGCAGAACCAGGAGAACATTGCACACAGTAACAGCCACAGTGTACAATGACTGATTTTGATAGACTTAGCCCTTCTCAGCATTGCAAGGACCAAAACAATTCCCAAAGACTCATGATGGAAAATGCCATCCACATCCAGAGAAAGAACTGGATCTGAATGCAGAGTGAAACAGACTATTTTTTTTTCCTCATGATTTCTCCCATTCATTATTATTCTTGTATACAACATGACTAATGTGAAAATATGTTTAATAGGAATGTATATGTAGAGCCTCTATCAGATTGCATGCCATCTTGGGGAGGAAAGGAGAGGAAGGAAATTTAAAATTTATGGAAATGAATGTTGAAAACTAAAAATAAATAAATTAACTAATAAAAATCTGTAAAAGAAAACAAACGGCCACATTCTTAATGATGTAGCTTATGAGAGCTGTTAATATCTTTATTTGACAAAGTAGCCATGCTTTGGATGACTGTTTTTGTAAAAATCTGTAGTACCTGTGAATTCTGTAGGTGAACTTGGATTGGGCACTGAACCAGCAGTGTTTGACTACATTAATACATATTTTCTCTCTTTTCCCCTCTACTTAGGACTTATCTGGCTCCATTGATGACCTGCCCACAGGAACAGAAGCAACATTGAGTTCAGCAGTGAGTGCATCAGGCTCCACTAGCAGCCAAGGGGATCAGAGCAACCCTGCACAGTCGCCCTTCTCTCCTCATGCTTCCCCCCATCTTTCCAGTATCCCAGGGGGCCCATCACCTTCCCCTGTTGGCTCTCCTGTCGGGAGCAACCAGTCAAGATCGGGCCCAATTTCTCCTGCGAGTATTCCAGGTATTACTGATTTATTGTGATTTAACTTGACTAGCAAAGCTAGATCTGGTCTTAATGACTTGGAACAATTAGATTCCCATCAATGAAGTACTTGACAATAACCTATATTTGGGATCAGAATGTCCCAGTGGTATGACAGAGGAACTGTCACCCATATGTCATAAATGCCCAGTTCTAAAGTATCTCTAAAAGTCATTCAAAGATTTCCCTCCCACAGGAATTGAGTTAAATGATTTCTTTCTTTATTTTTCCTTAGTTTCCTTCTTTGTTTGCTCTGCCAAAGCTAAATAATCTTCATTTCTACCTACATATACCTTTACCATGTTTCTGCTGAATCAGAGCCACTATATCAGCAAATTCTACTAAACTGTTTTGTCAAATAGAATGTTAACCAGTGGGTTTGTTTTTATGACTCTATCTCAGTACATAATGTTGTATTATTTTCAAAAACCTTATAAGTCCATGCTTATAGTAGTATTTTAATTCATTTATTGCAGTATATTTGAGAGCTCTTTTCCAATGTGTACTCCTACCCATCTTGTTAATGTCTCTGCAGCTTCTTAGAAATGCAGTTGTTTCATTATTCACTTTATATGCCTAACAACCAATTTTCCTTTATTAGGTATGTGGAACAATTTTTTTTTTTTATCAGATCAGTGATCATTTAGTAAGCATTTACTCTTTGCCAAGAACTATGTTAAGTACTTAGGAAAGAAAGTAAAAAAAACAGGTTCCCTGCCTCTAAGAGGCTCACATTCTAATGAGACAACATGGAAATAACTAGGTGTACATACAAGATATGTGTGGTTTAAATGGAAGCTTTGTTTTGGTATAGTTCATTACATCAGCTGTAAATTAGACATCATTTTCTTTATATGTATTACCTTGGCTAAGGTGATGTAGGTAGATATGATGGACCATGCTTGCTTCCTCCTCTGAGCTTGACTCTGATTCTTATTTGAATTTAGTGATGGATGCTAATGAATAGATCAGAAGTCTCATTGGTTTTCATAGTTACATTTCAGTGTTGCTTTTCCTACATAACACTATAGATCTCTGAGTGGTAGCTACTCTCTCATAATGATGAGGTTGCAGCAATGTTACTTACAGTAAACTTTCTATATCCTTGGAGCTTGTGACCAGATTTCACATGTTTATTTGTTTATTCCATTGTGCTTATCAAGGTGAAGCTAAGTTTCTTAGGATGTTTATTTTTTATGATTTTGTGTTCCACAAAAATAAGTCCTGAAACACTGAAAACCAGTGTATACAGAGGAGTAACTTAAATGACCCTTAGGGTGGATAACTATGTTATTTGCTTAATTTTAAAAGTTCCATTTTCAGTCAGCATAACCATTAATGTAATTTTTGCATCCATCTTTATATAATACATATTTTTTCAAATTCTTTTTTAAAAATTCCTGTTATATTTTTCACTCATTGGTTATTGATTTCTGTAAATTGCACATTTAGAAGTAAAGTTCTCCAAGAACATTTTTTTTTTTTACAAAGAATCTGGTATAGAGTTTTATCATAGCTAAACACTAGGTAGAAAGCTCTATAAGGATAGTTAGTAAACAGCCATTCCATTAATAAGCTGCCAGTAGGCATCTTTTATTGCAGTGATAGAACTGTAGGTGGGATCAGGAAAGCAGGTCCTTGTGTCTTCTAAGATTCGAGGTACTGTTCTGGAAAAGTTTATTTGATAGAAAATCTCCTGTCTTTGGCTAATGACATTTTGAAAATAGTAACAGCATTTCAATTATCTGTGACTTCCTCAGTCCTTCCATCACACCACTCTCTGAAGAAGCTGCAACCTTGCATGCCATAGCTTTGAAGATGGTCTTTAAGTGTTTCTGTGGCCAAAAATTCCATCACACTGGGCTGTAATTTTCTGACAAACCAGCCTCTCCAAAAAGTATCCTGGTTTTCCTACCGTCACCTCCTTGCCAGAATAAGACATCCTGTGGCTGCTTTTAAGAGAATTTCATGTCTTCTTTGAATTTTGTTCTTTTGAACAGCAAGGCCATTGTGAATTCTTTATTTCTCCACAACATTTGTCCTTCCAAGCTTGACATCTGTGTTGTGACAGACATAAGTTCTGATTTGAAATTTTGTGAATGTAAGAAGTCAGGTAGGAAGTGCCTCATTTCATGTTTTTCAACGAAAAGTGTAAAGAGTTTCAAGTAAATTCTAGAATTCTTAAATTTTTTGTGTTAGTGGGCTCAAGGTATCATATTGAATTTTTTAAAAGCATTAAAATATCCAAGCATTTTAGATTCTGTGATTGACAGCTATTAGCAAATGAACTCTCTAGTTCTAGCTACCAAAGAACTTTTATTTGAAGTTAATGTATGCTTTAGATTTTTTTCTCTTTATATCAAAACTTACTTGATATGCTATTTGTCCAGCAAAAAATATTGTTATTTTCCGTATAGTTTACTTCTCTCCTAACTTTGAAATAAGAGGCCAAGATAGGACAGCAGTTAAATTTCACATAGGAATTATCTGGGAAAGAATATGACAAAGAAGGTATTGAAGGCAAGTTAGGACAGAAAACTAAATATTTGTTTCAGTGCTTGGATATTTGAGATTTGTATTAACTCACCACTTTCCCAGCACTAAAAATCAAGTTGAAACTGTATAGTAACCACCAACTTGAAATCATTATAGCTACAGAGGAAATCTCTATTCCAGATATTTTAAGAATATTAATTTTATTTGATCAGTGTTGGTAATATGGAGACACAATGAGGTGTTATGGATAGAGTACCAGTTTTGAAATCAGTAGAAATCAGCTTCTGCCCTGATTCTGATAAAGTAGTTAATCAACTGACCTTGGGCCAAGCATTTATTCTTTCAGTGCCCTTCCATACAACCCTTTCAGAGGCATTGTCAGACTCCATCAGTGGAAGGAGATTCCACCTACACGTGGAGCTCCCTACACTGATAAAATCTCAGGCCCAAATGCCACCACCCAAAACTGAAGATATTCTTAGTACCTTCACATTTCTCTTATCTCAGAGTAGCCTCATTCCTATTCAGGTTCTATTTCTGTGTAGTTCCTCTGTCCTTCTCCCTGCTGGTCCCCAAAATGTTGGAATATATGGAAACGAAATCTACCCTGTGAAATTTTTAAACCAGTCTGATTAGACTAACTTAGAAGTGTTTTCTTCTTCCACTCTCACTTTCATATCTTATATCTTCATTGTTACATGCTAAAAAAAAATAGGGTAATAATTCTTCAAATTATGATCTAGAGACCAGATATTTATATAAGATGCAGCTTCATAAACAAGCATTTGGTTAGTTTCTTCTTCTTTATTCTCTTTCCACTTTCTTTCTTCCTTTCTATTCCCTGTCCCTACCATGTATATCCACCCCCACTTTGATTTTGTTTTTTCTGACCTCACTTCTATCCCATTACCTCCTGCTATATCTTGCTACAGCCTCTCCATGTGACACAGATTGGCTCTTTCAATCATTGTCTCTCCAGCAAGTCATTGTAAAATGAGCAGCTGTTATGTAGCTGATAGCCGTGATGAGGAAAAGCCAAAATATTGGAGGGGATTCTTGCTGGGAAGACTGTTTGAATAAAGGTGTAGCTTTCCCAGGGTTCGTTGGAAAAGAACCATCATTTTCTCCATCTCTGTTCCGGATAAATAAAATTGAGAACTAATGAGAAACATCACAAAGGTAGATAAACCACCTACAATAAAGCATCCCAAATGGCTGATTCTGTTCAGTGCCTGTTTAACTGTTTCTCCACCCACTGCAAATTTGCCCTCCTATATTGCCTTCTGACAAACATTTCAAGTTTCATGGGAATTGCTACCATCATGCACTTGCATAGCCTTGGCACTGGCATATCCCTAACTCAGTGGGGCATTTCCTTCCTGCATTCCTTTTGAAAAGCAGAATGGAGATTTTTCTATGGTAAGTAGCCACATGGATCAGCTGCCTTTGTTTGCACATTACTGGGTTCCAGCATTGTAGCCATGTATAGTTGGGGGAGGTACAGAAATCTGCTTCTGACGTTTAATTTACACATGTATTTAAGAACAGAAATACATGTGCTTCACAGTGCCATGTGGTGACAAATTCTTGAATTCCCTTTCCTTGCCCCACCCCACCCCCCAATCTCTCAATCTCCTTCCTCATATTGGTGAAGTTCCATGTGGGAATGAACACTACAACTTCCCCACTCCCCTAGTCCCCTACTCTCCCACCTCTGGCATTTCTTAATAGAGTTGTATTTGAAGAAAATGTACTTAATTAAATTAAGCAGTCCCAATGCCTAATGCAGTCATTTCTGCAACCTACGGCTACCAAGCATTGGCTTCTTTGTAAGAAATTAATTTCTTTTCTTCCTCAACTTTTTGCTGCTTCCCATGTTGCAGCCCAGATCTCTGTTTTTTTGTTAAGGAACAGGAGCAGGAGCAGGAGCCGTGGCTGCCTTTTATTTGGTGTGGGTCTTACCCTGTGCCTCATTCTACCTATCACGCTTGTAGAAGCTGA
The DNA here is from genome assembly GCA_011680675.1 of Gymnobelideus leadbeateri. Taxonomy (NCBI): domain Eukaryota; kingdom Metazoa; phylum Chordata; class Mammalia; order Diprotodontia; family Petauridae; genus Gymnobelideus; species Gymnobelideus leadbeateri. Next base: position 429,319 of record WOXC01011874.1, on the reverse strand, counting down.
CACAGCACATCAAAATGCGCTGCTGTTGCCAGAAGATTTAGTGGATGTTAATTTTACTTGTCTTGCCTCCTGTGCCAACCATTCCAGTTTACTAACAAAGCAAAAATGTAAATAAGCCCAACAATTTTTTTATTTTTATTTTATTGGCCAAAGGCTTTTGTCAGCTTTTTTCTCCTGTGCCATGTAAGCAGCAACAGTGTTTAAATATTAAGAAAGGCTAGGGTACTGTGGGAGATTGCTCATGGGCCGGGCAAGTATTAACCCATAAGTATCCGACAGGATTTTTCGGAGGTTCTCCCACCATTTTTCTTTTTAAAATCTAAAGGAATTTTAAACTACTTAATAATTCATCAGGTATGTTAGAGATAGGAAGTAATGACCTTATATATTTTCTGTTAATCATTTCCCAAAAAATTGTTTGCTCCCTTACCTCTTTTTTCCTCTTAGTTTTTAGCATTAGCATCAAATCAAATTTCCGATGGAAATAAGAATTTTTTTTCTGAAGCTAGAAGATTCAGTGATCGTTGCTTATTTATTGTTTAAAAGAAAAAAGGAGTAGATATCATGTATCTCTATTATCAAATGCTTAGTTTTTATTGTACGTATTCTGCCCATATATGCATTAAATAGAATGATTAAGCCTAGAGACTAATCAAAAACAGCATCCCTGACATCATAGAAAGTGCATTGTTTTATTACTTAATCTCATATGACAAATCTGCTTTCTGTACATAATATCTTTATAGTTATACATAAACACATATTTTTTTCTAGCATGGAAGATAGAAAAAAAACTCAAGTTTTTAAAAGTTTTACATGTTTTCTGCTTTGATGTTTTCCTTTCCCTCTTTTTTTTTTTTTTGGAAAGATCACTGCATTCCCTATGTTCCTTTCTGTGACTTAATAATTGGAACAACTGTCCAAGTAGAATAAAAAATTGTGGTAGAACAGAGTATAAGAACTAAGGATATCATCTTGGATGATGTAGGAACCCTGATAGAAAAAAAGAATAATGGTATCAGCCATTTCTCTTTCAGAGACCAGTCTAAATGCACTCCTCTCCCCCGGCTCCCCATCCTGGGATCTATATACGTTATAAATACATAGGATGAAAGGTGAAGTTCCATCCTTGTACTCCTTGCAATTTCCAAAACATTTCAGCTTCCTTGGCCTTTTCTCAAACTAAAATATTATACACAGCAAAGATTCTTATCCCCATTATAATGACTTTGCCAGAGGTGGTACTCCTAGTTACTTTACACTAAATTTGTCTCTCAAGAACTTTACTGACCAATCAGTTCCTGGATGGTGAGTGAAACAGTCACTATGCTAGCTGGCCATGTTCATCACCCTGAGAAAAGTCTTAGATGCCACCAGCTTGAACTGAGGAGGGTGTTATATACCAGATTGTGGGCACCACTTCTATTTTAGTGATCTTTCCATTCAAGTGCTCGGCACTAATCTTTTTTTAAAAGTAAGAGTTCTCTTTTTTTTTTTTTTAACAAGTGAGGGTTAAGTAGATAGCAACATACACCAACATAGCTACAGATACAAACAGGATGGCAGTCTAGTTCTAAAGCTAATTCTCTTGGTTAATTTGACATTCAGACAAGCAGGCACTGCAGAGATGCTTAATGGAAAAGAGAAAAATGAAGAGCAGTTAAGAGTCAGTCATAGGCCAAAGTGAACAGGAAGGTTTTTAGGTGATAGGAAATGATAGTTCCTAGTCTAATTTGTCAAGGTTGGTGCTCATAACATGAAGAATGATTGTTACAAATCAGTTTCCTTTTTTTTTTTTAAGACATTTCTAGACCTAGATTTTTTATATGTTTAGGCCTCTGTTCTCCCTAATTGGATGGCTAAAAAAAGTTCTTTGTGTGAGAAAGATGTAGGGGTTTTAGTTGGCTCATATCTAAACATAATAATAATAATAATAGCTGGTATTTATAGCACTTTAACATTAGCAAAGTGCTTTAAAAATGTTCTCTCACTTGATCTTTACACCCTTGGAAGGGAGGTGCTATTATTTTCCCCACTTTTACAGGTGAGGAAATGGAGTTTAAATGACTTGCACGGGATCACCCAATTAGTAAGTGCCTGAAGCAGAATTTGAACTCAGTTCTTTCTGACTCCCTGTCTAATACTCTATTCACTGCACCACCTAGATTCCCCCATGAATCCATAGTGTGAGTAGCTGGGCCCCATTCCCACCCTCTAAACCTCTAAGAAAACCTCATTAGGCTAGGTGCCTTAATGGAGGTTTTAGTCCACAAATAAAGGAGACAGTCATATTCTGCTTTTGCCAAACTTCTTATGTACAGTGTACATGTCTTCGAGCCAAATTTTAATAGAGACATTGATGAACTACGGCATCCAGCTGAAGGCAACTCAAATTTGAGGAAAAGCCAAACTTTGTCACGAGAAGTGGCTTGAAGATTTGGTGATGTTTAGAAGGAAATGTTATGACTAGATATATGAAGGGCTTTTCCCATGGAAGTGAGAGATTGACTTATTGTGTTTAGTAAGGAAAATCAGAGCTAGGAACAATGAGTTAGAAGTAATAGTGAGGTGAGTTTCCAGTCAGTGAAAGGAAGATTTTGTTAAAGGTAAAGTGTGTTATCTTGAGTTGTCATTATCTTTGGGAGTTTTCCATTAGAGACTAAAACGTTTCTGCAAGATTAACTTCTAAGGCCCCTTTTAATTCACTTCAATCAGCCATTTATGCATTTTGTATTCAGAGGAATATATTAGTTATTGGAGCAAAATACTTTCATGTTAGTTGTTGTTTAGCAGAGGGATGTGATACAAATAGAAATTACCCCCAAAAAGCATATAAAAGAGATGTAAGGAGAATATTTGTGAGGTCAGAAGGAAGAAAGATTGTTATTGATTGAGGGCATCAAGGAAGTCTTCACAATAATAAAATTCATGTTGTGTACCATGTAATAGTATAACATCTAGCATGACAGAGAATTTTGAGATTTACAAATTATCTTCAGTAGCCCTGACAGATGTAGATAGTCCAAGTGTTATCCCCATTTTTCTGAGAATTTAAGTGATTTGTCTATGATCACATATCTAGTAGGCTTCAAAGATGGGAGATGGGACTTGAATGCAAGGCTCCTTATTCAAGCCTCATTCTACTACACATGACTGCCCTCAGGATTATGGCATTTAAGTTGGAGAAGACTTTTCCAGGGATAGGGAGTGGCATGAGCACAGTGGGAAGTCAAGCAGGGGCTTTCATTGCATTTGGCTCCAGTGTGGAGGACAGAGAGAAAAGAAGTATGAGATGCATGGAAAGGAGAAAAGAGGTATGAGAAGGCTGGAAAGGTTGGATGGTGTCAGATTCTTTAGAGTCTTCAATGCCACTCAGAAGTGTGAACCTTCCTTACCAGGAAATAAAGATCCAGCTATTGAAGAGCTTTGAGCAGAGAAGGAGCATTTGACCTGTCAGTGACATAAAGGGCTCTTTGTGGTTGGGAGAGAGCAGAGTAGAGGAACATTGCTTAGAGGATGGCTGTGGTCCATACAACGAGTAATGAGGACCTGAATTAGAGTGGTAGCTGTGGTTAAATTGACAAGATCTTACAGCTGCTTAACGATGGGAAGTAGGGCAAAGGTAGAATTAAAGATAATGAATGGCAAGGTGTTAAGCAGGTTGGATAGTGATGGATAAAGTCATTCACAGAAATGGTGCAATCAGAAGAACAAACAGTTTTTTAAGGAAATACAATCGGCTTGATTTTTGGAAATGTTGAATCTTAGTTCTAGGATTTTAATTCCTTTTCTATCTAGTGAAATCCTAGTATGTGAATTTTAGAGAAAACCAGATAATTTGAGAGAGGGTTTTGGCATGCGAATGGGTCTTTGCTATATTCATTTTTACTGTAACTTTGGTGGAATCTTAAATGTTATAGCTTTAGATCACAGGACTTATTTCACTTGAAAGCAAGCATGATCACTCTACCTGGAAAACTTATTTTAGGGCATCTATCACATTTTCTGCATGGCTTTGCTGGGGGTAAAAATCCTGCAACAGCTTGTTGTAAGGATGATGCAAGCTGGTTATTGGCAAACTGAGCAGAAAATGTAAAAACACACACATACACACACACACACACACAGCACCACCACCAAATGTGGTTGATCTCTCCATGTTTTTATTCCATGGTGTTACACAAAACCGATTTAGCAATTTTGCAAAACAAGGATACTGATAAGACAGTATTTCCCTTCCTGACAAGTAAAACATTTACTTGTATGCTGCACATAAGAGTAATTTTACATCCTTTCCAACTGACGCTTTCCAACAATATGCTTTTTCTTGGGAAGAGAAGAAATGGAAGTTCTTAAATAGATTAAGTGGATTAGTAATGAGGTACAGAGCCTTATACCTTTCTTTACTGGTTCAAATTTAGAATCAAAGCATCATTTATTGTTAATTATTTTCTTATTGTTCAGCCATTTTTCAGTCATGTCTGACTTTTCATGATCCCATTTGGGGTTTTCATGGCAAAGATACTGGAGTGGTTTGCCTTTTCTTCCCTAGTTCATTTTACAGATAAGGAAACTGAGACAAACAAGGTTAAATGACTTACCCAGGATCATATAGCTCATAGATGTTTGAAGCTCTACTTGAACTTAGGTCTTCCTGACTCCAAGCCCTACCTCTATGCTCTGTCTACTGGGCCACCTAGCAAGCTGATTACCCTCTGTATAGTCTCAGCAGTGCTCCTAGAAGACAGTCTCCCACCTTGCTCACAACAATATTTCTTTGTAGTTTTGATGCTGATGCTCTTAAAAATCTTAGTTTTTTATGTTTAACTCTTTCAACTGGGTTCAGATCTGAAGATTTCCTTAAGCATTTAAAAAAAATTTTCTGGGCTGGCTAGGTGGCGCAGTGAATAGAGTACCGGCCTTGGAATCAGGAGGACCTGAGTACAAATCCAACCTGAGACACTTAACACAAAAAAACTAGCCATGTGACCTTGGGCAAGTCACTTAACCCCAATTGCCCTACCTTCCCCCCTCCAAAAAGAAAAAAAAGTCTTAATCTTTTCCTAAAGATCCTCTTATCTACGTAGTTACAAATATTTTATTTGCAAATTAGAGTCCTTGAGCATTTTTTTCTCCCAAAGCAAACATTAAACACCCAAGGCCTTGTATGGGGTGCTGGAAATTATTATACAAAGACGAAATCAGACTAGTTCTTCCTCTCTAGTAAGTTCTTGAAACAGTATTGGTCTAGTTTGGTTAGAATTCAGAATATACTAGCTAATGTTTATATAATATTTTATCTCATTTGATTCTCACAACATCCCTGGGAGGCAAGTACTATCTATCTATCTTGACACATACTGTGTGTATATACACACATATGTATGTGTAAATATGTGTGTATATGTATGTGTGTGTGTATATATATATGTTGTACATATAAGGTAATTATATGATATCCCCAAGAGCATTTTGTTTTCCCATTTTACAGATTTTTTTTTTTTAATTGAGGTTAGTAGAATATCACTTGCCCAAGACTAAACAACTAATAAGTGTCTAATGAAGGTTTTAATTCAGGTCTTCCTGATTCCCAAATCCCATGCTCTAACCACAATATATACTGCATAACTACCTTTAAAAAATTTTAAAAAGAAATAAAATAGAAATGTCTGGCACAGTAGATGGAAACTTTGAATGGACCACTGAGGAATTTTCATTTCTTCTAGAGATAATAAGGAAACAACTGAAGATTTTTGAGCATGCAATTGGCATGGTCAAATGTCTTTAAGGACTAAAGTAATTATGCCAAACTCAAATAGAAACAGATTATTGAAACTGCATATTGACTTAGAAAACTACAAATTAACATCATTTCTGGTGTATTATAATTTTGTAAACATTTCCCGATTATATTTTCATTCTTGGGGGGGGGGGGGCAAGAATTTGACACCTCTGTTTTAAAGCACTTTAATCATCTTAGCCCTGTGAGATAAATAGTACAGATACCATCAACTCTGGCCTCCATAGAACAATGAAACTGTGGCTTGTCCACAGTCATAGGGATTCGATGTGTAAGTGCTAGCTCCTGCTGCTGCTGCTGCTGCTTCCTCCTTCTGCTTTTCCTCTTCCTCCTCCTCCTTCTTCCTTTTTGTTTTCCCTTTGATCTATTTCCTTTTCACATACCTTCTTTGGTTTTCTCATTTTTTGAGTTGGATGAACTATCACCACTCTGAACTTACCGTAGGGTTGAACTATCTTAAGTCAACGTAGCATGCTTCCACAGTTTAGTTGCTGTTGGCATTGAACTGATTTGTTGTGTCTCTTCACTGAGAAATCAGAATGGAAATGAAAGTGTATTGCAAAAGCTTCCACAAGTTCATTTTAGTCTAGGAGAAATCTGCTTATTGGCAATGTTGTTAGAAATTGAGATGAAACAAAGTATAACACCTGGTAACCCGTTATGGTCAGGATATTCTCACCAACAGGCTGCATGATTAAGAGTCTTAGTCCAGATGACTAAATTTTCTAAACATAATGAGTAGTATTGGGGGGGAACCAAAGCCTTTTGCAAAGAGAGTTAAGTTTGTTTCCCTGTCCTCAAATAACTGTGAAGTGAAATTATGATGATGTGTTGATTGATTACAGCCGTTAAGTCTCTTAGTCATCAGTTTCATCCCCTACTCTCAATTCCCACACTTGCACCTTTGATTTCTCTTCCACAACAGGGTGATGTGGGTTGTCATTGACTAATGAAGAACAGAATTGGTTTCGGCATGAGACAAACGGAATGCCGACACCAATCCCAAAATGCATTAATCTTTAATAATCCACATCTGCATGTTTATAAATGATATAACCAGGGTTTGTTAATGTTGATATTCCCCCTTCCAAACAGAAAGTGACATAGGCGTTTGTACTTGCAAACTGCATTAAAGGCACACAGCTGAATGCTCACAGTGTGACCTTGCTGAGGATACCAAAATTAATGAATCTTTTAAGTTGATTAAAAAATGTAATGTGTTGCAAGGACTCCCAAAGCAATGATTGGGATTTACTGTTGTTGGATAAGCTAGGTGATTTTCTAAAGAAGGCCAACTCACCCAATTACTCACTTAAACTTGTTTCCTTTCTTGTTTTCTTAATTAATAATTCCCTTGGCTGGCTTTGGTCTCTACTTTTTCTGTTGGCCTGTTTCTAAGCCATTTTATGTGCCTTTGTATAAGAATTTCTATTCATAATCATTTATGAGCTTTCAAACTAAAGTTTTCAGCCCTTTTAGGTATATATTAATAATTTAAAAGGAAATTCTTTTTATATGACTGAAAAGTTTGGATAGAATGTTTTCTTAGTTAAGTTGACTGTGATATCACAAATAAAAGATTCTTGACTTTCTGCCCCCCTCTCTTTTTCCCCCTGACCATGCCCCCAAACATGCTATTTCTCTTGCAGGGAAAAGAATATTTTCAAAATTTACCTGCAATGTGTAGCTATATTTTTAATCTCATAACTAGAAGAGATTTCTCCTTCTGCTGGTACAGGTTTGAAGCCTTCAACACCCTCTACTCCTTTGTGACTCATATTTATTTCATTTCATGTGTCTCCATGGTTTTTTTAAGATGTCTGAAGTATCAGTGTAATACTGACTGTTCATTCAGTCCCTCTCATTCTTCCTACATCACTGCCTCACCTCCTTTTCCAAGTAAAAGACATCCCTGATTTGGTTCTTTTTTGTTTTTGTTTGTTTTCCACAAATGGAAGTTATTTGAAATAGTTTGCAGCCATTTTCATCCTCTGTGTACTTTTCCTTTCCCTTTGGGTAACCTGCAGTTTTGATTTGTTTGAGATTATGGTGTTCTATCACTGCCATCAATAGAGCATCATCAGGAGAATCCAGAGATATTGCTTGAAATGAAATTTACAAAATCCAAATATATGGTATTGAAATTATCAAACCTTGTGCTCATTCCTAAATTTGGAACTGCTTTTACATGAATAAAAGCAAAACTCAGTTTAGGAATATGTTACTAAGCCATAGCTCATTAAGATATGGATGTTCTTACCATTCTGGGATTCTCACCATGTATAGTTTTATGAGCTTATCAGAAAGAAAAAAATTAAGAAGGAAAAACTTACTGAGCTGAGGACTTGAATGATTTTTCCTCCTTACCCTGTTTTCATGATCTCTTACAATGGAGGGTGACTACAGTTATACATTTTTAAGCTATAGCTCACCTGGAGCAGTTTGATGGAGGAAGTCCATGAATCACCAGGTACATAATCTCTAAGTCTCTGAATTGGAGTCACAATTCAAGCCAGGAGCAGATTCAACCTTACTTTTTCACCTGCTGTGTAATCCAAAGTTTCTGAATCAAAATAATTTCTCTATTTCATGCTCTGTGTAGTTCTGCATGGCCCTTGTATAAAGGCTCCCAACACAAAAGTATTTAAAGTCCTTCTGCTGTGAGTTGTGGGGTAGAAAGTAAATAGCAAATGGCAAAGTACCTATGAGTCTTGCCTATTTATTAACCAAACTTCAGTAATAAAATAGGTTGGGATCCTGTCCCATTGACAGGCTTATGTTTGGAAAAACCTGATCCACAGTGGTACACAAATGAGAAATTTGAAGTAAATGATGAAAAAAAGAAAAGGAAGTAGGAAAAGTTTTGGGTGATTTTTTTTTTTAAGGTGTTATACATTCTAGAATTTCTCATGAATTTATTTTTTGCCGTATATTGCCTTGCAGTAGTATACACATTGCCTAAGTAGTCATGTAGATTAGTTACAGCAAATTGAATTTATTAGGTGGTTTAAAAGATTCATAGATGATAAGTTGGAAAATATATTATTAACTGCAAAGAAAACATCATGGTCTCAATTAGTTTGAAAATTTAAATTGAACTAGCAGTCAGGTGGCCCAGTGGATAGAATGCTGGACTTGAAGTCAGGAAGACAGGAGTTCACATGTTGCCTCAGACACTTACTAGCTGTGTGATACCTTAGGCAAATCATTTAACCTTGTTCTGCCTCTCCTCTGTAACATGGGGATGATAAAAGCATGTATCTCACAGGGCTATTGTGAGAATCAAATGAGATAGCATATATAAAATGCCTTACAACCCTTACAGTGCTATAAAAAGGTTAACTATTAATGTTATTACTACCACCACCACAACCACCACCATCAGTACCAGTACTGCTACTACTACCACCATCACCACCACCAGTACTAATACGCTAGTACTGATACTGCTGTTGCTACCACCTCTTTTATCCAGTTCCTTCCTATCTGGGTATCTCACGAAAACGCCTTTGCACAAAGTAACCTTTCTCCCTCATCTTTTAGAATATTTACCATCTTGAAACTATAAATTCTAAAGAGGTCTGTCAGTCAACTGACTTGAGAGAGGATATCTTCTATACTCTTATCTGACTCTTTATACCCTCTCTGGTGCCTAGAAAAGTGTTAAGACAATTCTTTATACTGTCTAGACTTTGATATATCAGGATTGCTCTGATCCTTATCCCATACCAATATTGTGGTTAGCAAAACAGCTGAAGACAGCACGAACTGAATGAACATTGGATTTAACTTTTTAAGTACATATTGGACATTAACCAACCAATATATTTCAGACTTTAGGAAATATAAATATAGACATAGATAATGTATGTTTATACGGATATATATGTGTGTATATAAAATACTCATACATATAATAGTTATATATGTGTTTATTTGCATATATACATTTATGTTATATTATTTAGATTAAAAACAGTCTAGATCGTAGTCAAACTCCCTTGTTTTATGATTGAGGAGATCGAGGCCCAGAGATACGTAATAGCTCTTGCCAAGGTTGCCAAGCTAATAAGTACCTGGTAACATCAAAATTTAAACCCACTTCTTTCAGCTGCCTGTCCTTTCTCTCTATCAGGATGCTTCATACCCTGTGCATTTGGAGGTAACTTACAAACATATAGGTGACTACTTCCGTTTTGAAGCATATTCATTATAATTGCATGTTGTCATTCAAAACTTAGTTACCCGAGGATAGAAACTGCATAGGAAACATGGAGATGCATTTTAGCATGTGGATTCCCTTCTTGATTTACCTCATCTGGATGCTGCCTCTCTGGATGATTAGTGGATAATGCCAGAGTTACATTTAACTGGGGCTTAGCTAACAGTACTTTTTTAATTCTCCTATAACTATGTCATTACAAAAAGATTCTGTGGTTCTTCCCATCAGTATATGGTGGGGATTCTAACGGACCTTTGAAAGGCTTGCATTGGAGACACCACTCTTTGCCTCTTTCTCAGGTGCAGACCACTGAGTCAAAGTTTGCCCCATAACCAAGCCACCAAGTTATTGAAAAGAGATTGGTTTCTAGATTATTTATTTTTTGCTCTGTGGGGGAGGGAAGGCGGGTAAATTGGAGATGACTTGTACAAGGTCACATGACCAGTAAGTGTTAAGTGTCTGAAGCCACATTTGAACTCAGGTCCTTCTGACTCCAGGGCTAGTGCTCTATTCACTGTGCCACCTAGCTGCACAAGATTATTATTTTTTTTTTAATCCTGTATAACTATTGGAGGTAGCAAAAGCATATTTAGTAACATACCATATTGGGTTCCTTTACAAAGCAATTTAAAATGAACAGATATTTGTCTACTGTTTAGAATTTGCATATAGAAAAGAAATCAAACATAGTTATTCACGCAAATGGATATACTATGGAAATTTCAATAAGAACCTTGGAATTCTCTTCCAGTCTTCCAACTCTGGCTTATAATTTCCTCCTCGATATCATTTAAACTTTATATAACCACAGACTTTTGCAGTTGAGATTTTTAGGTACCAAATAGGACCATATAGCATCTTTGGTTTTTTGGTAAAGCAGAACAATTTATGTAACTCTAAATTAGAATTGTTGAGAGGAAATCTCCAGAATTGTCTAAATGTCTAAATTGTCCAGAATGTCTAAAGCACATGTAATTTAAAGGTTATTTAATTATGTAGTATATTTTACTTTATGATTTGAATTATTACCTTTTTTGAAATGCATTTTTAGGTTAAAAAAACATTCAGATAAAGGCTAGGTATATACTCCATTAAGATTACATGTTTATATATACATGCATGAAATAATATTACAAACTCAATCTCTGAGGCTTTTTTTGGTCTTTTTTTTTAATACAATAATTTCTAGTTCTTTTCATAGCATCCTTGATTATCTTCATAGAGTTACACTGTGTTAAGACACAGACAGAGAATATATGACTGAAGATGGAGACAAGTGAAACTTTTATTAAAGAAAAAAAAAGGCAGTGACTTGGCTTTGAAAAGGCATGTCTGTATCAGGCAGTATAGAACAGCGATCAAGTGGGAAAAAAAAGGGAGCAGGCAGGCGCCTCATCTAATCTTTCTCCTGGGGGCCCAGGTGGACAAATTGGCAACCCTGTTCACAGCTTTTTTTCCCTCTCCCCTTTGTACCATAAGAACTGCTAATCGGATCCATGCTGCTGCAACTGTGGTTAGTTATTAACAGAATAAAAGCAGATTTCTTCAAAAGAACGGGTGGGGGAAACGACTATACAAAATTGCAAGGTTGTTAGAATCTTAAATGCACAGCAGTCGATTTTTTCCCCCTATTCTGAATTATACGATGAATACAAGTCTTTCATCTGTCACTGTACCCATTTCTTCACAAGGCAGCCAAATATTAAGCTTCTCAAACAAAAAAAAAAATCTTAGAGCAGAAATATTGGGGAGAAGAAGAATGGGTAAGAAGGGAGAATAAATTAGGTTTTGTTTTGATTAATTTGTCCTGATGAGAGGAGTATAAACTGCCTGATCTCTTCAGGTCCTACTTCCTCTGTCTTTTATTTAAACTTAAAGCAGTCATTAAAAGAGATTTCGCTGGTAGCCACTCATTGTTGACTATCTTGTTTCCTCCTTAAATGTGGTTTCGTGTTTATGACTTTTCTAACAGTTGTTGGAATTACATAAACATAAACTTCCTAGCAAGGCGAATAAGAAGTATGTTTCCCAAGGATCCCCCAACCCTTCAGTCCTGTCTCTCCACAGCCAACAAAAAAAGAAAGAAAATTTGCCTTCATGAAAAATCCCAGCTATTTTTATAGAAATCCCTAATAGTTCTTTTACGCCGTTAACTTTAGCTTTTAAACAAATGTTTTATTAACTTCTGTTTTACATCATTCATTTCCGCCAGATTTTGAGTTACAATCATTTTCCCCCCATTATTCCCCTACCCAACCTCCCAGAATAGTAGTCCCACAAGATATCGCTTCCTCCAATCTGCTCTCTCCCATACCTTCTCCCATACCCCATCGACTTTTCCATTAGAGGAAGGTGAGTCTTTGTGTCCCAATGCCTGCACATCTTATCTCCCTATTACAAGCAAAAGAGTATTATTAATAGTATTTATATATATTTGAAACATTTAATGTTACGACCTCGAATTTCAGATCCATTTCCTTCCTCCCTTGTCACCCATTCCCTCTTGGGAGATAAGTAATTCAGTATATGTTGTACATGTCTAGCTATGCAAAACATTATCATAGTAGATATATTGTACAAGGCTGCTTATAATTCCCTCCCACTCATCCCACCCCCCACCTGGTCCATTCCCTACATGATCCTGTCCCTCTTCTATAGTGGGTACTTCCAACCTCCCCTCCCCCCAAGGATGCCCTCCCATCCATCATCCCTCCTCTCATCCCCCTTCCCCCTATCCTGCTGCAGGTTGAGATATCTCATTTAGTATGTATGTCATTTTCTCCCTGAACCAAATTCAATGTGAATGTGGTTTTGCCTTTTTAGCCTTCCTTATTCTCCCCCTCCTTTGCAACCACTTCCCCTGCATGAGATAGTTTACCCTACCATGTCTCTCCCCATCTCCTCTTGCCACTTTCCTCTCTCACCTCATAATTTCATCCCTTGAGTATTCTCCCTTCCCAACAAATTCAACCTATGCCCTCTATCCATATATAACTGTAACCATATACACACACATTCACATATGTATTCATATGACCACACCCCCTTCTTCCATTATTTTCATAGTGAGAAAGATATCATCAGTCACAGATACTACTTTTCCATATAGGAATGTAAATAGATCAACTTTGATAAGTTCCTTTTGATTTCTTTTCCCTGATTACCTTCTCAGGCATCTCTTACTTCTTGCGTCTGGATGTCAAATTTTCTATTCAACTCTGGTTTTTTCCTCAAGAATGCTTGAAAGTCCTCTATTCCACTGAATGACCATATTTTCCCTGAAACAAAATACTCAGTTTTGCTGGGTAGGTGACCCTTGGGTTCATTCCCAGTTCTTTTGCCCTCTGGAATATCATATTCCATGCCCTTCGATCCCTCAGTGTAGAAGCTGCCAGGTCCTGGGCTATTCTGATTGTGTTTCCACAATATTGAAATTGTTTCTTCCTGGCTGCTTGTAGTATTTTCTCCTTGATCTGGGGATTCTGGAACCTGGCTATAATATTCCTGGGAGTTTTCTTTTTGGGATCTTTTTCAGGAGGTGATCTGTGGATTCTTTCAACCTCTATTTTGCCCTCTGGATCTAAAACATCAGGGCAGTTTTCCTTGAGAATTTCTTGAAGGGTGATTTCTAGGTTCTTTCTTTGATCATGGCTTTCAGGTAGTCCAATAATTTTTAAATTGTCTCTCCTGGATCTATTTTCCAGGTCAGTGGTTTTTCCCATGAGATATTTCACATTGCCTTCTAATCTTTCATTTGTTTGGATCTGCTTAACAGCATCTTGATTTCTCATAAAGTCATTAGCTTCCATTTGCTCCAGTCTAACTCTGAAGGAATGAATCTCCTCAGTGAACTTTTGAGATTCTTTTTCCATCTGGCAAATTCGACTTTTTAAGGCATTCTTCTCCTCATTGCCCTTTTGGGCCTCCTTTGCCATTTGAGTTAGTCTATTTTTTAAGGTGTTGTTTTCCTCAGTCAGGCTGTTGACCCTCATTTCATACTTTTCCTGCATCCTTCTCATTTCTCTTTCTAATTTTTCCTCCACTTTTTATTTGATTTTTAAAGTCCTTCTTAAGGTCCTCTATGGCCTGCAACCCGCTCATGTTTTCCCCTGGGGCTTTTGGAGCAGGACTTCTGACCTCACAGTCCTTTTCCCGCTCTATGCCCCCAAAATAGGAGTCTAGGGTTGCATTTTTCTGTTTCCTTTGCCTTGGCATGTTGCCACTTAATTACTTGACTTTTGGGCTTGTTGCCACACTATGGCTTTAAGGCCAGATAGAGGAATTTTCGTCCCGAACGTGTGGGGGGCAACTTCCGTTTCTGGCAAGCTGTAAACCCACCCACAACTTCCACCCTAGATCACAATCCAGATCCAGGGAGGTTAAAGCAAGAGCGATTACCCCCCAAGACTGATCGCTGGATCTCCCCGCGATTTGTAGGCTGGGAGCCGGAAATGCCTCTGAAAACTACAAAATGGCATTTGTCCTCAGCGGCTTCTAGCCCCCAGGGGAGGGAGCTGACGCATTCCCCAATACAGGTCCCAAAGTCCATAGGACACTAACCTCTTACTTTGTCCTAGGCATGTCTATGTTGATAATTCTGGAGTCCCCACAGCTCCTGGTGTTCTGGGGTTCCTCCAGCTGGCTGCTGGCCCTGCCTCCCTGGGCTAAAACCTCGGCTCATGCGGACCTGGGCTCGGCTCGGCTCCTGCGCTCTGCGCTCTGTGCGCTGCCGGCTCCCAGACCGCTGCGCTGGTCCTTCCTGCAGGGCTGCTGGGCTGTCCTCAGCAGGAGGTTAGCTTCTCTGTGTCATTCTGTGGGTGCTGGGGCTCCAGAAGTTGTTCATATTCCTTTTTTACATAGTTTGTGGGGAATCTGGGGGCAGAGAGGCTTGGACGAGCTGTTTCTACTCCGCCATCTTGGCTCCGCCCCCAACTTTAGCTTTTAGTTTACCCTTTAGAAAAGTTCAAGTATTCATGAGAATTGTCTACCAACAGGTGATGTTAAGTTCTGTGATACTGTTATAAAGAACTCTATACTGCATATGAATGTATAAAACATGTCACTTTTTGAGGGCCCTAGTTTTGACTTTGATGCTCTGAAGGTCAGGCATATTAAAAAAGGTATTTTTTAGGAAATCTGAGTTCTGTTTTCTCTGTTCAGTAATTTAACTTACAGCAAACTTGTTTAAAACCTTTTAAATTCATATGCCACAGTATGGTAGCAGAAAATCGTGTTGTGAACTTCACAGTGATAATAGGAATATTCATTGGTCAAATTATTGGACTCTTGAAATTTCTCTATGAAAAAAGTAAATCTTTAGGTATTTAAAATGTAGAGTAAGGAGACAAAGAACACATTCTTCCTCCTGTCAGGGAGTTGGGCCTATGTGATGCCTGAGGCTTCTGGTTAAAAGATTATCTCCATTATCTCCATTTGTTCTGTATCATCAATATTGATGTGTAAAGCATAAATAGTACTGTTTCTAGTCCATAGGAGTCTGGGGGGAAATTCTTGTGTAGGACATATGCCAGTTGTCTTTCTTTTTTTGTCTTGACAACTGAATGGTGTAGAGAGAATGGATTTCCAAGTCAAATCCAGGGGCCTGTGCCACTGGCTTTGCCCCCTAGAGACCAGGGATCTCTCAATTCAGGATCATATGAATATTAACCTTTGATCTGTAGTAGAGGAGAAAGGGAATGCCAGCCTCCCAACTTGAGGAAGTTTGGGGAAGTTAGAACAACACTGATTTTACTGCTAAGAGGCTAATGGAATTATTTTCTATACTGTGATGGACAATTCAAGCAGCCTTAGGATTTGATTGTCTTGATATATTTTGAAGGTTCTCTTAAAGGTCCTTAGAGTCAAGTCCTTTAATAACAAGGACCTTTGTCCTCCTCATCTTTATCTCCCATTTAGCACCTTACACATACATAGTAATTGAATGGAATTAGATTAAGGCTTAGATCCTTCTATGTCCTCCCCACAGCTTAGACATATTAGGATTGTCTTCTCATGCAAAGAACTCTGCTCTATCCAACTTGAAACAAAGCTGTTTTTCAGATTTTTATATTAGAATTGGAAGCTTATACTATATGTACCTGATCAATATCACTAATCAAAGAGCCACCCAGGGACATCAGGACAGGAATCCTTGAGTTTATGTTGAGGAAGGGGAAGAGATAGCAGAAACAGTCTTTTCCCTGTCCCAGGTGCTGACATACCTCAGCTAGAAGGAGGAGAATACAATTTTAATTCTACCTCATTAAGGGTTCAGAGTTTCTAGGTTTGCATGTTCTGTTGCAGCCAAAATTTGGTAACGCAAGTGTTACTTCAGGACTTGATCATGATTACCCTTATCCTTAAGCCAGAGTCTTAAGTCATGGAATGGATCTGTCCTCCAGGCCTCAAAGGTGGCTGTCAAACATTTATTTAAATAAAATAAAAAGGGACACTGAACATTAGAAAAGCAATCTAGAAGGGGCAGGGGAGGGAATAAAGTTGCCAGTAGTTATTCTTTAATGTATTTCTTAGTATATCAACAAGCATATGTTAATCACAAACTGGGTAGAGAAAAAAATGGGAAAACAGGAAAAAAGCAGTTAATATTAGGGTGCTGGTTACTGATTAAGTCCTAGAACTATGCTTAATACATAATACATCTTAGACTTAAGCATTTTTTTGAAGGGGAGGTAAAGAGATTGTGCTTTTTATGTCAAGGTTTGTGTGTCTTATTTTTATGTTTATTTTTATTTTTTGCGAATACAAATCACTGTTGGAGCTTTTCTTTACTAGCAGCATTATCTAGAATCATGAGACCAAGCTACACTGGTTATAGATGATTATAGTCAAGTATCATAGTTTACTATTCAAATCATATTTCTCAGAGTAATTATTCAACAGGTATTAATTATCTACTATGTGTTCATCCTTATGCTTTACTGGATGATAAATGAAATAGAAAGGCACAAATTGTGCTTACAAGGAATCTAGATGCTAGTTGAGTATTTTTTGAAATAGTTTTTCCCTATTGTTTTCTATTACCTAAAGAAAAACAAAACCGCCTTGTGCCTCAGTTCTCCCATTGTGAGTAATACAGTGCATTATTTGTCTGATTGACTAGCTACCGGATGCTTTGGCAATTATAAATATTACAAAGTTAAATAATGATTAGGCCATCATCTGTCCCCCTGCCAGCTTTGGCCTCATTCTGTCATATCTAAAAAATTCGGTTCCATGCTCCTCAAATGTTTAACTTGGCTCATTTCTTGAAAGCTCTTTGCATAAAGTGGAAAATATGAAAACACCATCTTTAAAAAAACACTAAGATTTTTAAATGAACAGAAGATTATGAGTCAGCTCAGAGGCCTTCCTGAATCTTCACTCTCATTGTCTTACACCAAATGTTATATATAGAATGTGATATATTTTGAAAAGTCATTGGGAAAAAAGTTCTCATACCTAAGTGACCAGATTAATGAGGGTCTTGGGGTGCTGTCTTCATGCTTCAGTTTTAACTCATAGCATTGTTTTCAGTCTTGTATTTTACACCGATGCACTCACATCTCCACAGATGTAGGTGAGTAAAATGTGGGGCTCCCTTGCAAAGCTAGCTTTTAATTTTATAGCTCCATCATATAGGTATTTTTGTTTTGTTTTGTTTTGTTGGTTCTGTGTTTTTTCTGTGCATATCAATATTCTCCCTTAGTGGAATCACCAAACTTTGTTTGAAAGATTTTACTTGGGACTAATAAGTATCATATAAAAACATTCTTAGTTTTAGGTGCCCATTTCATTTAATCCCAAGAGGGCCCAAGTTCTCATTTATTTGGCCATAGAAATAATTCATTTTAATTCCATAATTCCATTCTTTACAACATGCTTTTAAATTCATCTTCTGCTAGGGCTGTGCCTGCACATCTGCTGGTGGGGATAAGGTTCTCACACAGCCAGAGACACTACTTTGGGTGGGAGGGGTCGGGGTGTGTTGCAAAGTGTGGGTTAAAAACTCTGGGTTAATGCATGCATGTTTGCCATGAAAATGTCTCTTGGAATCTCAAAGGAATTAACTGCTATGTTAAAGCTATACCTGTCTTGGAAGCTTTGCTGGACACCGAGCAGTGTCCCAGACTGTGGTAGTAATTTACCAATTCATGGATAGGCTTCCTAAAGCATTTTTTAAAATTTTTATTTGAAATATTCTATCCAAGAGCAGTGCCTCAGGCATATGCAGTGAAAGTAGTAGTGTCCTGTGTTAACATAGAATTACTGTTTGTTTATGGTCTTGAGTCACTGAATTCAGTCTGTCATACAGAAGTGTTCATTATAATGTAAGCACTTACTGTCTTGCTGCAGCTGATTCCTGAGTGACTTAAAAAAGAAAGAGAAAGCAGTGTTTGATGGTAGTATGCCTTAGAGTTTTCAAATAGACTATAGATCCCCACAGCCTAAGGATGTGCCATAATAGCAACATACTGTCTCACCAGTTGACAAATGGCAAGGTGGATAATCAAACTTGAGTCCAGTCTTTTCATTTCAAAGAAAAATCCATCATATAAAATGAATTCTATTTCTTAGGATTTTTTATACACAATGTAAGTATTTTTTATTTTATATTTAATTAGTTTTAAATTCAGATGTACTTGCAAAGGGACTTCCATGGCTAAACATATCTTGTGCTTTTTGCCCCACTGTTTCATCCATGTAAGTTTTGTTCTAATGCAAGAGCAGCCCCTGTTGACTTCATAGAGCAACAGTTCTCAGGGGCTACCAATTCAGCTGTTTAGTTTTCACCTCATCTGGGAGAAAGAGTGGCAGTTGAACCCCAGGAGCACTCACAAACCTCTTTGGTATATTTTGCATACTTATTTGAAAGTAAGAACACCCAGAAAAGAATTTGAGAACAATTTTAGTGTAAAAATGTTTTTCACACCTCTTTATTTCTGTTAAGCTTATACTGAAAATGGTTCTTCAGCCACTCTGGCTATCATGGATTCACTGTTGCTTCAGAATTAGCTATGAATGACAGTCCTGGGGGGCATCTGGGATTTGTTCTCCTTCCTTTTCAGCACTCTGGCACATTGGTTGCATGGCATGACAGAGTTGCCATCTTGTAGAAACCCGGGAGACTTTCTTTTTAACTGTAAAACACCAAGCTCTGTGTCAAGGGTTGGGACATGATCCTTTGCCCAGATGAATTGGTGATATTCCTCAGTACATTAACATCTTTCTTTATTGAATTCTTATACTTTAAAATTATGTAGGTAATTAATGAAGACTTGGCCCTTTGGTGGCCAGTGGTTATGGGCATCAGGCTTGATCTCCTCAGTCACCTATCAGTCAAACCAGAAGATAGAAATGAGCTTCCCCCCCCCCCCCCCATCCTGTTTCATTTTTATCTTACTAACTTGTTTTAAGGAGTAGAGGATACAAAATAGTAAAGTACCTTGTCTTTTTCCCACCAGTCCAGGAACCTAGATGCCTTTGTAACGTCTGATTTATTCCCAATGTTCCGTAATATTTGTTAGCACTACAGTTAAGATATGGACCTCCTAAGCCAGAAACTGGGTTAGAATAGACTTATAAACACCTCAAAAAGATTCTCAGATTTCTAAATATAATCTTCTGCCTACTATGCAGCCTACTTTCTGTGGTTTACATTGCTCAATTTTTCTTTATGTCAGTTACATATCAGGAATTTTTTCTTTTAAATCATATTCCAAAATCCAAGAACTAACAAAATGTATATCATGAAGTAACTTTTATTCCCCAAGTGTTTATGGAGAGCCACAAATTGATTAAGACTTTCTGCTGGATGGTAAGGAAGATAGAAAGAAGCAAATGTGGTCCTTACTGGTAGGTAGCCTACAGTATAGCAGAGGAGACAAATTAATGCATGTTAAAAATTAACGAATCATTGTGTTCCAAACTGTGGATGAAAATGCAAACAAAAATCAAGTGGGGAAAGATTAAATCCCTCTCTCTTCTATAACCATGAACTACTAGTGAAGCTTTTTATAAGTTTTCCCTGATGGTTATATCATGCCCATTGATTGAAAGATTTCTTAAATCTGTTGATATTAGTAATTTCTGTATTGACTGAATATTACCAATGAAAAATTCTTGGCAGCCATCCATGCCTGCCTGGTTGGAGGCCTGTTTAAACTCAGCTAGATGGGTCCTATTGTATTGTTCAGCAGACTTGGATTTCGTTAAACCTTCTTGCAGAAATGTGTTTCAGGAGATTCACAGCTATAAATTGGATCATGTCAGTGAGGTTGGGAATTCACTCAATAAGAAATTGAACATTTCAGCCTGCCTGTTGCTAAATAATGTTTATGCATGCTCCCTCTTCAATTCAAAAGGAAAAAGAAAAATGCTGTAGAAGATCAAACCTGTTGAACTGGGATGGTGGGTGGGGTCCTGTATATAACTAATAAATCTTTAAATCGCCAAGATTAAGAAATATAGCTGTGTTGGTTTTACACAATTGCAACATTAATGCAAAGGATTCCCCCCCATCCCCACCCCACTTTCCTTCCTATGTTTTACAGGCAGTCAGATGCCACCTCAGCCTCCTGGTAGCCAATCAGAATCCAGTTCCCATCCAGCCTTGAGCCAGTCACCAATGCCACAGGAACGAGGTTGGTCTTCAGTTTGTACCATTAATGTCTATTGGGTTTTGAGTATTTAAGCTTTATTTTAATTTTCTTAGCTACCTGACTCTTTGTTTTAAAAAGAACAACCCTCTCTCCCCTGTTCCAAGTTTGTTATGTAATAGGAGTTTTGAGGAAAGTGGCTTAGATAATGGGTACTAATGAAATAAAATGTTTTAAATTATAGTCTGAAATTCTCACCATCCAGATGCATACCTTGTTCACAAAATCCTAAACTAATAATTTCTGAGATTAGAAAATGAAGTCCAAAGAAATTTGAAAACATGCATGGTCGAGATTATATAGCTAATGAGTAATAAAACTATGACTAACACCTATATTTCCAGATTCCACCAATGATTTTTGCAACGGAATATTTTTCTGAGATCACTGGCTAGCCAGCATTCTGGCCACATGCCATATTTATTTCACCCCTGGTCAAGGTCTCTTTCCCTCCCTCATCTCTTTCCCTCTTTACTCTTTCTCCTCCAAAATGCTAAAGTTGATATTGTCATAGAGAATGAAGTGTTGATTTCAGTGCAAACCAGGGTAGACTAAAGAGGGGTCAGCATCACAGAAGACTACCTGTATTACTGTATATTCCTTCTACACTTGCCTCCCTGACATTTGGACTGGTCCAAAACTGCCCCAACAGCCTTCATGCCAGATCACCAAAGGAATAGGAATTGTCGATTTGGCTTCCTGTTTCCATACGAAGATACGTGTATTTAAGATATAGATGATGTGTTACAGTATATAGTTTAAAACATTAAAATTGCTTTTTTTTTTTAATTAGCAAATTGGAACTGAGAACAAAAATAGAATATTTTAATTGTTTTTTATTTAGTGGAGAATAAAGTTTTCAACTTTGAAAAATGGATTAGTAATGCTCTAATCATTAATCCATTGTTCTACTGTAAGCATACTGTCATGACTTAATGATCAAAGAATATATTTGCATTCTTTTTTTCTGATTTTTTTTTGGGGGGAGTGGGAAGAGGAGGGAATGGGAATTGCCAAGATCTATAAATGTCCTGTCTTTGTCTTCATTGAGCAATGTCTAAAGTGTTCTTGCACATGACTTTGTTCCCATGAAAGTGGTATAAAAGGCAATGAAGACTGAGCTAGAGCCAAAGCAAAAAATATAGCCCTTGCCAGCTGCCATGTCTCTCCCCATACAACTGAAGTAACCCCAATACTAGGCGGCCTCAAAGAAAGTCTTATTACTGTGATCCTCGTACCAGGGTAAGCGAATCCCTTCTAAATTATTTTACTTGAGGTCCTTAAACTTATAGCTATGCCTGAAGGAGGAGGAGGGAAGGAGAAAAATTCCAAACAGCTGGGTTTTTCCTATTCAAGTCATAGCCTCTCAGTGCCTCAGTTTCCAAATCCTTAAAATGGGAGAGAAAGTTGTAATAAATGACTTCCAGGGTCCCTTTCAATTCTAAATCTATTATAATAAGAATAAAATGTCTATAATGCTTTAAGGTGTGGACTGAATATCACGTATATTATCTTATTTGATCCTCACAACAACCTTGAGAGGTAGATGCTTTTATTATGTCCATTTTACAGATGAGGAAACTGAGGCAAGCAGGTTAAGTGACCTTCCCAGAGTCACACAGCTAGTGAGTGTCAGAGACAAAATTCAAACTCGGGTCTTCCTGACTCGAAGTTCCACACACTAACAATTTTCCTACTTCACTGCCTCTGGTCCTTTTAGTAACATGTCAGTGTGTATAAGCTTTTTACCACAAAGATTCAGTTTTGGACTTGTCTCTTAAAGTCTTTATTTCCCCTGACCTCCAAATATTGTGTGTGATGCTTTATTTTATTTGTAAATTGATAGTTGAAGCATAAATATATAAACTGTCAGTTATGTGGATAGCTAACAATTGCCATTTACGTTAGAAAGAAGATAGAAAATGTGTAGCCAGACTCACACTATTGAATTTTGTGAACAAATGTGCATTTTGGGCTTATCCTCTTTAGTGTCCATTCATTGATCAAACAATCCACAGAACTAGGAAGGCTCACATTATAAGGGCGGGAGGAAACTTGGATTAATTGATTCTCAACTTTCTTGAACTTGTATTTAGCCAAACTTTGGAGGAGTGTGTGAGTTAGGGAATTTCCAGGGGAACTGTACTTATCATCTGCTGATTTAAATACAAAACAAATAACAAAAAATAATCCAAACATAGCATTGTTGCTTTTGAAGACACCCGATCTTCAATCATCTACTAGTCATCTAAAGGTTTAATCAATGATAAAACTGATCTTTCATTCATTCATGCATGCATGCATGCATGCATTTCATAAATACTTATCAAATGCCAACTATGTGCTAGGCCACTAAAAGAAAACACATGAAGATTTCACCTCTTGTGTTATAATGTGATTTAACCCATTGTCCCTCTGTAACTAACATTTCTTTCCTTTACTTAGAAAAGTAAATAAATGCAGAGAAATTTTCTTCTAATACATTTAGTATTCCATGGACTCTCCCCCCAAAAGCCCACATTTCTAAAAATTCATTGTTAAAAATCCTGCAGTTTGATGGACAAGGTAGGACCAGAGCTATTATGATGCTGAATATTAAAGTAAGCTGTCTGAAAATCATGTTTACATATTGAAAGTATTTTATTGCATTTTATTTTTCATTCCTTGACTATTTAGCACTCTGATGGGATTTCTCATGTTTGTCAAGCCTAAGGCTATCCACCCCCTGCTCAGGAATATTGTATTAAGAATTTTACCTACCTACTTACATACATATATGTGTATGTCTACATATGCTTGTATATGTACCCATACACGCACACACTCACATATGCTTCTGGGTGAATCCCCAATTGGGTATGTTTCTGTCTGTGAAGCTCTCTGTGCTGCATGCACAAGAGGGAGAGAATAGCTTAATTTTTGTATTATGACCTATTTTCATTGGTCATATATATTTGCATTTGTTTTATGTCAAATTTGATTCATCATCTTTAAAATATTATTTTATTCTATTTTCAGCACTAGAAGGGGGGGGTGATTCTCTAAGTTACTTGAACCTTCAGAACTTGTTACAAGGTTTGGGGATTTTTTGCACAATCTTTGATGTCAGTATAATAATTAGCATTTCCCCCCAAAACATGGAAAACTATACCCATATATTGAAAACTAAACTATAAAAATAGTTTTTATATCACGCACACACAATTGCTGTCGAAATAAAATTAGAAAAAAAAAACTAAAAAGATACTTCTTAACCAGTTTATCATTATCTTTTGTTAAAAGGAGAAGATTCTCTTTTGTAAAGGTAGGTAAAAAGCCAAAATTCAGGTTTATTGACATTATAATGTTTTGTTTTGTTTTTTACTCCTCTCAAGTGTTAGCTTAAATGAGAGCAATTAACGATCTTAAACTAGACCACTATTTAGGGAAAACACTTGAAGAAGGTTTATTTATTAGGGCAAATGTATAGGGGTCAGAATTAATTTTTTTTGAAAACCCGCTAATTGTTTTCCCCTTTTAATTTTCACAGTGGTATGTAGTTAAATATTCATGATAATGCTGATGGTATGCTAGAGGTCTGAAACAGATCAGGAGTCTCAAAATCAACACAGGTTATTTAACCCTTTTCATCTAATGTACCATCAGGGACTTGCTCAGTGAATTCCCATAGTACTAGAATAATTAGAAGATAGTAATGAGGATTTAATTAGTCCTTGAGATATGCTGAAATAGGACCACTGAGAACTTTTCCGTTTGGACATGGATTGCACGCAGAATTGATGCCATTGCAATTCTGTGATGTACTGCAAAATGTATTCTGTTGCTGGAGGCGGTACTGGGGCACCGTTCTGTGCCTGTCAGATCTACATGGAAAGGACCCAGGATGAGATCTTCCAAGACTCCTGAACAGCAGCCAACCCACTCCGCAGCCGAGCCCTCCTTTCTACAACAGGGTCCTGCCTCTTCACTCTTCCTCTTTTTCTGTTTTTTAAAGGAGACATAATTATCATCAAATTAAGCAGGAATGTTTTGGCTTTGTTTTTCTTATGCCTAATTAGAGAGAAATCACATCATATATAGACTACTGTGGTTACCAAATAACATTATATATGGAAATAATATTTTATTGAGTCATTGTTCAATTGTGTCCAACTCTTCATGACCCATTTGGGGTTTTCTTGGGAAAGATACTGGAGTGGTTTGCCATTTCCTTCTCCAGCACATTCTATACATGAACAAAAACTGAGGTAAGCAAAGTGAGATGACTTGCCCAGGGTTATATAGCTAATAAGTGTCTGAGGCCAGATTTGAACTCAGAAAGATGAATCTCGGACTCCAGGCCTGGCACTCTTATCTACTTCACCACCTAGCTGCCCTGTTAACGCTGATTAGTTGCAAGAGAATAGGTAAACAAGTTGTATGGGGTTTTGTTGTGGTGGTGGTGGTGGTTGGTTGTTGGTTTTTTTTTGTTTTTGTTTTTTTTTAAGCTATATTTTTTACTAGACACTTCACTACTGTGTGTCAGTAGCATCAGAGAAATCTAGTCCTTACATAGAAGGGAGTCTTCAGAGAGTGATAGTTATCATTGGCTATATCGTAGTAAATTTAAATGTCATTTTGGCAGTAGAGATGATATCCGCCAAAAGAGTGTAACAGATGGGTTGTGTTCAAGCATTTTAGATATTCCCTTTGTAAGCCATTAAAGGAAGGGGAAAAAATTAAAATAATTTGAATGCCTGTACGAAAAATGTCTGTTATTTCATTCTTATTAGCTTGCTTGTAATTAGGCATTGTAGAATATCAAGTTTCCAAGTTTTTTTATCCCACATGGCTCTGTAGTATTTAAACCCTGTCTCAGCCCTGTAATGACCATAGTCTTTCTTTGTTATTAATCAGGCAGCTCTTAGCTGTCTTTTTAACATCTAAATGAAATTTTTTCCCAAAATTTTTTATTGAATTCCACTTTTTAACAAGTCACATCAAACTTAATTTTTTTTTTCACTTATGGAAGCAGAATTCCCAAAGATAATCCCATTATAAAAAAGCAGAGGGTGACCTTGGGCAAGTTACTTAACCCCAATTGCCCCCCCCAAAAAAAAGGATATAGTAACTAAAGCATTGACCTTTGTGTAGATACCTGGGTTGAATCCTGAGGTAAACACAAGCTGTGCGTCTCTGGTCAAATCACTTAATCTCTGAACATTAGTTTCTCCTTCCGTAAAATGAGAATGATATCAATAGATCTATATATACACACACACACACACATATATATATATATATACACACATACATACATATATACACACACACATAAATACATACATATGTGATAATGATACATATATATGATAATACCTATAGTGCTTTGTTCAGTGGATTGTTGTTAATGATCATGGCAGATAATGCATATAAAGGACTTTTAAAATGTTCAAACATTATATAAAAATTAGTTAATACTATTACTAGTAACAGAATTTTCCCATTTTCCATTTTCCCAAGACTAAAAAAAAATTTTTTTTCCCATTTCTCATACTTTGGTGATCTGAATTTCATTCAGAGCAGCCAAATAAACATTACTCACGTCATTAAAGTTCTTGAGCTTGCCATATCAATTATACCTCTTACAGTTAAGTCAGTCTTGGTTCTCTTGATAGCAGTGTAAAATATTTCTCTCTCTTAAACAGCTGCCAAGATCCCAAATTTGTGCCAGGTTCAAGCCACAGTTTCTGACTTCAGTCTTTCACAAATACGGTTTTCCAACTAAGTTATACATCTGATTAATACAATTCAAATGACATTGTTGGAAAAGGGTTATGAGTTTGAATCCTGGTGTTGCCAAGGTGGATTGTAATGACTTTGGTGCAAGTTGGCAAGGTAATTTGATCCAGCTCTAAATCTAAGTCCTGTGAACCCTGCCTTCTCCACTCCAAAAAGAAAAGAAAGAATAAAGGGTGTGGGACAAAATGGTCCTGAAGACACTTTTAATCTCTATCTTAACTAACCTCTAACTAAAATTTAGCATTTCCTTCGCTTATGATTTTTTAAAACTTAGCCTGAGAAAGGGGTCCATAGACTTTACCAAATCATCAAAAGAAGACTGTCATACAAAATGCTTAAGAACTCTAAACTAAAAGGAACAATTACATCAATTACAGTATATTTTTTTAAAAAATCTCATGTCGTTACTTTTTGTTCAACACAGTCATTTGAACCAAGGGTTAACAAAATGTTGCTAAATAAAGGTTGCTTTAATGAGTATATTAGACTCATTTGTAATCAGCACATTATTTATGTTAATGGAAATGCTTGACTGGTTACTTTTTTTTTAAAGTAGATTAATAAATGTTCCCTACATTCTTGTTTACATTTGCTTCACAAATACTTTCTCAGTATTAGTTAGTACAGGGGCTTAAATTTAGTCAAGCCTTATCTAATTTTCACATTTTCCCAATTAATTATGTCCAGAGTAATGCAGTCTTAATGGTATTTCAAACAATCTATATCTGATTTTTCTTTCTTATGAATACTCCTTGAAAGAGGAAAATCACGTGTATAACTATAACCCTCGATTTCCTTTCAAATTCAATTTCTAGGGAAGTCATCTGCCTTCTAAATATATGAGGGAAATGATTTTTTGCCTTATCCCCATTTATTATTTTTATTAGTTGACATTTTCTTGTTCTATCATGTCGTTTATGAAGCTGAAAATGCTACTTAGCTAACTTTTTCAAAATTCTATCAAAGCTCTCATTAAAGGAATAAGGTACCTGATGAAAATATCATTATGGGTTTTCATTTAGATTTATATAAAGTATATTCAACTTTTATTTGTGGGGAATAGCAATAAGCAGCAGATACAAAAGTTGTCCATCAAAATGTTCTGCAAGAAGGAGGCAGCACTGATGTGCCATTGGATGATGACGGCTTTCTTTCTGCTTCTTCTGTTAGTGTGACCTTGAACAAATTTCTTTACCTTTCCAGTTCTCAGTTTCTTAGAGATTGGCTTAGAGATTCCCTACTATCCATTCAAACTTCAGTTCTATGTTTCTTTTTCTTTTATTTTTTTAAGATCTATATTTCTAAGGATGGATTGGGGGCCACATGGAAAATTGGTTGTTTCTGTCAGTTCACAGGTCCACAGAAACATTTGTCTCTGCCCTGGGTATCGAGCTTAGAATTGGCATCACACAGAACTTAGACAATTTGCATAAGGAAAGGTTAGATATTTTGTCCCCAACTACCATCTGGGTAATCAGTCAGATTCCCTCCCTTGATTCCAATTTATTAATGATAGATGGTGTGAATTTCTATGCTAGTCAGTAGCTAAAAGGGCCTCGTGGGGGAGAATGAGAAAAACTTGAGATATTGCCGCATCTCTCTGTATATACAGGGTGCTGGAGGATCAGGAAAAGAACTGGGAACAGCTCAGCCCGTTAACCTAATAGCACAGCTGGTAGAACACTAGGGGGTCTGGGTTAAAGCCTTGAATGAGTCATTAGTTTCTGTCTTCCTCAAAGCAATTGATGTTGTGAAAAGAAACAGGCAGGCAAATAAACACTGAACATATTAAAATGTAACAGCAATATTTTCTTAATTCCGTTTTCTCCTCCAATATCAACCTAGTAGCTCTTTCTAAAGAGCAGTATCTTTAACTTGCCTTTCTAGTCAGACACCCTCTACTTAGGTGGTGCTGTGTGTGACCATTATTTCACACATGTGGCGAAACATCTTTTGTTGAACTGGCGTGAAGAAACAAGGCAGTCGTTCTGTGAGTTTTAACAGATGCCAAAATGAAAATAAATTTTACATGTGCCAAAGGGAAAATGTGCTCTGCTTTTTGGTGGCTTGGGGAACCTTGAGTGTTTTATTGGTACCCTGACGGTGCTCTGCTCTTTGCTAAGGAGGCATTTTTGATGAAGAAAGTCCGTTTTTGTGCTCCCTAGTAACTGAGTATTTGGAGATCTCTGTCTACTTTCTCAGTTTCTACCCTCTTCCTTTTTCCTGTTTTACTCATTAATGATTCAGGCCTTGTGTTTAAGTCCCTCCCCCTTTTTTTTCCTATCATGTTTTGAGATTTCCCCAACACTAGGCTGTATTTGGTGGTCTGTCCGAAATGGAAAAAAGATGTCTTATTGGGGGCTAGTAACCAAGCCCATTTTAATTCTGTGATTCTCTGAGGTTTCTTGGCTTTGCCAAGAATTATTCCTCTGACTTGGCTATCAAATCTGTTTCATAATTCTTTTATCTTTTAATGAGTACATTTTCAAAAGAATATCCTATTAAATTTTAACCCAATAATAATTTTGGAGATAATAATCATTATGTGGTTCATTATACTTTTCTGTCTGAAGGATTTTTGCCTTCTTGTCATCATTAACCCTCCCTTCCCCCAAGAAAAAGCCCATGCATGTGTATATGTGAACTTGTAGGTAAATAACAGTAGTCACATTCATATAATAATAATACAGGATATAATATATTTCATTTAATATGTTATAATATATAACGTTATTCAGTCTTATCTGGCTCTTCATGATCCTATGGACCATACTGTCCATGGGGTTTTCTTGATAAAGATACTGGAGTGGTTTGACATTTCCTTCTCCAATGAATCAAGGCAAACAAAAGTTAAGTTACTTACCCAGGGTCACACAGTTAGTAAGTATCTGAGGCTGGGTTTGAACTCAGTTCTTCCTGACTCCAGGCCTAGGGCACTATCCACTAAGCCATCCACCCCCCCCCATATATGTTATTTAATATAGTATACTAATCAATTTATATAGTACCTACCATATACCAGGTGCAGTGGTAAAACACTCTTACAAATATATCATTTGATCCTTGCAACTACCCTGGGAGGTAGGTGCTATTATGTCCTCTTTTTACAGATGAGACAGTGAAGTGACAACTCAGGGTCACACAGCTAGCATGTGTCTTAGCAGGGATTAGAACTCAGCTGGTTCTGATTCCCAGCCCAGTGTTCTATCCACTGTACCTCCTAAGTGTCCATCTAAGCATAAATAATAATATAAATGTAATCAGTAGTATCTGCTTCTCAGGGTTTTTGTGAGAATTAAAAGATAACACATGTGCAGCATTCTTAAATCTTAAACCACTTTCAGAATGCTCTAAATTATTATCCCTGACCCCTGGGAACACTATAGAGAGGTTTGTCTGGGCATTGAACAGAAATTTTAACAGCTGACTCATCTTTTCCTGCCTAGACCAACAGTACTTAGAACCCATCCAAAACTTCTTGAAAGGAAAGGGAAATCTTTTTTTGTTTGTTTATTTTGTTTTGGTTTTGCTTCTTTTGAAGGGGAGGAAGGTAGGGCAATTGGGGTTAAGTGACTTGCCCACGGTCACACAGCTAGTAAGTGTTAAGTGTCTGAGGCCAGATTTGAACTCAGGTCCTCCTGATGCCAGGGCCAGTGCTCTATTCACTGTGCCACCTAGCCACCCCTGGAAAGGGAGATCTTAAAAAATGAAAGCATATTTCCTTTCATTACTTACATGTTATTTCCAATTTTTGCTTTAATTTTTCTCTCTTTAAATATTTGCATATTAAAGCAAAGATTTCCTGTAATAAAATGAGAATTAGAAAAAGAAAGAATTTTGGGATGTAGATTTCATTTAGCTTCATCAGCGATTATAGTATAACCTTAGGTGAGTCATTATTCTTTAGCAAACCAGGATGAGAGTACTGAAGATTGATGCATCTGGCCGACGATAGTAGCAGACCGTGACTCATGGGTGCACAGTTCCCCACAATCTGTCTCGCTTTTAATGTGAATAACTGGAAGAAAGTTCAGATATGGAGGAAGAATCATAGGATTACAGTGACATTTCCCATACCTGTCACTGTCAATAAATGGGGTTACTTACATTAGTATATTTTTCCAGATGATTAAAGTATGCTTATTTAAATACCGTATCTTTAGAATTATTTTAACAATTTTTTTAAATCTTTAAAAACTGATCGCATCTTGAAAACTATGTCTGACATAATTGCACTCTTAATGTTATATCAATTATCTAAAAGAAGGGGTGAGGGGAAAAAGAAAGGGAAAGAATTTCAAGGTGTAAGAATTTTTTTTTAAATGAATGTATTTGTAATTGGGGAAAAATAAAATAATTTTTTAAATATTATATGTTATCATTAAAAATCATTGAGGTCTTCAGACCTATTTGCATCTACCTTGAATGGGCATTGAATGCTGTGCTCATAGAGTCCTTGTACCAGGTTTTTTAAAGAGTTTTTCAGTCTTTTGCTATAATTTCTCACTTTTGTTTTTTTCTTTTTGGAGGGCAGTTGGGGTTAAGTAACTTGCCCAAAGTCACGCGGCTGGGTTGGTTTAGGGGGTGTGTGTGTGTGTGTGTGTGTGTGTGTGTGTGTGTGTCTGTTAAGTGTCTGAGGCCGGATCCAAACTCAGGTCCTTCTGACTCCAGGGCTGGCGCTCTACTCACTGCGCCACCTAGACACCTCTAATTTCTCACTTTTTGCTGTCATTATGCCTTTATAGGGATAATGGTTGCCTTCTGTAATTCTCCTTGCCCCACTACTCTGCTATTTGTAATTTGCTTTTTAATTTCACATAAAAAATAGCCAAACTTATAGAATTTTTTTAAAATAAGGGTATTTAGGTTCTAGTTAAAAGACTATGGTGCTGTACTATGAGGGACATGCATGAGCTTTGCTCAGTGATTTCTATATTGTGTTAGTTCTCACCATATTTCTTAAACCTAAGGTTGATGTCTAAATGATCTCTAGACAATAACATCTTGATGACTATATGTTGCCTAATATTCATCTGTATGATTTTGTCATTTTTCCCATTTGTTTTATGTAACATTTTGCATACATTACTGACCTCTTTCACCCCACCAGCACTGCATACCCACATGCATGCCCCCACACACAAATACACACATATGCAGTTCCATTATTGTTCTGTAGATCACAAAGAAATAATAGTTTTTACTTCTGATTTTGAACTTTCAGCTATGAATATCTTAGCCCAATTTTTTAAAATCTAAGATTATATATGTATATATAATCTTCAGATTAATGGGTTGTTTTTGTTTTTTTTTAGTTTACCAAGATGTTTCTTCTCAACAGTCCTATAAAATAGGTAGTATGACTATTGTGTTAATTCACTTTGTTCACGTATTTCCTGAAATACTTTTCCACTTGATACCCATTCAGTTCTTTCTATACCTACATGGCAATTGAAACAATTCTTTGAATCATGTTGTATTCTCTGCGTGAAGACAGACTATTAGATTACAATGAAGTCCAAAAGAGAAAAGCAACATGGCTCTTTATTTGTGTATGCCAATTGGTTTCATTTATAGATAGGTATAGATCTATACAGCTTGAAAATTATGCTCAATGCATCTGAAATAGTTGTTTTATAAACTTTCTGAAAATATTAATTGACTTTACGAATTAGCTATGTTTCTTGACATGTTTGTGCATTTAAAAATTCATCATACCTTTTATAAGGTAAACAGATCACACCCTCCCAGGAGCCTGCCCCAGTCATTGATTTTTGTGAGTTTAGGTTTTTGCACGTGGGCCATTTTTTCTTTTCAGTTGTTTTTAATGGAACCCTTGTGTAATATATTATGGTCTTTAATGTGTATACATTTTGCATTCCTGTCTACAATACTTGGAAGGCAATTTTTGTTGTTGTTGCCATATTTTAGTTTTGCTTACTGGAAAGTTTTACTTTTATTAAAAAAAAAATCAGATGGTTTGTAATTAAGGGCAAAGCTTCACACCTTTTTAAAACACAGCTGGATCCTCCCAGCTGTCAGTCTGTCTATTCAGACAAGCTGCTGTTTTATAACAGCTTTCTAAACGAAGCAAACAGTTCCACATAAGCAAATAGCAAATCAGTGGAGATAGAAAAATCTTTTTTCAAATTTTATTTTCAGAAATTATTTTAAGTTAAAAAAAGATCTTTCAAGTCTTCCGTATTAGTAAAACTAAAGACATCAGAAAACAAATAACAACTCCAGAAAATGCACACACATGTGCACACACTCATACAAACACAGAACCCTAACTATGATAATTAAACTCATTTAATTTGTACAATATGCTAAAAGAAATCCAGGTACCATTTTGCATTTTAATTTACTTATGTCTGAAAAAAGACAATTTTTAAGCTTCCCTTTATTTTTCAATAAGAGACACTAAAATGGTTATATATTGTCTCCCTTTGATAGAAATATTTCTTTTTCAGATAACATTTTTGCTTTACCAAACATGGTATGGTTAGAGATAGGATTTTGAAAATGTTAATTTTAGCCACACCTTATGCCAGTATAAATAATTATCATAAAATGTAATCCTAGATGAATGTTATTTGTGATATTCTAAGTACAACAATGACGACGACGACGACGATGATGATGATGACGGTGGTGGTGGTGATGATGATGATGATGATGATGATGATGATGATGATGATGGTGTAATACTTTAACATTTGGAGAGTGCTTTATAACTCTTACCTCTTTTTATGCTCAAAGCTACCTTGGGAATTTTGTGCTATTATTATTCCTATTTTATAGCGAGAGTAGACTGATTCAACTTAAGTGACTTTACTAGTATCAAGTATCAAGGAAGTATCTGAAGCAGCATTTGAACTTAGATCTTCCAGACTCTAAGTCCCCTGCTCCATTCACATCTGTCCACTCAAAAACACATATGTGTATGTATACATACATGATATGGTAGGGCCTAGGCCTATGGTTTTTTTTTTATCATTATTATTATTATTATTATTTTTGGCGAGGTACTTGGGGATTAAGTAACTTGCCCAGGGTCACACTAGCAGAGTGTCTGAAGCCAGATTTGAACTCAGGTCTTCCTGCCTCCAGTGCCACTGTTCTATCCATTGTACCACCTAGCTGCCCCCAATTTCACTCTTATAGGTGGGTAAAGTACTTCTTCCACTAATACTAGTTGGCACCTTCTCATACTTTGAATGCATTCTGTATACGCCTGTGAATGGGTTTTCTTCCTTATTAGAATATAACCTCCATATTCACACTGCCTGGTACTCATTGGTGCTTAATAAATGTTTTTTGATTCATTGACTTCCTTGAATATGAATCTGAAATCTCTGCATTTTGCCGAGTTCCAGATCTGCTCTTCAAACTCCTGGTGGCTATTTCAGTTTTTAGTTTAATTTTAGTTTCCTCCAGAGTTTATCAGTTTTCTCTCTCTGGAGGTGGTTAATAACTTTTTATCATGATTCCTTTGGAATTATCTTGGACTGTATTATTGATCAGAGCAGCCAAGACTTTCACATTGC
Organism: Gymnobelideus leadbeateri; assembly: GCA_011680675.1. Taxonomy (NCBI): domain Eukaryota; kingdom Metazoa; phylum Chordata; class Mammalia; order Diprotodontia; family Petauridae; genus Gymnobelideus; species Gymnobelideus leadbeateri. The sequence continues at coordinate 395,311 of WOXC01011874.1, read as the reverse complement.
CATTACCATGCACAGTGAGTTCCCCATTCTTCTTAATTGTACTTTGCATCAGTTCATGTAGGTCTTGACGTATTTTTCTGAAAGTATCCCCCCTATCATTTCTTATAGCACAACAGTATTCCATCATGATCATATGTAACAACTTGTTCATCCATTCCCTAATTGATGAACCATCCCCTCAATATTCAATTCTCTGCTGCCACAAAAAGAGCCGCTATAAATATTTTTGTAGATTTGGCCCTTTTTCTTTAATCTCTTTGGGATACAAACTGGTAGTTGTATTGCTAGGTCAGAGGGTATGCACAGTTTTATAGCCCTTTGGCTATAAAATTAGTTATTAGTTCCTAATCATTCTCCAGAAGAATTGGACCAATTCACTATTCCAATAGCAGTTCATTAGTGTACCTGTTCTTCCCTATCCCCTCTGGCATTTGTCATTTCTGATAGAGGTGAGGTGATAGCTCACAGTTGTTTTAATTTTTTTTTTTTGCTTTTTGGGGGGCAATTGGGGTTAAGTAACTTGCCTAAGGTCACACGGCTAGGTTTTTGTTTGTGTGGGCGTTAAGTGTCTGAGGTCAGATCCGAACTCAGGTCCTTCTGACTCCAGGGCCGGCGTTCTACTCACTGCACCACCTAGCTGCCCCTTAATTTTTCTTTTTTTTAATCAGTAGTGATTTAGAGCATTTTTTCATATAACTTTAGATAGCTTTGACTTTTTTTTTCTTCTGAAAACTGCCTGTTTGTATCCTTTGATCATTTATCAACTGGGGAATGATTCTTATTTTTTTATAAATTTGACTCATTTCAATACTTAGTAGATATTTGAGAAATTAGACTTTTATCAGAGAAACTTGCTGTACAAAAATGTTTTTGATATTTCTTCATTGTCTATGGTATCTTTTAACATAATGTAGTTTCTCTGATTATCTCTTTTAATTGGGTCTATTTTTGTTTTTGCTTTGTCTAAGATATTAATTGCCACTCGTGCCTTTTTTGTTGTTGTTCAGCTGAAGCATATTAGATTCTACTCTGGTCCTTTATTTTAACTCTGTGTGTGTCTTTCTGTTTCAAGTGTGGCTCTTTTAAACAAAATATTGTTGGATTATGGTTTTAATAAATCTTGTTATCTCCTTCCATTTTATGGGAGCACTCATCCTATTCTCTGCTGCCCTTTCTATTACACCAGTGTAACTAAGAACTGGAAAGGGCAAACATAAGAGCCGTTGCTAATGAAGTAATAAAAGATATCACCGGGAGTTTTGTGCCAGTCAGCTTTAACTAAAATACCTGAGAATATGTTAGAACAAATCATAAGTTTGCTGACACTGGGAAGAACATAAGGTTTTATGGAAAAGCAAATAATATCAGGCCAATTTAATTTCATTTTCTATTACAAGTCTTGTTAATGAGGGGAAAGGAATATCTGTAATATATCTGAATTTGAGTAAAGCTTTTGAATCAGTCCTACTTGATTATTTCATTAATAAGCTGTTTTAGTGCCAAATTGAATGATAAAGGACAGCAAATGTGATGTGGTTTGGGGAAGATCATTGTGGACTAGAGTACAAAAAGAAGGTTTGAACTATGTCTTGGAAGATAAGGATGACTTCAGGTAGGAGATCTGGATGGAAACCGTAACATCGGTAAAACGGTCACAGACGAAATAAGTATGGTGCATCTATGGGACATTAAAATATGAAAGAAGGAATATTCAGGGGGCTTATAAAATTCTTTTTCCAAGAAGCAATTTAATCCTGGCAGTTTCTTCTTGGAGCCTCAGATATAGTGAAATGTTGATTGAGTTAGATTTCCTGCTATTCTTTTGTCCTTATCTACAGTGCACTGAGCTATAAAAGAATTTTCCATCTTCTTCTGGGGCAGCCATTAGGTTCAGCCCAGGAGTTCAGGATTTGAGTCTGTCGTGAGCCATCTTAGAGGACCCTCTACTAAATCTCGGTTATCTCCCAGTCCAGGAGGTTTCCAAGCAAGAAAGGTGGTTGAAGTTTGTCCTTGGCACATTCTCAGGTTTTGAGAATCATAAAGAAGTCTCATTTAAGAGGAAAGGCTCATCCCTAGCTCAAGATTTATATTTCATGTGTGAAAGCTTTATGCTGTGTTGATTTATCCTTTTTTATACTCATTTTCCTTATAGGTTTTATGACAGGCACACAGAGGAACCCTCAGATGTCTCAATATGGGCCTCAACACACTGGACCATCTATGTCACCTCATCCTTCCCCTGGAGGACAGATACATCCTGGAATCAGTAGCTTTCAACAGAGTAACTCTAGTGGGGCTTATGGTCCTCAGATGAGCCAATATGGACCACAAGGTAAAAAAAATAAGTAATGTTTATATGTGTATGTTTGTATATATGTAAATACACGCATCTACATATATACACACACACACACACACACATATTGTCTCCCAAAACCATTGACATGAAACTCCTGAATAATCTTATTTTTAAATGCCCTTTAGAAATAACATATTTTGTTAAAGCACTTATTTTTATGTTAAAGTTGGAAGAATGTAAGATCTTTCATTGGTCCAGAATTAAGTGTTAAGACAGAGAGAACAGAAATTATTTTGGATTGATCGTCAAAAACTTCTTTTTCGTATCATAGATTCAGAGCAGAAAGGGACCTCAGAGCCCATCCAGTTCAGTCCTCTGGTTTTTCAGATGGAGAAACTATGGCCCAGGGATGTGAAGTGATTTGTTCAAGGTTACACAGCTAGTAAGTGTACCAATATGGAATTGTTCTTGAGATAGAAAAGACACAGGTCCAACTCCCAAATAATTGATAATTTGAACCTTAATTTCATTATCAGAGGGCCACCAGGCTGTGCAAGGAGGGGCCTAGGTCTTAGAAAATGTAGCCAGATACCGCTTTCATTTCAATCAGTACTGGTATCAGACCTATGAATTTCTGCTATACTTCCAACCTGGATGACATAAGGAGACCTACATTGGAGGAAAAAAATTAAAAAGCAACTAAAACCAGGACTGAATCAATAGCTTACCATGGCTTATACAGCTACTAAGTGACAGAGAAGGAGCTTGAACTGAGGTTCTCTGATTTCCCTGTACCATATTCCTTGAGCTTATGTACATGCATTTTAAAATCAGGTTACTGAGGTTTGGGAGAATTTGCATTTTTAAAGTTACTTTCTAGACTTTGGAAATCAATACTTACAATGTATTTGTTTACATCAAACATTGAAAGGTGATTTGCAGAGGGATACCCTGACTCATTTTCCATAATTAACTAAATTCTTCTGAAAATGCTAGATACGTCCCAAATTAAGATAATCAGGTTGGGATAGGGAGTTTAGACAGTCTTTACAGTCTTCATAACAGGGTTGTCTGTGTATGTTTTATGTTTGAAGACTTTTGAAGACTTACTGTGTACAACACTTTTTCATGGACATCGTTAAATAAGAGATTTGTTGAGTCATTTCAGTGACTGTGATATAAAGGAAAGACAGACAAGGAACCTGGGTTTAATTGTTCTCTTTCCTACCTTTGTGACTTAGATAATTCGTTTGACTCTTTTCATTCTCATTTGCCTCATCTGCACAACGAAGAGAAAATGTCAGATGATTCCTAAGGCCATTTATCACCCTAAATCCTGTTCAACACTAATTTTGAGTTCTGCAAATCTATCCATTTTATCTTACTGACTAGACTCCATCTGATTCATAAACTTAGGCATAGTAGTCTGAATACTTGTAATATTTCCTCTCTTTTTTTTTATGTTCCTATGTGACCAAAGAACAATGAACAATGCTGCAGTTTAAAATTTTAAATGACATAATAGAAAGTCAATAATTTTCTTATATTGAGTTTCAAAGTTCTTCCCTGTCTTTGTTAAAGAAATTATATATTGAATTCTGTTTCATGAGTCATGAAAAGCTGCATGGGAAAACAAAACTTCCTGGTGGGACAAATGGATGAAAGTATTAATTTGAAAGGACTACTCAGTGCTAATAGATTTTAGTTTATTTCTCTACTATCATGAAGAAAGGATAATAAATAAGTTGGGAGTTACAACTCTCTATTGATTATCAATAGATCCCTGATATTTTGTTCTGGAGCTTTTTACCCCAGGTAACCAAAAGAATTCTTTTTCCTCTGAAAATTCACAGCATATCCTTTGTACCTTTCTTGCAAAAACATAATGCCGTCTACCTTGCATTATGATTCTTATGTTTTATCTCACCCACTAGATTGTAAACTTCTTCAGAGCAGAGGAATGGGTCTATTTCATCTTTGTGTTTCCCATAATATACCTTGAGTGTGGTAGGTTTTATGTTGGCTGAATGACTGAAATTAATAAACTTGGCTATTCCTTACTTAACATTTTTTACAGGTCATTGATTCCCTCTCCTCCATTTGGACTATAAATTCTCACATTTTTATGTATTATGAAGCAGTCTGTAGAGTTTATAACAGCATAGAAGATCATATTACTCTAAAGATTATTTCTTTTCACAGATTTTTTTTAAAGGTACTCGCTTTGGGCCAGATTATTTGTATTCTGACCGTTAGGTATTCTGCCAAAGTCCTTTCCTAGGAAAGCATGAGCACTCTCTGTATCAGTCAAATAGAGGCATTTGCTGTGAAGATGTGCAGCTACCTTGGGCTGTGACTGACTCAGGGTTTATCCATTTATTGTCATTCCTTCTTTTGGAAACACTGTTGCTTATACAATATCTCCAAAAAGTGGTCATCCATCTTTTCTTTCAGAACCACAAATGACAAGAAACTGACTGGCTTATAGAACATCCTGTTCCATTTATCTTTCTCCTACCTCAAGCACCCTCCCTTCCTCTTAGCTCTTTTCCCCAGGCTAAATATTTCTTTCAACTGATTTGTATAGGACACGGTTTCAAGTTTCTTCAGCATCTTGGTTACTCATCTCTAAGATACTCCTATTAAACTATGTCTCTCTCTAAGATTTAAGATTTCAATAAAAGTACTCCAGTGATCTCGCGTGTGATTAGACTTCTCCCTCACCTAGACACCTTGATTCTATCATTGCAATGTCAGATAATTTAGACTTTTCAATAATTAGGTCATTCTATTGATATATTGACCCTAAAGTCTTCAAAAGCCTTCAACGCCTTTTCGAATGAGCTACTGTCTAGTCATATTTCCTCCATCTTGTACTTGTTTAATCGCTTTTTTCTTAAGTACCAGACCTGTTTAGATCTTTTTGTATCCCAGTTCTTTCAGCCATTCTGTTACCTATTCCTTCCTGCTTTGTGTTACTCTCAAAAAATATTCAAAGGATGCCATCTCTGCCTTTTTCCAAATCATTTACAGAAATGTTGAGCAGCATATTGGGCACTTTTCACTCTGCTACTTAACAAATTTAGGCTATTAAAGAACAGTGATTTAATAAATGTTGCTATAGATCAAGGCATGTGCAGAAGCGACCCTAATCTGCTTCTCCCAAATAATAGAACTGAATCCCTTTTGTTTAGTCAGCTTTTATTTTTAATAGTAGAATCAGTTTTGGAAGTCTAAAGTATTCCAATTGATTTTTCTCCAAAAGAATAATAGGTTTGTTGCTTGATACCAGTAACTCATTCTGAATAATTTCCTGAAGATGATGTAACTATAAAATTCATGATTTTGGAATGCATTTTTAAAAGTCATAAATGTTATTAAATACTTTTATTAACCATTAAGATATTAAACACTTGTGTAGCATATTAATAAATGTAAACATCTATTATGCACTTGTTGTGTACTAAGCCTTTGGGATAGAAATATAAAAAGGATGTGAGTACCTGCTATCAAGGGGCTCACACCATCATTGTCAAAGGGGCAACATATTAAAGAAGGTTCAGTTTCTGGGCAGATGGACAGGTCTGGACATTCTGAGGGTCTAGTTATGGGCTGGGTAGCAGGGTCCATGGGTCCTTAGGTTACATCAGTGGGACAGTGCCAGGAATCTAGGGAGTGTAGAGGCAGGACAGAGGGTAGGGGCCATTGATTAGAACGGTAGTCTTTCATCTCCCTGGAAGGAATAGAGTTGGGGATTCTCCATCTCATCCACACCTTGTGAGCCGTCAGGCAACTTTGCATGAGTTTTATAGAAAGTGTCAAAGGAAGAAAAAGGGAGCCTCTGTGCTAATGGCCTTCCCACCTCCTGGCTGTCCACCCAAATGAGTTCTTAAGATCTAGCTTTAAGCCACTAAAACATTAGTCATACCAACTAGTTAATTATTTGATTGTCTTATTCTTCATAGTATGTAATAATAAAGAAGTTGCCTAATCCAACTCCTACCTAAAGAGAAACTTCATTTGCAGCAACTGAAACAAGTGATCTTTAAAAAATCTAACAAACACTTACTATATGCCAAGCATTGTGCTAAGTGCTGGGGATGTAAATAAGAAAAAAGAAAGCCATCCCTGCCCTCAGGGAGCTTATAGTCTAAAGGAAGAAGACAACACAGAAAAGGAGGCTGAAAGGGGAGAAAAGGAGAGAGTGGTAGCAGCCAGCTGCTTCTTCCATCTGGAATCCTAAATTCCTTCTGCATAACCTCACATGACCTGGTTTCAAGTCCTGTCACCCACCAGATTGGATGTCTTCTAGCTTTTCCTAAAACATAAATCCCCCCAAATTAAACACAACCTGCCAGATGTGGTCTGGGGGGAAAGGGAGTGTGTTAGAACAATAACTTTTCCTCCTACTCTTCTTGTAAGGCATCCTTGATTTTTGTGTTGGCCTTTTTGGCTGCCTTGTCACACTGTTGATTCACATTAAGCTAGGTCACACTGTAGAATGCCAGGCATGGGCTCAGAAAGACCCGAGTTTATATCCTGCCTTAGATACTTACTTGCTCTGTGGCCCTGTACAGGTCGTTTTACCTCTCTCAGATTGGCCTTTCTTATCTGGGAAAAAAAATGGGGATGATCATAACACCTACTTTACTAGGTTGTTTTGAGAATCGGATGAAATAATGTGAAACACTTTGCAAACCTTAAGGTACTACATAAATGCTAGCCATTGATACTGTTATAATTATTATTGTACTACTAATACCCCTAGGTCTTTTTCATGTGCTGTGTTATTTGGCCACATTCCCCACCCCTTTGATCATGAAATTGATATTTTTACATTTGGGTCTAGGATTTTGTGTTTATCCCTGCTTGATTTCATCTTATTAGATTCTGCCTACGTAGCCCCTTGGGATTTTTTTGTAACCTAATTCTGTTTAATACTATGAGCCCGTGAGCCAACATGTTAGGAGCTGCTGCAAGTTTCTTGGCATTTGAAGATTTTATAAGCATTCTATTTATGTCTTTATCTAAGTAATTGACCAAAATGTTAATTAGAACAGGACTAAGGACAGAGCCATACAGTCCTCCTGGTTGCTTTGCTTCCCTAGTCACCATTCTTGGGGTCCTGTTCATCTGGTTTCAAGTCCACCAGCTTGTACAGTCCTCTGTATCATGTATGTCCACTTATACCTAAGGTTGTCTTAATGATAAATGACTTTTCTTTGCAGTTATTTATCCTATTTATTCCAACAGTAATACTCGAATCATTGTGAGAAAGTGTGATGGCTATTATTGTCCTCTTGTTACACATTATATAAAGTTCAAGGAAGTGTTTTGCCTGTGTCCACATAACTAGTAAGTGTCAGATACAGGAACTGAACTTGTTTCTCTCTTTACTCCGAAGTTCAGTACTTTCCATTATAGCATCCTGCCTCTTGATGTAGAATATATGCCATGAAATCAGATGCCTTTGGTATGCTCTGACTCAAGCCATTCCCTGTGCTACCATTTTTTTAAGCATGATAAAAGCAAATGAGCTTATCTACTGGCCTGACATGGTCTTGTAAGACCAGACTGACTTATTGATCACTGGTTCACTTCCTAAAACTTGCAAGCCATCCCTTTGAGGCAGCTAAGGTGGTGTTGTGTATGGCCCTGAGCCTGGAATCAGGAAGACCTGAGTTCAAGTATGACTTCAGATGCTTACCAGCTATATGATCCTTCACAAATCACTTTACCTCTTTTTGCCTCAGTTTCCCAACTGTAAAAAGGAGATGATAATGGCATCTACCTCCGAGGGTTGTTGTGAGGATCAAATAAGGTATTTGTAAAGCACTTAGCATAGTGCCCATCACATAGTAGGTGCTATGTCCCTTCATTTCCCCTAATAATTAATTAAAAACTACAATATTGAAAATTTTCAGGAATTGCAATCAAGATCACTAGCCTTTAGTTTGAACCGACCTATTTTCTCTCCCTTTGGGGAATGAGTCCTATTTGTCTGACTCTAGTGCTGCAAGCCCCATTCATTTACTCTGCATGACTTTCCAAGATCACCAATGGTGATTCAGTCTCATCCACTCATTCTTCCTGTGCCTGGTGATACAGTTCATTCAAGCCCGGAGACTCAGATTCATCAACTGTACCTGTGGGCTGTCTCAGTATATCTGCAGCAACTTTTGTTAACTCCTAAGGTGCTTCTATGCTTCTCAGCCAGAAGTTGATTCTCTCCTAGTTAGCAAAAACAAAAGCAGAGTAAGAGTTGAAGAAGTCTGCCCCCACCCCAAGTGTTGCTTGTTACCTTCTTCATCTGGGTCTCAACATAGATTTTTTTGGTCCTTTTTGTTGTCCCTAAACACCCCCATTTTCTGTGCCTTCTGACTATCAGTACTGCTTTAATAGTACCCTTCTGCTTTCTTCATTTATTTTCCTTTTTTTTTGCCTTTGTAAGTGTAATTTTTTTTAACATTCTGTGTTACTTGATACAAATATAACAATCCTGTTCAAAAAGGGAAATTTCTTCCCCTCCTCTTAAACATCTTTATAGGCTCCTTGTGAGTCTATCCCCATACCTTCAGCCTAGAAGGCATTCAAATCTTGATGGAATGAATAAGTCTGTATAAAAACTAACAAGCTTTTAGCAGATGCTTACTATGTGTCAGAAGCTGTGCCAAATCTGAGGGAATTCAAATCAAAAGCAAAAACAACCCCTGCCTTCGAGGAGCTTTCATTTTTATGGGGGAGGCAGTGGAGACCTATATCTAGATAGATAAGTGGAAGAATGGATAGAGGGAAATAGATGGTAAAGAAGATGCATATATACATAAAATTGAGGCATGGGGGACAAATACCCAGTTAGGTGGAAAGAAACCTTGGGAGGGAAGCAGGAAAGACCTCTGTGGGAAGTAAGTGCCTCTTAAAAGAAAACTCCTCTAATAGATGGAGTTAAGAAGGGAAAACATCCCAGAAATGGGGGGCAGAGGAGAACAACAGTCACTATAATGTATGGGAATGGGAAATAGATTAGTGTTTGTCAGGAAAAGAGAAAAGGACAGTTTGATTGGATTGTAGAGTGTATGGAGAAGAGCAGTATATAAAAACTAGGAATATGGGAAAGGTCCACATTGTGAGTGAAAGACTTTAAATGGGAAAGAGAAGTGTTTTTGTTTAATCTCCGTGGTAACAGGGCACTTATAATGGGGGGGGGGGGAGGGCAGGGCAGTCCCCAGGTTGTGGAGAATGAATTGGACTTACAGTGTTGGGGGAATTGAGACAAGGAGCCTTGCTAGAAGGTAAAAGGCAATGAAAGCTTGAACTAGGGTAGCGGCTATGTGAGTAGTGAGAAGGGAGTATATGTAAGAGAGGCAATGGAAGGAGAGATTAAAAGATGCAGCTCACTGTTATGGAGTGAGTGAAATAAAAGATATTTAGGAGACACTGAGGTTGAGGGTGAGGGTGACTCAAAGGAACATGGTGCCCGTAACAGTAACATAGAAGTTCAGAAGAAGGATGGAGTTTTGAGTGTTCCATTCTTAATATATTGAATGTGAGATACCCGTGTGACACCCATTTCTGCATCCCCAATATACAGCGGGTGATGTGGGACTGTATTTTGGGACAGAGACTAGGTCTAGAGCAGTAGTTTCCTCAGTCATCTACATAGAAATGATCATTGAATCCATGGGAGCTGATGAAATGAATAGGTGAGAGTCTAAAGAGTAAAGTGAAGGGGGCCTAGGGCAGAACGTCGTGAAACAACTATTTTTTTTTTTAATCATGACATGGTTGAACATCCAGCAAAGAAAATTAGGAAGGAATGATCAGACACATAGGAGAACCAATAAAGAGCAGCCGTAAAAACAAAAAATAAGGTATTTAACACTGTCAAATGCTACAAAGAGGTTAAGATGAGGATTCCAAAAGGACGATTAAAACATTAGTTACTTTAAAGAGAGCAGTTTCAAGTTTAGTGAAGAGGTCAGAGACCAGACTTCAGAGAATTTAGAAAAAGAATGCAAGGCATGAAGGCACTGATTGTAGGTGTCTTGTTCAAAGAGTTTAGCTGGGAAAGGTAAGAGAAATACGGGCAAAAGTAGGTGACTGCTTAGATGTGGTGAGAAAAATGGAGGGAGAATTGGACATGGAGGAGGAACCAGTGAGAGAGTGAATATTCGAAAGATGGTGGTGGAGACAGGCTGCTGGAAAAGATAGCACTGGATGAGGTTCAAGAGAACATGTTAGAAAGCTAGAACAGAAAGTCCACCTTATCCTCAGAGACTGAAGAAGAAATAGTAGAAGTGGGGAAATGATTTCAGAGAGATTTGAGATAAGAGGAAGGAAGAACACCCTTAAGTATGTGGGAAAAGTCCTTCCCAGGGAAGGGTGGCGAGGGGTGGCATGTGAGGTGGCTTGAGAAAAGAGTAAGAGAGTGAATGGTTTGGAGAGTGAGGGCCCAGTTGAAATTATAAAGGATACATTTATAGTGGAGCCTTTTGGGTGTTGGTGAGACCGAGAATATAACTAGTCCCCTGTATAACTGAGATTAATTATAAATCTAGTGCAAGAAGGGACCTTAGAGATCCATTTAGTTCATTCTCCCTTCATTTTATAGACAAGTTAACTGTAAGGGAACAAACACTAAGGGACGTGACTTACCCAAGATTACATAGGTCATATGTGGGATATAAACACACATCCTCTGACTCCAAAGCCAGTACTCTTTTCACCAAAACACATTCTTCCTACATGGGGTATAGGTTGTGGAAGTTGAGTAGAAATAATGAATAAATGAGAAATTTGAGGGTCAAAAAAAATCCATCAATAATGTTGAAACCCATAGTAGGAGGGCAGAAATTGGAGTGGAGAAGAAGAGTGATCCAGGCATTGAACCCATTGAAGGAAGGAGAGATGATGTGCTGAGGTTGAGTAGATAATGATTATCAGCATCTAGATTGGATAATTAATCTGGATTCCATAGAAGGAGGAGATGATGCTGAAGAAGATGATAATGTTAATGATACAAGGAATATTCGAGTTCTTCTGCCACAACTTGGGATTTGATGGGGGGCAGAGATGGATGCAGAAACATACAAGTAAAAGAAGTTGGAAGGAGAAAAAGGAGGAAGAATAGACTAAAAGAAGTTTGTCAGTCATCAGTTGGGCATATTTGAGTTGTACATGCTGGGGAGGGAACAAGGTTAGAATGTGGGAATACAGAAGCAGAGAAGTTAAAGTTGGAAATATGGCAGAGATCTTTGGTATTTGAGACTTCAGTATCGTAGGGAGGAGAATAGTATATGATAGCAGTATGCTAACCATTAGAGAATGAATCCAGGTAGAGTAATAGTCAGATTTCCTTATAAAGGCAGGTGATTAAAAGATTCAGGTTCAACCCTTTAGGTTTCAGGACAACCCACAACTTCCAGACTCTCCATGCTGCTGAATACTAACTAGGCTGATCTGTTCTAGAAGGCATCTTAAAAACCTTTGGGAAGATTTCAGCAGGTATGGTGTGTCCCAAGGCTGATTGGGGCAAGCCCTCATCTAACCCTGGGATATCTATTCCTAGCAGAAAGGTTGGAGGTGTCTCCTAAATTGGGTTATTACTCTTGAGCCACCAGGAAGTCCAAACAGGAGGCTGAAGTGTTATGTCCAACCTCTGTCCCACCAGCCCCAACCAGACCTTCATTATGTTGAAGCCTAGTCTGGAAGCCTAGTTATTGAGGATGAGTTAATCTAGCCACCTTTGCCCACTTGTTGTTCTTGGGCATCCTGAAGCCCAAGTGTGAGAGGGCATGAGGCCAGCCAGGAGCAGGACCTCACTACATTATGACTTTATATGCCATAGATTTTATTCTTCCAAAACCAAGCAAATGTGTTAAATTTAGAATAGTAAGAATCCACAACTAATACAAAATTTCTCATAATAGTAGTCCTTCAGAGGTTTTTTTTTTAGTATGTTATTGAGTGAAATAAGATTGATCACTTAATTTTTCTTCTCTTAAAATTATGATAGTAATTTTGCTACAAACCTCAGTTTCAATATCTTACATTTAGTGCCTAAATTTAATTCCAGGTGGGTTGGAATTTAAAATCAATTGGTCATAGAGATAAAGTGGGCAAAGAGTTCATACGCTTGTGTTCCAAAAGCGTCTGTGCCAGGCTGTACCCACTTGAAAAGTGTGGGCTCTTGGACTTGGCTGCCTGACATGTCCAGCTGATGTAGGCTGGCCCAGCATCTGCTGCATTCATTGTGTTTAATGCTGGATCCATCTGTTTTCTGTCAAAGCTATTGCCAACAAATTACTGATCTATTAGAGAAACATGGAAATAAGATTGTACTTCTCATTCCTGGCTTTTTGTCTCGTATTTTGTTTGGCTTTTATGGAACCGTACATTTTTGCTGAGCATGAGTGTATGTGTGCGTGTGTGTGTGTGTGTGTGTGTGTGTGTGTGTGTGTGTGTGTGTATAAAACACATAACTGGTATATAGTATTGAATTGTTTGCTTTACAAAAAATTGCTTTATAAAATAAGAAAGAAATATAGATCATTCCCCCACCTCTCTCCATTCCCCTCACCAAAAAATAAAAAATCTCAAGGTCATTTTAAGCTTTGAGTGACTAGTTTTACCCAAGGTATGTGAGAGTAAAGAGAAGTCTTACCAGTTTCAAGGAAAATGAAAGGGAGCTTTTCTGTTTCTGCCCCTGAATAGAGGCCTCTGTAATTATAACTTATTTCCTTGACATGTATTGCTGAATGCCAAATTGTGAAACCCGATTGATTGAAGAAGGAAAATAGAGATTGGGTACACAGTATAATCTCTGTGTGTGCATGTATATGTGGGTGTGTGTGGTTATTATAGTCAAACACATACTTCACCCCGTTACAGTTTGCTTTCTGGTATCCAGAGAAGAGCAGCATCTGAATTAAGAAGAGCTTTTGAAGGCGAGTTCTTCCTTACGTAACTACATCATTTGAACTGAAAAAGATTGTAATAGAAAAAGATACGGGGTAACCTATGAATCTGGCCTTTTTCTTTTTCTCCTTTGTGTTCATAGTCATTGATTGCCAAATAAAGATGAGGTACAGGAACACAGAGTAATTCGGGAGACCTCCTTCTCTGTTATCCCACAATGCGGGAATATTCTCTGCAACAAACGCATAAATGTTGGGTTTCTAAAACAAGATTAAAGTGTTATTTCATTTCCTTCCAAAGCAAAGGGCACATGTGTTTTCACTGAAGAAGGTTTCTAACCAAATGTGACAGTTATGAGGATTTGGGGGAGAAGGGTGGAAACTGGCTACAAAGTAACAGCATGAATGTATGAATTAATTATGTGTGCATTCAAACAATGAATTAGTTTATTTTTAATAAAAGCAAAGTGAGGAAAGAGGTCTGTATTTCTACTCTTGGTGGGGCAAGGGGGAGGGAGTGAGGTCATAGAGGAGGGAAAAAGAAGGAAAGATGTCTTTTTTCCAGCTCACAGAGGCAAGCTAGGATGACTCGTTATTTAAATAAGCCTGAGAATAGTGAATAGAAGCCAGCATATTCCACTCTCCACATTCCCCCCTGGACAAGGATTAGAACACTCTTTCTATTAAATCAAGTGTGATGGTTTTTTTTTTTTAATAGACTAAAACTCATATAATTTGCATAATAAAACTGGACTTTCATAAACTACTTTTTAAAATACCCAGCCATCAGGGAGAGCAGCTAGGTGGGGCAGCAAGAAAAGTGGCAGACCTGGAGTCAGGAAGATTTATCTCTGACCCCAGACACTTAGTAGCTGTGTGACCCTGGACAAGTCACTTCACCCTGTTTGCCTCAAGTTTCCTCATCTGTCAATGAGCTGGAGAAGGAAATGGCAAAGCACTCCAGTATCTTTTAAAAAAAAACCCTTATCGGGGTTCAAAAGAGTCAGATACAGGGGCAGCTAAGTGGCATGGTGAATAGATCACCAGCCCTGGAGTCAGGAGGACCAGAGCTCAAAGCCGGCCTCAGACATTTGACACACTTACTAGTCATGTGACTTTGGGCAAATCACTTAACCCCAATTGCCCTCCAAAAAGCAAAAAAAAAAAAAAAGTCAGATACAACTGTAAAATGACTGAACAACAAAAGCCATCAAGACATTACGAAAGTATAAAACATTTTAAAATGCCAGATTCATACAAAGTCATTTCTGGAGGTGATAGTGGAATCTAGAAATGGAAAAAATTGGGATAGGCTTCCTGTAGGAAGTTGCCCTAAACTTTGAAGGATGGGGGGTTCTACAAAGTGGGAATGAGTATGGAGGGCTTCCCATTTATGGAAAATTGCTGGTAGAAAGGCACAGACACAATAGATGAGACATTATATGTGAGAGATGGCAAATAATCCAGTTTGGCCAGACTTGATTGATCAGTTATTAATAATTAATTAATTATGTAGTGATGCCGTTAATATAGGCCTGAGCCAGATTGTGAAGGGCTTTAAATGCCAAAATAAATGTGTTATTCCAGAAGCCACTGGGATTTCTTAATTAAGGGAATAACATGATCAGACCAGTGATTTTTTTAAAGTATATCTATTTTGATTACTGAGAGTCGAAGGTGAATTAGAGGGGAATACTGGATGCAAGGAGAGCATTTAGGAGCCTATCACAAAGTACTGGTGAGAGATGATAAGGGCCTGTAACAATTTTTTCCCCTTTGCATCTCAAGCAGTCTGAATTTTGTCACTGAAAAGTCACTTTTAAATATTTGCAATTTTTATTGTATCGAGGGCACTTGAGATCATTTCCAAAGGGACTTTCTCAGAGGGACCCTCAGGATGCCAAAATGGACGATCCTCCTAAGTCCCAATTAGAGACTAGAAATAAAGAAGCCCTCCTGCCTCAGAACGTACAATTCTTACTAGAAGATAAACAGTTCTGCTCGTCAGCTTATCGACCCAGATGATCTAGTAGTGTAGGAAAACATAGGGTTCCCTCAGTACTTTCTCATTTTTTCCTTATTTCCACATCTCAGGGTAGTTAAGCAATTTGTTACCATTCCTTCAATGTCTCATATATGGGCTTTGAGTTATCAAGGAGCCCAAACTGTTCTAGAAGGGTGCAGAAACCCATCCCATTTTTGCCGTCCAGGTTATCACTCAACCCAAGGTTTTGCTGTGACTTCCCCAAGGAGGCAGCTAGGTGATTCTGTGGAAAGAACCCTGGGCTTGTATTCAGGAAGACCTGAATTTGAATCCTGCCTCATAGCTGTGACACTTGGCAAATGATTTGACCTCTCAGACTCAGTTTGTTTAAAAAAAAAACCCGATAATAATACCTGTCTCACAGGCTTGTTGTCAAGATCAGATGAGATTGTGTGTATGTGTGTGTGTGTGTATGAAGGGCTTTGTAATTCTTAAATCACTATATATAAGTTCTAGCTCTTATTGCCATTATTATTACTATTATTCATTTATCAGTTACCAATGTCTCCAGCTATTGGAAATAGTTTTTTTATTATAATCTTTTAATCTCTGGTATTTGTTTTCTCCCTAATATCTGAAGTGAACCTCATAGGTCTGTTAGGCCTTTTCTTTAGTCCCCAGTTTTCCCTTTGTTTATAGCATGTCTTTAAATAAAACTAGAATGAGATTAAAATATAAGAGGTCAGAGTCAGGAGAGATTTCTGGAGTTAGGATTCATCTCTAGCTGTAAGGCTCAGGGATAGAAGTGTCACCTAAGCAAAGACAGGAAGGGTTTTGACAGGTCAGAATTTGACAAATATGCATTCCAGTCATTGGGTATGAGCTACGTAATGCGAAATCAGTAATATCCAGAGCTATACAAGACAACCTGAAGAGGTCATGTAAGGGAGAAATTGTATCAATGAGTTATAAATGGTCAAGGTTAATTTAGAAAAATCTTCAAAAATCACTAGTTTTTAAAATGAAGGCAAATGATCAAGATTTTAAAGGATATGAAATTGAATCCTCACTTAGTGACTTAAAATGTTTTCTGAGATGTTCCTTTATTAAGTGCTTAAGTGTTATGGAAGTTATTAATTCTGCATTGGTATAAAAAGCCAAAACAGTGATAAAATATTGTGGTTATTGTCTTCTTTGACTGTTGGCATGAATTAAATATATATGTCTATTAAAGATATTTCTTGTATATCTGAAGGTAATACTGTTTTACAGAGCTATGTGAATCTAGGAAATCATAAGAGTGACCTAACTGTAATAGTTTCTAAGGTCTCTTCCTGCCTGCAAGGTGTATAACAGTGCTGTTAAGTTCAAATAGAAATGTAGCCCCTAAACTACATATATGAATGCCTGTAGGCCGCATGTTAACTTGGAAAACCACAGTCATATTATCTGTGTCCTAGTCGATTAGTTTAATATTTCCCAATTCATTATAATATAGTTTGGGCAAGTGAAGCTCTCAATATACCTTGGGCTTATTAACCTTGGAGCAGTTTCTTTCTCTGTAAAGTAGTACTAATAATTCTTGTCCAACCATCATGTTAGGGTTGGCATCAGTACCGATTGAGACTGTATATGTGAATGTACTTTGAAACATTAAAAAAAAAGGTATGCAAATGAAATATTACCATACAGAATTGATTTTTCCTTAGCAACTTTTTATTAGAAATAGTTAAAAATCACTTCTCTCCCCAGGCATGTCTTATTTTTTAAAATATTAGTACACACGTAGCTACACTGCCACGTAGACCATTGTAGTGGTATAACAGATTAATATCATTCCCCTAAAAACATCCTTGAGTTTTGCTATGACTATGTCCATTTCTGTGTCTTGAATATCTCTCCCTATTTGTTAGAGTTCAGTATTTCCTTCAAAGCCTAGCTCAAGTACCTCTTTCTTCCCAGAAGCCTTCTCTGATGCCCTCAGTTGGTAAGAGGCTTTCCCCCCCTTTCAGACCTCACAACACAATTTATTCTGTCCCTCTTTAGTTAAATTATCATGTATTGTTTCATATTATAGTGAGTGGGTTCAATAGCATAGGTGCAAAAACTAGCTTTAGAAAATGGGGAAGATGCATCTTTTGAGATGAGAAGAATAGAGAACAGATGGAGATTGGGGAGGGGGAGGACTCTTGAGGTAGAAGAGGAGGGATATTGTGAGTTCTTTTATGTCAGATGGCCTTTGTGTTCCCAGTCATTAGTGAGCAAGATCATTTTCAAGGTAGGTTGGAATTGAGGGGGTTTGGGGAAGCATATCGTCTAGAATGGCCACAAATGATAGGATGTTAGCAAGCAGCGAGCTGTGTTTTTAAAATGTATCAGTGCAGTAAGGGATAAACAGGTTGGAGGGTTGGAGAGAATGCATCTGTTATATAGGGCCAAACAAGCACAGTTTAGTGGTTTTTATCTAACATTGTTCAGCAATCCAGGAGCAGAGAAAGGGCCCAACAAGGTTACTCCAGAGTTGGGGACTGACAGAGCTGACAGTAAAGAAGGGATTCTAAAGTACTATAGTATCATTACAATAATTGACCATGAAATCCAAAATGTAGGAAGGGAAATAAACCAGGGTTGGGCTTTTAATCTGAGATCCATAAACGTGTGTGTGTTTATACATGTTCTAATACAGTTGGTTTCTTTTTTACTCCTAAGTATTTTATTTTATACATATAAAAACACTTTTCAGAAAGGTTCCATAAGCTTCCCAGATCACCAAAGATATCCATTATACTAACAAGGTCAAGAAGTCCTCTTCCAAGAGAAGAGAGGAAAGCTGGGTTCAATTTAAGTCTATATGTGGTCAAGGTTCTCTCTCCAAGTGTTTTCCCAGTTTTCAGAACAAGCAGATGACAGACAGATAGCTATATAAATAGATGATAGATAGATAGATAGATAGATAGATAGATAGATAGATAGATAGATAGATAGATAGGAAGTGTGTGTGTGTGTGTGTGTGTTGTGTGTATCTCCCTTTGCTTTTCAGTACACATACCCATGCACATACAGTGTTAGGGCTTTATCTTATTCTAATGGATTGAAGCTGCTCGATTGTTCCTTTTAAAGAGATGTCTAGCTATGGCTAGTATTATAGTCTTGGATGGGAATCACTGTCCTGTTTGAATTTTTTTTTTATAAGTACTGTGATTAATGTTTATTGGGCCCTGGGCAGAGAAGAAGTAATGCTTTTAATCCAGCCAGTGTTCCTTGTGAGTAAAAAGGAGCATTAGGAAGGACAAGAAGACCTAACAGTCCCTCAGTGATGGAGCCAAACTGAATAAGGTTTCTGACTGACTTATATGTGTCATACTATACATACTTTTTCTCCATTTTTTTCTACAATTCCAAAAGACAGGAATAGATAGATCTGAATTTATAGAAATATGATCTTGCCACATCACTGGTTGTGGGTGGTAACTGTTCCTTCCCACAGGCCTGTTTTCTCTTGCTTTTTAAATATTTTTTATTCTTCTGATGATAGAAGGGAGAATAAATATATGTGTATACATATACAAGTGCATACATATACACACGCAAATATATATGTGTGCGTGTAAATATATATATACACATATGTATGTGTATATATATATTTACACACACACACATATTGCCTTTAACTCCTTTTTTTGGATTCCTTTGATACCTTCAGGATTCTCTTCTAACAAGAAAGAATGTGTTCGGTTTGGTATCTTTGAACAGTAATAATCAGTGGGGTAGGGGAAGGGAAGGGGGGTTCAGAGCTCACCAAAAAAGCAGCAGAATTTCTAATAGGCTCTGATCTATATATATGCACCATATATTCAGAATTATAAACCCCAAGTCCATGAACCCCCAGACTTTCCCAAATCAGTCTGGCTGGCTGACTTAGTTGGCGAGCATGGAATTAATGAGACTTTTGCTTTTTTTCATAGCTCTGCTCAGGCCAGGCATCCCAAAATATGTAGCACTGGTCATAGAGGAAACCAGATGACTCCTATGTGTATCTGTATTCCAGGCAAACGGCTCCTCTCCTCATTCCCCAAAGCCAGCATTCCCCTTTCCGCATCCCTGCCTTCTCTTTCATGGGCCCCTCATTTTAATATTAACAGCAACTAGCATCCACACAACACTTGGAGGTGTGCGTAGAGTATTAACATATATTTTGTCTCATTTTGTCATCACAACAAGCCTAGTTTGTAGGTACTATTATAATTCCCCTGTTTTACTGCTGAGGATACTGAGATAATCAGAGGTTAAGTGACCTGCTCACCATCACTCACCTAGAATCTGAGGCCAGCCTTGCACTCAGACCTTTCAGACTCCACGTCTGGCACAATGCCTGTTCCAGCATTTCCCCTGCCCTCAGCCTCTTGGGATCCCTGCCTTCCTTCAGTGTTCAGATAAGGGACCCTCTAACGTTCTCAAAGCCTTTACTCATCTCCCAGTTTTTAGTAGTTATAAGTGCACTTCCTTGTATTTATTAAAGTAGTATACATGTTGTATTTCTTACTCATGGGAAAATGTAAGCTACTTAAGGGCAAAAGTAGAAGCAGCCAAGTAGGGCCATGGAAAGAGCACTTACCTCCACGGGTTCCTTTGAAGATCAAAAGCTTACATATTAATGAAGCGCTTTGTACAACTCAAAGCATTATTGCCAGTGACTAGTATTATTACTTTTATTATTATTTATGGTTATTATTATTATTGCCTCTGTTTTCCAAGTGACTACCTTACTGTCTTATGCATGGTGTTGAATAAATTTGTGTTCAGTACCATCTAATAAATTTACGTTCAGTACCATTATTTTTTAAAAGGTCATTCAAAACAGTTGCTTTATGAATAGTAGCATCTTAATCAGTCATTCAGTAATCAGTTACACATTTATTAAGCACCTACTATGGGCCAGACACTATACTAACCACTGGGGATACAAAAAAGAGGTAAAAGGTAGCCCCTCCCTTCAGTATGCTTACAACATAATCTTAAAGGCCAGAACATCAATAAGGCTCCTTCTCTTACTTAACCATTTGATATATGCCATTCCTATTTTTATTCAAAACAGTTTGTTGATTAAGAGTTACTAAATGACATTAGACCAATTCTTGTCAATATTAAACAAGGAAATATTTGGAATTCTCTCTTTTTACATTAGAGAGCAGCCTTAATGATCAAGAGTAGCAGAGACTTTTATTGTGGCCATTTTTTGTTTTGTTTTTCTAACATGTCCTTTTTTCCCATCAAACACATTTTCCCATGTGTTCTTCTGCTCCCTCCCCCCGCAAGATCTATCTCCTTTCACACTACCTCTGTATATAGCCAAGCCCTGTCATTGAATTCATTCTTCACTTTGCCCATCCCACTAAGTAGGTTTTTTCATTTTTCCTTCACATTTCCACCAGCAAGGTGGTGCATAGATTAGTCCAAAAACAGGACAGAAATAGAGCTTTCTTCCTCTGCCATTTCACAATTATTCCATATAATGTAGCTGACTAGTAAAAGATGAGGTTGGTATATAGTTTTGTGTATAATTTTAATACCAGTTCATAAAACTGCTGATATAAAAAACATGATATTCCAAAGGTTTGTTTCTAGTGCAGTATTTGGACTTTGAGATGCATTTTCCCCATCACCACAGATTTCTTGGTTCATAGAGAAATCATTTGATCCCCACAAATGTGGCAGAAATTGTATTCATTTACAGCATTGTTGCTTCCTACTATTTTTTCCTTGCAGTTGTAAAATATTTTAGCCATGTTATGGATTAAAGAGGGTTCACTCTCCTGTAGGAACTTCTTCAAGGATCTGCTGTTTCAGAGGTGTTGGATACATCCTGGTGATAAGCTTTTCCAAATCAAGTTAGTCTAATCCTCACATGACAGCCATACAGGCCATCACTAGCCCCGTGTGGGAACTGTTCAGCTTAGTAGAATCTGCCAGAGTCTGTACTGTGGGGTAGCCTTCAGGAATACAGGGTAGAATTCAAAGCCTTGGGCATATGTTCCTGAAAGCTCAGTGAGATTTTCAGAAACTAGAAGCCCTGCCATTTTGTTGCACCATTTTACCAGTTGAGCATCCAGAGGAATACACAAAATGTCTTTCACAGTAAAATAAAAAACTCAACTATCCAGCTCTTTCTGGGCATGGAATTGTTCTGAATGGCCAGGTTTTCTGGCTACCTGAAGATTTACTGTTTACAGTAACAAAATAGATGTTCTTTGATTGAAATTTATGTAACAGTCTTTTCAAACATGCCACAATCATTCATGTAGCCGTAAAACAAAAGTATGTTGAACATGTTTAACCTTTTCTTAATGATTCAGGATTGGTTTTTTTTTAAATATATCAGTTATTGTACTATACTGTTACTAAGCCATTTTCTCAGAGATTCTTAAGGGGCGTAAGGCTGTTTACTTACAATGAACTAAATGACCCTAGATTGCTGTACTTTTTATATAGTTTTCTTTTCCCTCCAGATCTATCAGATGTCATTTCTCATTGATGAAAGTGGGGTTCTTTAGGGAGTATTCCCCTCTCCTCTTCTAACTTATTTGTTTTTAAAAATATTTTTTTATTTTTTAAAATTTTATTTATTATTAGTTTTAGCATTCACTTCCATAAACTTTTGAGTTTTAAATTTTCTCTACCTTCCTCCCCTTCCTGCTCCCCAAGATGGTGTGCAATCTGATACATGCTTTACATATGCATTCATATTAAACATGCTTTCACATTAATCATGTTGTAAATCTAATTTTTATTTCTAATTTATTTATATGGAGTTGGAATCCAGAAATCTTGGCTTCTTAGAGTCATCTGTAGAACAGACGCCTTGATTAAGAAGCTCTCCTTCGCTTCAAGTATTTGTGCTTTATTTAGCTTCTAGACTTGGTTGTATGGCTGGGCCATTGTTTTTTATTCTCTGGTTCTCGTAGGGGACAGGTGAGATTGGTGAATAGATGATTAGTTACTGTATATAGTTATAATGAGCAGACTTTTCTATAGGACTTTGCATTTACATGGGTCCCTAATATATACAGGTATATGTATGCTTAAAACTTTGTTGTCATAATTGGGTAATTTCTGAGATAACATGTGGTAGTTGGTGATCACGTAGAGAAGGAAAAGTATGAACCATGATATAAAATAGTATCTCTGAACATAAGATAAAATTATATTCCTGAAATTATTTTCTCCAAAATGAGTTTAAATCAGAATATGAAGAAATTAATAGTTGTCATTAAGATTTTTTTTTTAATGTGGAGAAGTGTCAAGAGGGTCACACAGGACAGTATTGAGGGGACCAGTGTAAGGCAAGGGGGAATGTGGCAACACAGAGGACAGTTCCATAATTGTACAGTATACTCTGATTGGGCACTGGGGAGAGGGCAAGAGTCATGGTATAGCACTTTAAATAGTCCAACCAGAATTGTCACAAGAATGAGTGATTGCTCATACAGACTTACCTGTATCCATGACTCAGCGGAAGAGAGGTGAGAAGAGTTGTAAATAAGCCCACTGAGAGAGGAGCAAAAGACATCAGGACCCTGGAGCTGGGGCCATTGAAGGAGTAGAGTCCTTCTGCAGAAGAGGAAACACATATTCTCCTCTCCCTTCTGTGATTGCACCCCAGGGATGAGCTCTTGTGGTCCCTTCCTAGTTATGGCTCTACCATTTAAGCAAAGACAGGAAGTTAGAAATTAAGGAAAATAAGGAAAAAAGAAGACATAAGGATAATGTTTTAAAACCACACAGAGCACTGGTATCCCTTATATGTTCCACTTAAATTTTTCTTGAAGGTTGCAATAATTATATCTGGTGCTTTTCCATCTGATTTTATGGTTAAGGCCGCTAGGATTTATGTAGATAACATTTGTGACTAGTAGCTTGGATGGAGCCAAATGAAGAAATACTTAATAAGGGTAATAAGTGTCCTATGTCCTCCAAATTATTAGATTTCAGCTTTCCCAATGAAAGTTGCAAGATTAAATTTCTGTTTGCTTTTTGTTTAGGTAACTACTCCAGACCTCCAACATATAGTGGGGTGCCCAGTGCAAGCTACAGTGGCCCAGGGCCTGGCATGGGTATCAATGCCAATAACCAGATGCATGGACAAGGGCCAAGCCAGCCATGTGGGACCATGCCCCTGGGACGGATGCCATCAACTGGGATGCAGAGCAGACCATTTCCTGGAAACATGAGCAGTATGACACCCAATTCTCCTGGCATGGCTCAGCAAGGAGGACCCGGAATGGGTCCCCCAATGCCAACTGTGAACCGTAAGGCACAGGAGGCCGCAGCTGCAGTGATGCAAGCTGCTGCAAACTCAGCTCAAAGCAGGTATGCTTTAAAGCAAAAATACATATTTCTTTTAAAGGGATTGAAGATACAGTTGCATAATTTTCCAAGATTATAGTATAGTTATAATTGAATGTAATTTCTTTGCATCTTCTGACTTCAAACATGGTTTGTAACATAAAGGTTAATGAAGTAAATGACAGACTACCTTCTACACTTAAAAAAAAAAAGGAAAAGGATAGTGGTTGGCAAACATCAGGGTGGAGAGTTCATACAGTTTTTGTGAGATCAGGAAGCTGCAAAGCCAGATGCAGCTGCAGAGACAGTGGACTTTGTAGCTAATCAGGATTCCATTTTGAATTATGAGTTTAAGACAGCAAATATTGAAGACTAAAGAAAATATAACCTAAATGAACCCTCATTTCTGCCCTTTTTCTATAAACATATACACACACACGCACGCCATAAAGCCTTTATGAAATGGAGAATTCTGTGTGTGCATATATGTGTGGTATGTGTGTATATGTTTGTCTTTGTGTAAATGTGTAAAGTTTCTATATTTTGTATTTTTATGTTCTATTTTGTTTAACCAACCATACCTCTCAATCCACCTGAGCCCAAATGTAATTAATGGAACAAAAATAGTCTCTTAGCTTTAATTCCTTTAAAAAAAAAAAAAACTTGTTCTGTAAATTAAGGTAAGAATTCTAAAAATACAGCCTATCCCAAAACTTTAAACTGCACTAAGACTTTTGGGACACCCTGTATCTGATTTTGATAAAGGGTAAATTTAAGTTTTAAATGAAGACTAATCACCAACACTAGGGATGGTTGAGACAGACTGCTTTCTAAGGGGAAGGAAAAAAGAGATGATTGTGATCTCTATTGAAGAAAAATAGGGTCTAATTTGTTTTTTAAATGTATTACTTTGTTACTTCTTTTCCAAAGCTGCTACTTTGGGAATGTAGGGACCCCTGCTGTCCCGCTGTCTGCCTCAAATGATAATAAATTTCCCTCCAAGAATTATTATAATAGCTCATCTGTTTTTATCTATGTTATTGTTATTTAAACTCTACTAGATCCAAGAAGTGTTTCTCTGAACCCCCCCATACCCATAAAACTTTAGAGGTTCTTTAATTTAGATTTTCTATAAAAAAGCTGATTTGATTGTTCAGTTAATGTTGAGGACTAAAGTATTAAGTTATCCATGACTGCAAATCCAAGGGAAAAAATTTCCTTTTTTGAATGATAGTGGATGTAGAGAGCCAAGACATTTTTAAAATTATTTAAAAAAAAATAATTGAATTCATTAAACATGAAACATTGAATAGTGATCTGCCTGATAACTTCAGTAAGTGGGAAACCATTAGAAGGATGGGATTTCTATCTTAGACTAAAAAATTAAAAACCTTTATTCATTCCCATTTCCAAAAGTTTTCCTCCTGAATTAGTTTATATTTATGTATACATGTGTATACATGCATATCTGTATATAATATGCTCCCTCCTAAGTCCATTTATGTGTGTGTATATGTGTATACACACACATCAATATTTGCTTTTAATGTATATCTTTGGTTAGTTAAAAAGTACATATTTTCAAAACCTGCTTCCCGTTTTATTAATCCAGGAACTGGAAGACAATTACAT
The DNA here is from genome assembly GCA_011680675.1 of Gymnobelideus leadbeateri. Taxonomy (NCBI): domain Eukaryota; kingdom Metazoa; phylum Chordata; class Mammalia; order Diprotodontia; family Petauridae; genus Gymnobelideus; species Gymnobelideus leadbeateri. Next base: position 370,134 of record WOXC01011874.1, on the reverse strand, counting down.
AGTTAACAGACCCTTTGCATGTTTAATTTAAAAAGAAAGCCAGAATAACCATTTTCTTCAGTCCTGCTTCTTTCCAGTTGTGTGGTACAAAATATTACGCCATTTGAACTAATGCTTACAAACCTTCCACACTTGAAAGATGGCAGACAAGTAGTAGACAGAGTGATTCTTCCATGTGCTTCAGAATAAATCCAAAGAGGCTGTTCTTCTGTTCTACTTTAGGCCACCATACATTAGGTCGCCTGCTTATCCCAGCCAGTCTGGGGCTGGCGGACGTCCCATGTTTTCTTCCCAGCACCCCAACTATGGCAACGCTCAGGCTCCCATGATGCACCAGCCTGACCAGTACGGGTAGGTAGTAATGTAAACTGGACTTGCTGTGGGACCTTTGCAGTAATTTTTTTTTTTGGTTTGGTTTTTTTTTTCCTTTTTAAAACTGTTTATGACATGCCATATGGCTGCTGAAGAAATCAATCCCTGCAAAAGTTAAAAGATTAAAAGGAAATGCGTCATAGAGGGGGTTGGGTTTTTGTTTTGTTTTGTTTTATTTTCAGTTTTTGTTTCAGTTTTTCATTCCTACTAACAGTTCTGTGCCAGTGTGGTGAAAATCTGCATGCCACTGACCCCCATGTAGATACTCCCCTTGCACGGCTTTCGGCATGCTGCTTCTCCCTCGCGCCTGAAAGGGAAATAAAGAATTTTATCAGAGAAAAGAAATGCAATCACCCAATGCAGGCATCCTCTTTACCCCAGTGTTGTCGTTTTGTCTAGGAAGTGTGCTGTGCCACATTGTTATCATTAGTGTGTTATCATTGCTACCACTGCGGTGACCCCCTCCCTCTCTCATCACTTAATTCAGAGGGCAACTGTCCCGTGTGACAAGAATCTTATTGCACTAGAGGTGACAAAGGCTATTAATGGGACTTATCGGGGGTTTCATTTATATCTCATTGAGCAAATGTCTGTTCCAAAGATTTTCGTTAGTTTCCCATTCCCAAGGAGTTTTAAACCTGCAGAAGTAACTAGGGGGTAGAGTGGGGGACACAAAAACAACTCATAAAACACAATGAACATTTTCCTTTCCAACTAAATCCTTTACATTCTAAGTTCTCTGCTGCCATATTATCATCAGTTACAGCATGAGGATTATGCATCACATAATGTAGCTTAGGGAAATAGCCACAATTTCAGTTACTCCTTCCTCCCATCTCTTTTTCTGTGAGCTAGCACCTCTAATATGAAAAACCATCTCCATTTCTAGAGCATAACATATTGTTACTCAATCATTGACCAATTAGGAATATCATTTTGTAGTTTTGAAGATAGTCTAGTATAATTGTTGCTCATATAGGAAGAAATGTCCGGTGGCTATTTTAAAGGTAGTTGGAAGGGAAACCCTCAGTGATTTGGGGGGAGGGAGGAATTCTTTAACAATTCTGTTTATGCTCAATTTCTTTTTTCCCACTTGTCAGAAATACTTTGTGTCATCTATTTCTCTAAGTTTTGCACTTAGGTTACATTTGGAGACAAAACTTTAGTTGCAAAACTATGTTCTGAATTCTAAAAACATCTCTAAATGAAGACAAAAAAAAAGCGACATAAAATTTCCTGTAGCACACCAAACTATAGTAGGAAAATTGTGTTTCTTATAACAGTACCCTTCAAGGTCAACTTCTGAGTCAGTAGGAAGAAATCAGTGTAGGGAAAGAAGCATTTATCATCAGCTACTAATCCATAGGATCTGTCCTTTACCAACTCAGGAGTCCCATTTAGACGCACAAAGCTGGTTTGGGTGTTCCTTGCCAAGCCACATTAAGCAGCTGTGTAAAATGAATTTAAATGGCATGCATCAGAGTAAAATCACTTCCACTGGGGCAGAAAATCAATGTTAGCTAACCAGAGCTGGAAGATCAAAATTTGAGTTTCAGCAGGCTATCTCCAGGTATAGTCCTTAGAATAGAACCACCTCCTCCTTAATTAAAAATGAGAAAAAGGACAATTCCTGGAAAGCCTTGCAGGTGAACCTCCTAACGTAAGTCTAGCAGAAGCATACAGTCTTCAGCCTGACCTCTGAGAGTTGTGAGTTCTTTCTTGTTGTACTGCAAATCCTTCCCTTCCTTTCCTTCATGCCTCATCCATTACATATATGTACTATTTGCTGTCACTTTTAAAAACGTATGTTTGATGGCCTCTGTCATGTGCTTTCAGAAACTTAGATTTTTAAAAAAGACTTCTTTCCTGCTTTGCCTGTTTATAACAATTTAATAAGGGCAACTCTTACAACACTACCCTTCTACACACACACACACACACACACACACACACACACACACACACACAAAATATCTGTTCATTCCATCATGTAAAGGTAACTTAACTGGAAAAGCCAGTGTTACTGAATTCTAGTCCCTGTTTGGTCAAATTGTAAGAATTGCAGGCCTTTCACAAACTCCCTATTCAGAGTGCTTGTCATAACGGCTCGTCTCTCAAGTCGGAATCCCAAAAGGGCTGCAACCCGCAGCAGCACAGGAAGCAATCAGGAACGAGACAAATGAGTGACGAAGGTAGAGAGTGGGCATGTGCACGTATGGACGTCTGCAATTAGACGGAAACAGAAAGCTCACTATAAAAATGAAATATTATGGCAATTACACTTCTGACTTCCTCAGCTAGTTGGGTATAAGGCACCATAAAGGAAAAACACATAAAGTTAACTCGTTTATGCAAGCAATTTTAGTAAATGCATTACTAGGAGTGGACTCAATGTGGGGATCAAGCCCTCGCCCCATGTTGAGTGGGTTAAGGAACTTTTTTGTGCCTTTTTATTTCCCCTCTCAGTGTCTTTTGAGAAAGCAATAAACTCATTATTTATGACTTTCTAATGAGACCTAGTGGATGTTTGGGGTTCAGACTTGATCAGCCATGACGCTGAATTTGGTCATATAAAGATGCTATCTTTACAGATATTATGTATAAATACCTGTTCTGTTCCCATTTTTACCTAGAAGATGAATTGCTAAGTTCAATTGTCCATGGCCTCAGTTAATTTCTGTACATGTGAGAAAAACTCTGAACCGTGTAATTATAGTGTAGAGCACCGGGAAACTTTCTGTCCTAATCTTTCACCAAATCTGCATTCTGAAGTTCTCTGCTAGGTAGAAGCTCACACTTGTGTTGTCATCATTGTTGTTCAGTTGTTTCAGTCGTGTCTGACTCTTCATGGCCCCATTTGAGGTTTTCTTGGCAAAGATACTGGAGTGGTTTGCCATTTCCTTCTCCAACTCATTTTACAGATGAGGAAACTGAGGCAAACAAGGAAAAGTGACTTGCCCAGGGTCACACAGCTAGGACGTGTCTGGTGACAGATTTAAACTCAGGAAGAGGAGTCATCCTGACACCATGCCCAGCACTCTATCCTCTGCACCACCTAGCTGCCCCCTAGGTCACACTACCCATACACGGTTAAGTTGATGAAGATCTTAATGATTGGGAAGATGTTTAGCTGCTGATCCTGTGTGGGTTTTTTAACATTTTAACATGTTCTAAGAAAACAGGGTAAATTTGATTTGCCTCTAGATTCTAAAAATTGACCTTGTTAGAAAATAGTTATTACTATAACATACTTACTTCCAGGCAGTGAATCTGAATTCTTTGCATCATTCAAGTGTGCTCTCCTTCTTAGCTACACCCTAGAAGGAATGATGGCTCCATAGATTCTGATTCAGATCACTCTGTGTAGTGTAGACACTTTGCATCTGGAACCTATCATCTTGTAAGATGAAATGCTGTGATTGTATAGTTCCTGCCAGTCAAATGTGTTTGGATTCTTTTCTCCCCCTTCCCTTCCTTATTCGTCTTAATTGGTAGTGCAAACATATCTTTAAAAATCTTCATTGTTGTGTCTGGCTATTACATAAGAATTTGGTCTCTGAAGAGATGAGTTGCTGCAGTTAACTCACCAGCAAGACAATCTTGCATTTGGGAACTCTTCTTCTATAAAGAAGGAAATGGCTGGGGCCTCTGGGGTGTTCTGAATGACAGATGTAAAACAACTACATGAGAAGGATGCAAATTGTATACTGTATCATGCTTGATTTTAGCCCAAAGACCAAGCATCCCCTTCTTTTGGAGTCTCAGTGACTCTCAGAAATGCAATTTATAGAAAGAGTTAATATGAAGAATCATAAGTATATGCAGGAAGGATATTATTTAAAACAGAATAATAGGATGATCTGCCTCCACTAGTATGAATTTATAAATCTCTTAAGATTCTAAATATAGGGGTGGCTAGGTGGCACAGTGAATAGAGCAATGGCCCTGGAGTCAGGAGCACCTGAGTACAAAATTGGCCTCAGACATTTAACACTTACTAGCCATGTGACCTTGAGTGAGTCACTTAGAATTTTTCACCAATTGCCCTGCCTTCCCCCTTGCAAAACAAACAAACAAAAAGATTCTAAACATATTTTAGATTTTAAAAACTTAGTGACATACCTAGTATAGTGACCTGAGTGGTTTTTGTTGTTGTTGTTGTTGTGGTTGTGGTTTTGCTATATCTGAATATAAATGTTTTTGACCTGTTTTGAAAACATAAAATGCATGACTTGAGCTGGTAAACCATCTTCCTTTATGTTGTTGCTGAGTTTAGATCACCCAAAGCAGGCCATCTTCCAACTCATAAAACAGAGCATTTTTCTCTGGTTTGTTTCACTGTCCAAAAACAAAACAAAAACCTCAAACAACTGCACAATCCTGTTTTGCCAATTTTCTATCCAGAGAACACTCCCTAATTTGATAGTTTAGCTTTTCTTAAGTCATATCAGGTGCCTTACTCACTGAAATGACTTGGTTTTAATCAATTAAATCATTTATTTTCCCTATTTCTGCTACATCCACAAACAATTAGACTTCTTTTTTGTTTTTACTTAGTAGATGCTTGTGAGGATTTTGGTTACAATTAGCTAAGTCTGAAGCCTTCCTCAGCTGAGGAAACAGTTTCTAGATGCATTCCTAGAAAATTAATTTTTTATTTTATAAATACAGGAGTGTGTTAGTAAATCTTGTTGTCTACACGAGGTTGCTTGTGTCTTTGTCTCACACACACATATTTTACAGATAGACACATTTTACACACACACACATGCACACATCTTTCATCAGCCTTTCTTCAGTGTTGTGCATTTATAATTCATATCCCACGTTGTTGGTGCCAGCAAAGCACTCTTTCCATATTATTTTCTCCCTGGCCAGGATAATGCAGTATTGCTGAGGAGCCACTGGCAAGGAAATATATTAATGGAGACAGTGCATTAAAATGTCAAAGGGAAAGGGGTAAAAAAAAAAAGTCTTCAAAACATTTCAAGCCCTAGTTATAGCTAGTTTTTCCCATAATGGCTCCACATGCTCAGAGAATAGTGAGTGGTTGCATTGCTTAAAAGTTTAACCCTTTGTCTATTGGAGTGTTTGTTTCTAAAATAGTGAACTTTGAAAAAGATAATGGAAGTCAGTTGTGAAGACAGAAGATCAGAAAGACTGCAGTAGGCTCTCCATTTCTTTCTTTTTTTTTTTTTTTGCCTTTTGGAGGGCAATTGGGGTTAAGTAACTTGCCCAAGGTCACAGGGCTACATTTTTGTTTGTGTGTGCGTTAAGTGTCTGAGGCCGGATCCGAACTCAGGTTCTTCTGACTCCAGAGCCAGTGCTCTACTCACTGCGCCACCTAGCCGCCCTTCTCCATTTATTTCTGTGGTTAAATGCCTTCCTGTGTTCCTCCCTTAATTTTGAGACCTTTAAATTTTGGAATCTAGAAAAATATTAACTTAGTGACTTTTGGGGGTCAATGCAGGAACTCTGTATTAGCATGTGGTCAGTGTGTATAGGGTATCATCCCTACTGTGTGCCAGGCATTATGTTCATCTTGGTCCCAGCTCTTTTTATTTTTTACTGTTTTGCTTTTTGGAGGGGGGAAGGCAGGGCGACTGGGGTTAAGTGACTTGCCCAAGGTCACACTGCTAGTTTTGTGTCAAGTGTCTGAGGCCGGATTTGAACTCAGATCTTCCTGACTCCAGGGCTGGTACTCTATTCACTGCACCACCTAGCCATCCCTTGGTCCTAACTCTTAACTAAGGTATCAACAGTGTCCTTAATAGTGGATACAAAACATCCACAGAGGCATCATGGTCACCCACATACACAAGCATGATTGCAAGTATGCACAGCCCCACATGCATATACAGTGTCCTGAAGAGAGACTTTTCAGATAGAAGAGGGAGCAGGGGACAAGAAAGGGAGAGGCCAGTCTCTGGAGGGGGCAGCAGAGAAGCAGTTTTTGCATCTGCTAGATTGTGACTGTCATTAGACGCTGTTGCTAATAAGTTTCTATCTGGGAGGGTTTTGGATTTGAGGGTGGGAGTTTTTCTGTCTCTCATGGTGAATAATAAAATATGTTGTGAATGTGGCTAGCATGCTTGTGAATAAATAGAATTGGAGCCAACCATCATAGCTTTTCCAGTATAAAGATTTTCTCAGGTTTCTGCATGGAGAAACAGGCTGATGAACAGAACAAAATCCCCAAAGACTCTCTAGGCCCTTTTCGCTGCTGGTACCCAGATACAAAGCATGTGTTTTCATATTCTGAACCTAATCCAGTCTTTGAAAGTTGTTGGATACAAAGTTATAGAACTACTAAATGACATTTATTTGTGACTCAGCTCATCAAAAAATACTGAAGTATTTATGGTATGAAAAAATACTATATGAAAGAAAATAAATTTTAATATCATCTGCATAGGTAGTAGATCCTAAGCATTCTAAAAGTCTTGTAAGTAAGGAAAAAGCCTCAGAATACTCAAATGATAATAAGGGAAAAGCAAGAACTAGGGGCCAGTGTAAATAATGTTTCCTCCTAATGCTCCCTTCTCCTCCCTCCTCCTTCTTTCTTCCTTCCTTCCCAACAGAAAGACTGGGAATTGGATGGATAGGCAGCAGATTTAACTGGGAGCAGCTGGACTGGACTGATTGGGGGAAAGTGACATTTATATTCTTCCAGACTAGTCCTCTTGTTGTTTTAACTTATTCGTTAACAATCTGTAGCAGAGATTTTCACTGACTCAAGAGCTCATGCCAGGACTGCAGTCAGAATTTCAAGTTTGTCTGTTACTTATAATCCCCAGTTCCTCTGACCACATATTTCCGTGCCTTTTTTTCCTTACATTCTGACTATGCAAAGCCTCTCACCCAATGAAAGCCTACTCTCTCTTAACCACAAAGTCTCCATAGTCTTCCCTGCCCTAATCAAAACTCACATTCCTGAATGCCATGAGCCATTACTAGTTATGGTAATTCAGGATAAAGGTATAAATGAGGCTAAAGAGGAATTTAATGCCATTAATATAATAATAATGTGTGTATGTGTATACACACTTGCTTTAAAGTTTGAAGTGCTTTCCATACATTATCTTATTTGGGGAAATATATGGGGGAAATATTTTTTACCTATTCCCTATGTAGTCTCTAAGACCTTCCAGCTCCACCTTTTACCACCCATTTTTCAGGTGATAAATCAGCATTGGACTCTCCAGTGATACCATTTTTCACCTGCACTCACTTGGCATGCAAAATCCTCAATTCTCAGTTTAAAATAGAACACTTAGGGAGAAAAAAGTTATTAACAATAAAACTACTGGTTGGCTCAGAGGATCCCCACTTTTGGCATTCCACAGTTGGCGATATAGCCCTGTTGTGTCAGCTTATAAGACAATAAGACCTGCTACTAATCAGTGCCTTTTCCCTTTCCTAAAATTTAATAGCCCTGGCAGTGATTTAGGATGAGTGGGGAAGTTGGTGGATCTTCTGGAAAGTACTAATATGCAGTCATATCTATGAAAATGTTTTGTCATTTGGGGAGGGAAGGTTTATTTCAGTTTCCTTGCTTTAGAACCTGGAGGATGGGAGTGGAGGGACCAAGCTCTGAAGAGATTTTCCTCTGGGTCTGTAATCATTATTAGTGTTTAGGTGCTTGGTCTATGGAGAAAAGGAGTTCCTTTAGCTAGGAGCAAACAAACAGAACTTTGTGGTACATTCTAAGTTGACTTACTGAATCATAGTGTTATCGGTATATAAGAATCACCTGAAGATTTTCCTCCTTCTTGTCAGAAATCCTGCAGCAGCTGCAGGTAATGTTGAGAACACTCATTGGTGCTAATGAGTGGCAGGATGGGAAGGACCCCAGTTTTCCCTAGCATCTCGTCCTCCCTTCAGTCTAATAAGAGCTAGCATTTAGTGCTTTGAAGTTTGCAAAGTACTTTACCATTATTACCATCACAATAACTCTGTGAGGTAGGTGCTGTTATTATTTCTATTTTTGGAGTTTGAGAAACTGAAGCAGAGTGCAGTTAAATGTCTGAGGCTGGATTTGTACTCAAGTCTTTCAGACTCTGGATCCTGTGCTCTGTTCTCTGTGCTACCTAAGTGCCACAATGTTAAACACTCCATTAATTATTAAACTAAATAATGTTTCTAACTAGACTCTCTTTGGTGTATAAGCTACATGGGAATTAAAAGAAACTTTTTAAAAATGTCAAATGATATCTCTCTTCAGGCTGCAGCAAATAGTTCTAGGTATATAGGTACTTTAATCAAGTTTGGAGGGCTGTTGTTTTGTTTTAATTTGGGGGATGGGAGTGGTCTGGATTTAGGATTTCTTTGGTTTGGAACTCTCCAGGCAAGTAGACTCCCTCTGCCTAAGTAAAGCTGCATTTTATATTCTCAGAGATTGTCTGCGGGCGCTGAGGGGTTAAAGTGACTTGGTTGGGATCACTCAGGGAATTCAGTTTGACTTTGGGGAGGGTTTCATATGCACTATTCCAGGCAGCACGCCATGATTGCTGAAATGACAGAACATGTCACTGACAATTCAGGGCAGATTATTAGCTTTTAAAATATGTCAGAAAATGACGACTGCTTAGTGCAAGGGTTCTTAAGCCCAGAGTCCACTTCCCCCACCCCAGCCCTCAAAGAGTCTGTGAATGGACTTCAGTCAGAAAAGGTGTATATCTTTATTTTAACTATCCTTTGTAATCCCATTTTTTTATTTCATGCATTTAAAAACATTATTCTGAGAAAGGGTCCAAGACACATAAAAACGTTAAGAACTCCTGCCTTAGGGTGAAAGAAGTATGTAAACATAAAGATAGGTTTTTTATTTACTCAGTCTTACTTTCAAAATGTTACTTTCCCAACAGTCTCATCTTTGTAAGGGAACTCCTTAAGCCAGGGTATCTTCAGGTGGCAAAACCCTAAACAAATGCCATCTTTTAAGTAACAGCAATCTTTAAATACAAGGCAATGGAAATGAAGACCTTAAAAAGACAAGGATTTCCAGGTAGAGATGCAGCAGAACTGATTGTAGCCTTATCAATAATGTTGTTTTTCTTCTCAGAGAGTATTATGAGCTGTATTTTACTAGGCAGAAGAATTGTGCCATTTGCACCTTGTCAGAGCTGCATGTAGTCATGAATGCCTCAATTCATAAAACTTGCAAGTTTAATTAGCAGGAAATTAATAAATAGCCTGGAATTCTTGGGCAAGGTATGCTCATGGAGAAACTTGCCTATGAGAAAAAGATAGCACTTGGCTGTCTAGTACTGTTCTCTCCCTTGCTATGCTGCTGTGCCCCACAGTGCTGTTTGGAGCTTGTTGGCAACCTAAAGAAAAATGCTTAAGGTCCAAATCTTGGCTGTGCCTTTGGGGATCAGAATCCTGGTTCATTTTCGTGTGTCTGCCAGTACACAGAACATCACAGTGGACCCATGTGGCCAGGAGACTGAAGCCAGGGTTCACAGTTGGAGAGAGGTGGTTATCATCCACCCTTAGTTACTGTAAGTCAGAGCCTAGCTAATGTTTCTTTTCTCACTCTGAAAAGGGAGTATCACTCTAAAACACTCTTAAAGCTATATGTTTCAGGTAGTTGTGAGAGAAAAGGTGAGGATAATTAATCAGTACTTTGGGAACAATTTCAGGGAAGCCATTTAGGTAAAGAAGCTAGTTATCTGAATTAAATCAAAAAGTGGGGTTAAAGGAAGTGCCCTCCAAGGTACCTTCCATCTCTAGAGTTTATGCATGGAAAAGAATCATTGTATAGACCTAACTTATGAATGTATATGAAAGAAAAGATCTTCTTTTGGAGAAAAGAAGTAGGGCATGATGAACCTGTGGCTTTAAAATCCATATAACTTGTCATGATTATACATGAAAAATAACTCTTCTTTGGGGGACAGTAGGAGGGTATATCTGAATAATAAAATCTTTCATAAGACATAAAAAGGAATATGAGTATTGGTTTGCAATGCCTAAACATCTCAAAATATTCGGTCACACATTAAAAGGTAAAAATGAAGGAAAGGAGTGTTGTTGTTTTTTTTTTTCAGATAACTAATAATCTCATAGTAAATACCACAGAATATTACAACAGGGTTTTTAAACCAACAATCAATTTTTCATTCTGCCAACCCTCAATCTTGAATTCTTCTCTCCCCTGCCCCCAGTCTTCCTTCTCTACTTATATTCCGAAGGTTCTGAATGTCATTGGAAGAGATCAGACCATCATGCAGCAACATGCATATGCCAGGGCCACAAAAATTCATGTTGTCTACAATGGGTCCTTATTGATGTATGTCAAAATTTGTATTCTTCCCTTATAATGTGTTTTGCACTCCCCCAGACTGTATTTTCTCTTCTGTCCTAAAGCTCATTATACCTTTCTACTATACTCCACATCTATCCCCAGTAGATGCCATTGCCTCTGACTTTACTAAGAAGATTGAGCCATCAAGTCGTAAATTCTTTTATTTTCCCTACTCCACATTTACTTCCGAGTATTTATGCATCCTTTTTTCCTGTTTTCTTGTCTCCCTACATTAATTCCTCTACCTGTGTCCTCCCCATTACTTCACCTCTCTTGTAGGTCTATTGATAATTCCTTTCTTGTTTCTCATCTTCAGTTTTTTCCTATCTGCAGACTCCCTCTCCCACCTAAAAATGTTCTCCAGTCTATCCTATCTGAAAAAAAAAAAATTCTACCCTGCCATCCTCTCAAACTGGTATCTCATGTCTTTCTCCTATTATCTCTTTCAACCTTCTAGAAAGAAAGTTCTTTGCTCAATACCTTAATTCCTTTAACTCCAACTAACTTGTTAATCCAACCACTGGACCAAAAATTATCTCCTCATGTTTCTTTCTTTTCCTCTTTCTTTCCTCAGGTACTAGCATGGTGTCTTTATGAATAGAAGAGGTTTACTTGAATTCAAGTAAATTCTCCAACTAGATTCTGGGGCTTGGGACTGGAAAGTCTGACTAGACATTAGGAGACAGGTGATAAATATTTCCACCAAGAAGACTAAGGATTGATTAGGCAGGTAGGAGAATCAAGAGAGAGCAGTGTCACAGGGAGAAAGGATAGGATAAAAGGAAGTGTGTGTGTGTGTGTGTGTGTGTGTGTGTGTGTGTGTGTGTGTGTGTGTGTGTGTGTGTGTGTGTGTGTGTGTGTAAGTAATAGGAAAAAACTAGTCAGAAATAAAAGGGGGAGAAGAGAGAGAAAGAATTGTTTTTTTCTTGAAAAAATAAATGTTGTTTGTTACATGGTATGGTTTTCTTGCGGGGGGGTAGACTGGGAGAAATTCTATAAATATAAAAACAAAAGCTATGGAAAAAAATTTTTTTAGTCACAACAGGTAAGCACTGACAGAGAGCCGTCAATTTTCCTAATAATTAAAGTTAGGCTTCCTCAACTGCCAACACAGATTACTGTAGGTTACAAGTATCCAAACACACCAGGAAATGAGAACGCTCGTTTTATTTTTTTGTGTATTTCTAATACTTCCACTTTTTTCAAGATTGTTAGGGGAGTTTTTGCTTTTTGTTTTCAGTTGAATTCTTTGCTTTAGAACCAGAACTTAATTCATCATCCCTTATCAGCCGGCATTCTTCTTGTTGCACCATTTTCTGTTTTAGACATGTTTTAGACCCCTTTATAAGAGCAGTCACTAGCAACTATTGCTAGTTAAAATTAAGACAAAGGTGGGGGCCTTCCACCCACTTCAACTGCCCATTCATGATGCAGTAGGAATCAATGAAATGTCACTTTCTTGTGATAGGCTTCAACTTAGAGAGTATTATATATTATGTAATTTTTAGCACGACAGCATTGCCACTTAATTTCCAAGAAAGCAACTAACGTTAATAATAGGTACCCCAAATATAACCAGTAATGAGAGAACTATGGAACTGAGCACTCACATAGGACAGATTGCAATACTGGAAAGCCACATAGAAGCACCTGCTGATTAACTGATTCTTCTTTCCATGGGTGAAGGTGGACTGGTTTAAAAGAAAAAAGTGTGAGAGTATATATTAAATGCTAATTTATAATTTGAAGTCAGAAGTTCTTCCTTTTTCCTCTTTGTCTTTGGCCTAATGTCAACCAGTACCACGACACTTTCACACAGGGCTTGATTTCCAGCCAGAGCAGCTCGAATGTCAAGAATAATATGTTATTTTGCCACCAAGGTTGCTAATCTTGTGGTTGGTTATGGGCATACTAATGGATTAGTCACACAGAAAATTGGCTGGGGGTTGGCCATTCAGTTGTTGTGTGTTTTCCTCCAACACTAGATTTCAAGTCATCTAAAATAAATAATTGACTAAATTCTCATATGTGCTTCTGTAGAAGAATCTTCGAGTTAAGCATTTTGGAAAAATTGGCCTTCTTTCAATGTGTATAAAATTAGTTGACTTTTGTCAAGATTTAAAATATGACATATAATATAACGGGGTGTGTGTGTGTGTGTGTGTGTGTGTGTGTGTGTGTGTGTGTGTGTAACTCCAGAAACAAACATGGCAGACACTAGGACTGTTGTTAATTCTAAATTTTTTATATGCTTATTACTCTTAGATTTAAATGATGATGATTGATTGCCCTTACTTTCAGTGTTAGCCTGTTTAATTTTCTTGATAGGCACTCTTATTTGAGTTTAAGTGAATTGTGATTTTATTTTTATAGCTAGACAGACAGACAGACAGATATACTGTGATCTATGAAGAAAAATCTATGTGAATCAGCAGTTGTTTGGCATGTTTTCCCAACAAAACTTACTTGCCAATGAATATAATTTGCATTCATAATTTTCAGCCTCTGTCCTGCCCTTCCCCGATCATGTCTGTCTCTGTCTGTCTCTCCATATACACACATGCATACATATATATGTCCTTCCCCCTCCCTTTCCTTTTCTTCTCTGACCCTCCTCCCATGGGTTTAATTATTATTTCTGTGTTCCTGTTTCATAAATATATCTATCCAGCCCCAATCTCTTCACTCCTGAATTACCACTTGCCTATTAGTATTTCAAACTGGATATCCCAGAGAATTCTCAAACTTAGTATTTCCAAAACAGAACTCATTATGTTTGCCTCCTAATTAATACCCACTGTTTTCTTAAACTTCCTAATGTCTCTCAAAAGCAAAGACTATTTGTCTTTGCAGCTTCATTGTACTTTTTACTCCCCTGCCCCCCTCCTCTCTCCTACATCCCCCCTCCCATTCTGCCATCTACCCCAGTGTGTTCTCCCATTTCTCACCCTTGACCGTCCCTCTCCCTTCTCTTGGCCTTTGCACTCTGGTCCCCATGCCCAATGTGCACTGCCTGCTAACCTCTGCTCCATTTACTCTCCAGTAAAATGTAAGCCACCTGAAAGTAGGGATTGTTTCATTCTTTCTCCTTTTATCCCCCCAGCACATACTAGGCCCTGAATAAATGCGTGTTTATTGAGTGATACGTTCTCACGTGCTGAATCTCTGTCATAAAAGCATCTTCTTTCCCCACCTGTTTCCAAAGGTTTGTTGTTGCTGACTCTTCACTCTGCTTCTCCTCACTCACAGTCCAGCCAAGCCTTGGCAGTTCTATTTTCTTCTTCTCTCAGTTCACAGTTGCCACCCTGTTTCAGGCCTTTATTACCTCTCACTCATCATCACCAAACATCAACAAGCATTTATTAAGCATTTCCTGTATGCGGGCACTGCGCTAGGTACTTTACAATTTTTTTCTTACTTGCTCTTCACAACTCTTGATGGTGGTTGTTCTCCGGTCATGTGTGACTCTTTGTCACCTCATTGGGTGTTTTCTCAGCAGAGATACTAGAGTGGTTAGCCATTTCCCTCTCCAGCTCATTTGACAAATGAAGAAACTGAGGCAACCAGGGTTACATGACTTGCCCAAGGTCACACAGCTAGTAAGTGTCTAAGGAAGAATTTGAACTCAGGAAGATGAGTCTTTCTAACTTGAAACCCAGCACCTCTATCCACTGAACCACCAACTCCTAGAATTCATTTAGTACCAAGATATATTGGCAGAGTCCCCTCTTCTACCTTGCTGGAGGGAGGATTTGCCAAGTCTTTCAGCTTTAAGACTTGCATTTGCATCCTCATTTAGAAAGAGGGGGAAAATGGATTTGTATTCTGGTTTAGTTTATTTAGTTTTATCTAGTTTATTTTACTTTAAATACAGATTTTTTTCCAAGCATGCTTATAATACATTCTATGGATTTTTAGACTAATATCTTCATCTGATAAATGTCAATGTCAGTGGAAAATCACTCTTTCCTTGCTGCCTTCACATTGAACCATAGGAAACGGTCATTTAAAAATTGCTGTTCATTCCTTTTCCTCATCAGTGCTATGTCTTTTGTTGGCAGACAAATGTGTGCTGTTTTAGGTAGCTCCTGTGTGGGTGAAGGGAAAACCCATAAAAAAAATTATGTGTGTGTGTTTGGACTAAGAAGGAGGAGAGAAGTCAGGAAAATGCATTTACAGAAACATACTCCTGAATTACTCTCATTATAATAACCCATTTGGTGTCATAGCGTGACAGATTATAAACACTTACATCTAGTCTCAACTCAAGACAGATTTAAATAAAGTACTTCTGGCTATTGTGCAGGTCAGTGTGTTTAAATAACAAACCCCCAAATCATGCTTTTGACATTTAAAAGAGAGAGAAAATATTGTCATTCTGTAGACCTGGCACAGATAAGCAGAGGGCAATTTGGCCAGTACACTGTGATTTGTGAGTGCAGCCTAACACAGTCATTTTCACAGTGAGCAATCAGTAGCTACCTTAGCAATGTGTCAGCATAACAACAACAAAAATTCTTTTAAAATGTTTACCCCAATTACCCCCCTGAGATACTTCCGTGCATTTACTGTTACAGCCATTGTAGGTTAAGGTTCTGGAGAATCAGGGCAGCAGTCATTTATTACAAAAGCCATATAGGCCTAAAGACCCACTGGAAATGAAAACCTAATGTTCACAACCCAAAGGGTCAAGCTACAGCATATGCTGCTTTTCAAAGAGCATGTTTTGTTTTCAGAGAGGTACTTTTTTGGTTGTTGGTTGGGTTTTTAATTTGGGGGGGGGTTGTTTTGCTCTTCTTCCCCTGTCTCTCCTTCCCCCTCCCTACCTTCTACCCCTCAGTCTTACCTCAGTTATATTCTTTGATCCCTAATGAGAAAATTAACCGTGATCTACTGGGCTTTCTTGTATCCGTTTGCAGGATTTTGTTTATTACTATAGTTAGGAGATTTTGGTCCACCCCACAGATGAGAATCACATCTGTAAACTAGCTAATGTGTAATAAAGTCAACTTAGCAGCCTTCTGAAGTTGGGATGAATAAGAAGCTTTTCATCTTGAGTCACATAAATCACCCATTGCAGCAGTGATCAGTAAGGCCCTGAAGTGTTCAGTTATTCCCAGAGGTCATGTTTCCTTCCATAAAATAATTCGCTCCCAATTCCTAAAACTCAGCACTTTGTGCTGTATGGTCGTCATTGTCTGCCGTTGTACCCCCTTTTTGGCAAACTCCTCAAAAGCTATATTTATGAGCAGACATTTTTATTGATAGTGGTCAGTTGGCCCTTTTCTCCATTTTCATCTGGGATTGGCCACAGGAATCATTGGGGGTTAGAGACATATACTTTTCCCAGGAGGAATTGTTTCCTACTATGTGCCTAAGAATCATCCAAATCTAAGGACAAACCTCATTCCTGAACAAAGATTGACAAGGATTTAATAAATAATTTTATTTTCACTCCCCGTTACCCATCTACTACCATGCCCCTAATATCATATTCTTGAAAAAGATACACACACACACACACACACACACACACACACACACACACACACACACACGAGAATCAGTACCCAGTTTTCCTTGCCAGTATATAGCACTGTCTCCCATTTCTAGAGGATGACCCGCCTCAGGGTCACCAAAGGAAGAAAAGTTTACTTATGACTGTAGTCTTCAGTGGATGCTAACTGTAGCCCACAACTGGTACGCACCACAGAATAGTTCTAAATATTCTTTTATCCTGGTTTTTTTTTCCTTAAAAATGATCAAATTATGTTAAAGGAATATAATCGGAAAATTAAACTTAATAAGTATAGAGGATTTTTAATATCATTATTTAGTAGGAGAATAAAGGTTGGCAGTTCACCACCACCTCCAAAAAAAGAAACAGGCCTGACCCTGCACTGGGTGACATGGTGACATAAATTTCTTGTCTAAGGGCAGTTACTGCTCTTTTTTCCCCTCTCCTCTTCCACCTTCCCCTCATTTTATTAAGTTGTAAATCCTAATGAATTGCTTCAATAACAAAGCAAAAGAATAAGAAGACTTCCAGAGGAGTCTGGCTTGTAATGGGCTGAGGTATTTGAAACGGAAAAGAGGCCGTGAGAGTTGAGCCTTGTGAGAATCTTATTCAACTTTGGGAGATGATCAAATGAAGTGTAAGCCAAAGTTCAGTCATGTGGTGAGATTTATTAAATATGGAATAAACTGGAAAAGGGATTAATTCCTTTTAGCAGTGAACAAATCTATGTTTGGAATGCCCACCTAGACAACATACATAGCAACACCAGATCTTGCCTGTTTTCTTTAGCATACTAAATGATCCTGCGGGCAGCTTCCTTTCACTGTCGTGCTGGGGATTGAAGGACCTTATTAGTAGATATGCTCTAGCTTTAACATAGGGAAAATACTTTACACATTCCACTGGGATAGGCAAGACAAGTGTCCCCCACCTAGCCCATCCTCTGGAAACAGGAGCAGCAGACTATAGGGACATGGAAATTGACCTAGAAAACTTGCTAGAAGATCAACGTTCCTATTTACAAACTTGGGGCAGAAATTTCATCCTACTAGTTTACCATCCAGATTACCTTAAACACTCTATTTTAGATAGATGAATATTTATAGATATGCTATACATAATTATATATTTGTCGATGTTATAGGTATGATTATATGTTATGTGTGCAAGCATACATATACCATATCAATAAATATATAATTGCCTTATAACCAGATAAATAATTTATATTACATGTTTATACTATATAATTTCACATATGGTTGTATAATTTGATCCTCACAATAATCATAGGAGATAGGAATAACCTAAGGTTTAGAAATATTAAGGGACTTGCCTTCAATGGAATTCTATTTTTAATTATGGGAACCAGGATATAAACACAGGTCTTTTGACTCCCAGTTTATTGTTCTTTAGTATTCATTTGGTACTTACCAGCATTCACTATAATCAGCAGGCATTTTATAAATAAGGAAACTGAGGCCTGGAGAAGTTAAAATGACTTCTCCAAGGTCATACAAGTGGTGAAATGTCCTTCATTGTAAAGTGAGGGATGTACCCTAGAGGTCTCCCCTTCTGCTGCACTACTTTTCCTCACTCTGCTCCCACCTCAGGAGCTGCTGATGTTACAGTCTTCATCCAGAATCCAGCCCTTTCCTTGGAAAGCTCAGCGCTTGGGGCTACTATTAACAGCATAATTCAATTACTTTATGGATTCAGAAGAATTTTACAGGCTAGCCAGGGAACATAACCCTTATTTATGGCATTATCTTTGTAGGGGAAATGTGTCCCAAGTTCCGACAACTAATTTACAAATGAACTTTTGGAACACACCCCATTCCTAAATTGAGGACTGCATGTACACCATTCATTTCCTTAAGAAAAACAAGAGGTAAATCCTAAAGCATACCATTTGCTTTATTTTATGACAGCTGCTTAAACAGTGTATCAACCTTCTTTGAATAAAAACATCAAAAAACAGACCAAATATTTTTGAGTTCACTCCAAAAACCAACATAGATGATGCTCTGACCTTAAGCATATAGAAGTGTTTAGCAGCTGCTGTGAAACATATTTATAAGTGTTTAGTGACCTGGAGGTTAATCAAAATGAGTTTGGTGATCTCAGCTTAGTTCCTAATGGACTGTAGTTTGTATTATTCCACTGATTCAGCACAGTTTGTCACAGTCGGGCAGTCTTTAATCAAAGAAGCTTATCAATGGAATTGAGAGGGAAAGTAGAGCTGACTCATTTCTTCCCAGACCCCTCCTAACCATCCGCCCAGCTCCCTAACGTCGTCATCCTTTGGTCATCACTAAGCAGCAGTCAGTAAAAGACTGATTTTTTTTTAAAATAATACTTTGGAAAAAGAAAATAAATTTGAAAGGTTTGCAAAAATCACAAATTTTAAAACATATAGCAGAGCCCTCAATTTTCCAGAATCTCACTCATCGTCATTGGTTTTGTTTTTTAGCGACAAATGGTCTGCATCATTTTGACTTTTATTACAGTCTAGAAATGTAAGTGCTTCGGCTAAAATTAGATGGCATCAAAGCGCAAGACACTAGCTTTTAAAACCTAGTTTATCCTGATGGCTATCAATAGCATTTTTTAAATTGTTTACTTTTACATAGGAAGAGGCATGGATTGCTATCTTCATCTTTCAATTTTGTGCTTTAATATCTAAAGATTTTTGTCACATCAACTCTATTTGTAAGATAAAACGATACTATCCAAAATTTGAAAAGTTTTGGGTTTTTTTTTTAAAGATCCACTATTTACATAAGAAAAGCTTGACTACTATGCTAGAACCTTTTAAAGTTGTTGCCACATGGCCGTCATCTTTCTTTTGGCTTTGTAATTTTTCCTAAGGGAGTTGTACCACTGTGCAATTTAAATTCCTTCCCCCCCACCCACATCTCATTATAAGCAGTCAGAGAAATGACATTCTACAATAGTGTCTCCTTGATATCAAAGAATACCCTTTGCCTTTTTACACAGGGAAGAGAACCTTGTCTTCAACAGAGCAAAGGACAAAATAACTTTTTTAGGGGGGAAACAGAGACAGAATGAGGTTTGGTTGATAGGAGAAACTTTAGACAACACCATTAGACTGCTCTTTAGGGGAATTTTATAGACTGGTAAAAAAAAATAAAAGAAACCATTCCCACTCATAATTCTGCTCAAAAATGCTGAAAATCAAATGCTTTTACTATAAAATTTCTGAGTATTAAAGTTAAATCATCAGAATTACATTTTTTTAAGAAAAAAGTTATCTTGGAAATAAATATCCTTGTGTATTAGATCTGAAAATCTGGAAGCATGGCAAATAAGCACATTGTAGTCAAATAAATTAATTTCTCAAAATAAGTCCTTTTCTTCTCTGAGGAGGGGCAGGGTTTTCAAGAGGCTACTCAGTAATTGTAATACAGGATCAGATGGGTTTGTCTTGGTTTTTAATAGAACTTGGTTTGTTTTGCTTCAGACATTTTTCTTCAGATTTTGCATCTCCCCTTTCCTTATTTTTTTCCTGTCCATTCTTTCTCATTCTGAACATCCTGAGACACTTAATTAACTGACATGTAAAGATTTAATAACAATTATCCTCAAAAACCTTGTGAGGTAGCTACTAGTGCAAGTAATAGTCTCTTCATTTTATAGATAAAGAAACTGAGATATATAGAAATTGTGATTTACCCAGAGTTACATAGGTAGTAGTATGTTTTGGAATCTGGATTTGAACTCAGGTCTTCTGACTATGAGAACCATTCTTTTCCTTAAAACTTACCTATTTATGTCACCTATATGAAGAAATCTGATTTAAAATTTCTAAATACTTTATAAAACTTGCTAGTTACCAGTAGATTTCCTTCCACCCACCCCTTCCTCACCGCTACTGCGAGAAAGTAGAGGTAAAAATTACTCCTCTTGTTTCTGCAGTAGGTGGATTATTGTAGAAAACCATTGTTAAACTTCTCTTTTGTATTTGATAAGATGTGTGTTATCAACATGTGTGTGTCTGTGCTCTCTTTTTTAGGCAAGGCAGTTTTCCTGGCATGAATCAAAGTGGACTTATGGGCTCCAGCTCTCCTTACAGCCAGCCCATGAACAACAGTTCCAGCCTGATGAACCCACAAGCCCCTCCTTACAGCATGACCCCCAACATGGTGAATAGTTCAACAGGTAATAATGTGCAACATTATATATGATTATTGAAGTTAGTATTCCCCTTTAGGAAACTTCCAGTCTTTTTTTTTTTAAAGCAACTTTCTAGGTTTCCCAAACAGATATAAAAAAAAAGACATAAGAAATTGGATCTTTTGATGACTTGAAGAAAATCCTGCATCTCCACTTTCTGGAAATCTAAACAATGAAAACATATTTCTTGGAAGTAAACAGAACCTTTTTATCTTTTCAAGACTAGTGGGTCTAAAATTTAATTAATGCTTCATAAATTACTTGTTCACTTTGTGTTTTTTGTTCATGTCTTTCAGCTAGGATAGTATATCAGAAACTTATGGTGGACTTCCTCCATAACAAGACCCATGCTTATGTCATATAGGAGAAATACATTTCAAAATTCTGCTTCTGAAGTGTTATTGAAGGACCAAACAGGGATAGAAAAAAAATTTTTTTTTAATATTTGTAAAAACACCTTTTAAAATACACAAAAAATCAGGGTCTTCAGTAAGTAAATTTATATTCCGTCACTATTGAAAAAATTATGTGATCTTTTTAAAAATTACACATTTTTATTCTCAATTCAACCCATTTGAATTTCTAACTTCTGAATTTTAATATTAATTATAATTAATATATAGTTATATAAATAATATAATATAAGAAGATAAATTCTTTCAGTCAGGTGAAATGTAGAGTTTCTAAGCTGTTTAGCAAAACCTCTACAAAATCATAATACATTTGAAGTTCTATAACCATTCCCTTCAACTATCCCATGCTTACTGTGGATGAAGAATATTTTTTATTCTAGATATATGAAGGTTCGCTGCATTTCAACTGTCAATGATATTTTGTACTTTGAAAGATCACATTGTTGGATGGAATTAACTCTCCTTGTAGGTGACAAATCATAACTTAACCTGTTGTTGTTAACAACTTTCCTGTGCTTTGTAATAGGCCAAAGAAAAACGTGGTGGACTTAAACGTTGAAGTCTCTTAGAATTCACTTTCTTTCATACCTTTACCTTCCAGGCTGTTACTTATAGCCTCACAGTAAGGGAGAGAGAATGGACAGTGAGCTCCCACCATGATATATCCCACCTAAAGTATTGTTTTCAAAGGTCTAGTGATGTTACTGAGTAATTTCTTCTTTAAATGTTTTCTCTTAGTAGAAATGAAAGAGTGAAACCTACTCATCAAACCAAAAATGTTAGGTTTTAGGTTTTTTTTGTCTTTTTTATTTATTTATAAATAAATAGGCCTTTCTTAACATTAAACAGGAGGGCATTTGTTTGTCCCAGAAACATATTTTTGCATTTGAGATGGAAAGTGAACTTTCATCACTGTTGAGCGGTGTCCTGTTGAAAAAGGTTTACTTTTCTCTCTACTAGGGTTGTCCCAGGTAATGTTGTACTTGGGTTTTGTCGTTGTATGTTTTGTCTGGCTTGCTGAAATAAAATTACTTCTGAGCATTGAAACAGCACTATAAATTCTGATGCACTATTAACAGTAGTCATTTTCCCCCTTTTTTCTTTGGCCCCCAGAGCCACAAAAATAACCCACAACAAACAGATGGCACAGTGCCCTGCCTAAGAAGATTTATGTATTCCTAAGGAATAACCAGTTTAAAGGAAGATTCACAGAGAGGGGTGGTTTTTTTTTCCTCCTGTTCAGATAATTCAGCCATTCGTTATTTCATACAGAGGAAATCTGTTCAATGCAAGGCCATTTATCCTCCCAGTCTTTTGTATGGGATAGTCATACACTTTTTATTGCATTGTGCATCTTGAAATATTGGATTTTTAATAATTTAAACATTTATCAAATTTTTTTTGCCTGCCCATTGGTGCAATTTTTGTTCCAGCTTTATTAATTCAAAGGCTACCTGATGGAAAGCAGAGTAATTATAAGATGTACCAGGAGTATTATGTGTTTAACATTTCCTGTGTATCGCTGTATATGTTCTTGGATGTGGATTATGTTGAAATTTCTGAGGGACAACAGAGAGGACAAAAAGAAACTTGGAACATACACTGCAAATGTTAGTTTTGATTACGAAATGTACATAAATTCTGTTAATGGGGGACAGAGATTAATTCTTCCAATCCCAGAATGGCAGAGATCAGTACATTAGTCTTTTTGCCAAAGGCATAAGGAGATGGGCTGTTTGTTATAGCAGAAAAGCAGTTTCCGTTTCAAAGGGCACATTTAAAGAAAGGAAGACGTACCCAAATGACAACTGGGACCAGAAGTAGGATTTTCCTCGATAGTGGCTTAGGGGACTGACACTCCAGCCATCTCTTTGCTCAGTTTAAACAAATGTGCTTTAGATAGTGTACAGGGCAAAAAAAAAAGCCTCTTGTGTAGTGACAAATTGTTACAGGCTTCAGTGAGCAAGTAATTATTTAAATAGAGTCGGTGTGAGTACAAATGTGACAACTATTTCTTCACTTATAATGCCAGAGGGAGAAGGATGGTAAGCAGCAGGGAATTTTTCCCCCCTAAAAAGGAGATATTTTTACCATTTGGGGGGAAAAAACCACAATTGTTAATAATCAAGACAAAATTGTTAGTCCTTTAAACCTTGTTAAATACAACCTTGTATAGCATTTATATTGATTTGTTTCTATTTATTTGTGTCTAATTTTAGAGTGTTCATTAATTGGAGTCTTGTCTAAATATAAGCTATCATCTTAAATTAAGTTCTATCTAAATTCCACAAATGTAGTTCCCATCTATGGTTCAGCACTTGGCACTCCAAAAGTCACCTTATGTACCAAGTAGAGCACGCTTTCATCATGGTAACTTACAGTTAGTAAATAAACAGTACTGTAGCCATGTGCCTTTGTAGCTGAGACGTCTTCTGGTGTGGAACCACTTCCCTCATGCCTTTCAATGCATGGAATCTCATCACTTACCAAAGTGTTTTTCAGATCTATACATGACTTAAAATGTTGAGTGACTTAAGTCATCCTCTGTTAGAAGAACTCACACTCAAAATTCTATCATCGTATCTATGGTGTCTGGCTCAATAGGCTTTCTGCAGTCATGGCCACTAGCTTTGCACACCCAGAGACCCTGATTCTTTTCTGGTGCTTATCCTACACTTTGAAATAAGAGTCTGTTAGTAGGATATGAATCTCTGAGAGATACATAATGATTTTCATCTTAAAGCTGCCAAATTTCTCTTGTTAAAGGATGATGGTGGTCGCCAGGTTATTTCTAAGTAGTTTGCTATAAAAAAAAAATAGAAAGAAAAGGTACTTGATGAAAAATGAGCTTCAGTACGAAGGTAAACCGCTTGATTACACATGGGGATGAAACCTCTTACCCCAAGGGGAAAATAGATGTGCTGATACATGGAGTATGTGAGTGTGGGAAGGAAGAGAGGCTTTTTCCAGGGCCTGCTGACCCAGTGAGAGAGGAATTTTTCTCCAGGGCTATCCTGGTTTCTTTGTAAGCAATACATTAGCTTTAGACGATGTTACTTTATATTTGCCACATAAAAATAGATGAGAGGTATGTAGGCACAAAGACAGGCTCTTTCTGTGTTTTCACAAAGAAGGAATAAAATATTTTTGCAGAGTTTGGTATGTTGTATTATTGTCCATGAAAAGAAAGGAATGGTCTGTGTATTTCCGGGCCTGTTTCACCATCTTTAGGGAATGCTGTTGTAGCCTTGAGGGGGAATCATGGGAGCCGGGAAGGAATGAATGTTTAGCTTCAGTTTTACTCATGTCTTATATTCTTTATGGTCTTTTTGAATATATTAAATCCAGTGTGGAATAGCTACTTTAGGACCTTGACCCACACTTTCTTTATGAAATCATTCTAGCTCTTAAATTTCAGTGGTAAAGCCAGAGGCTAGTACTTGAAACCCTGTCACTGAATGCATATGGCACTTTTTTGCCGTCACAAAATTTTTACTGTCCTTTTTTATGCGTGCACTTTACATACTAGATTACTTGTTTCGATAGTGTAAGGGGGAATGGTGCCTTGATTTAACACACCTTTATAATGGTGGTGGTCTTTCTCTTCTGGGAAAGGGGTAAAACAATTCCCCTGGAGTACCATTGCCCTAGGAACCTTAAGGATGTGTGCAGTGATTCACTGAGAATTCTGGTAAGAAGTCACGAATAAGCATTTCAGTAGAAAGCACGTACAGAATCCACAGTAAGAAAAAAATCATGTTATATCCATTTCACAAAAATACAATTTGCATTTCAAGGCAGGTGTGCTAATTATGGCACAATATTCAAAATTAAACTGCATTCTAGTTCATCCCTCTCAAATAAGAAATTGGGACAACTGGAATATTTCTCTGTTTTGATACCTGTTAACTTGCTGTTGTAAGCATAATAAAAGGCAAAGAAACCTGGGGAGACTCAAAACTAAAGTAGATATTTTAATTAATCAGTCTGTGCTTACTTAAATTGTTTTTATGTCATTGCAATTTAATATATAGACATAATTTATGGCAAATAGTGACATGTTTCAAATTTTATAATTGGTTGATGTTGAAAGAATTAGGTTATAACCTGAGAAAAAACTAGACTTGTTGAAGGAAGTGCCTCCATGACCTTACCCCCCTGTAAAAGTCTGGTATTAAATTTACTGCCCTTTATATGATTTCCATTCAGTGAATAAGTAGCAAGGCCATCTTTTACAGTACACTTGGACACATTTAAGCCTCTCCTCCTGCATAGTCACTCTGCCTTTTTCTTCCTCCCACAAAAAAGGGTGTTCCTTTAATGTACAGACTTAACTCATTCATACCCTGCTAGACCCCCCAGAGATAGTTTCCGAAGGATAAAAATGCACAAAAGCGATCCACTGCGCAGAACAGCCAGGCTTCTTGCTGTAATACCACTCAGCTGCTTTTTTGAGGTTTCACACACATTCACAAAAATAACAGCATTTTTAGCTGATCCCAATAGATTTTTCTCTGCAGCTGCACCACTTGAAAAAGCTTTTTGTTCCAGTTCTTAAAGTCTCTAAGTATTGAAAGTAATTTGGAAGGGGGGGAGAAAAAAAAAGAAAAATATCTCAATTATGATTTGTGTGTGTTGTGGTGATGACTTTAAGCACTGACGGGGCTGCAAATGGGCTTTGAAAAAGAAGCCCGCATAGCCATGGAAAATATAGGCCGCTCCGAGCTGAATATTGAACATGCCGTTGTAAACTCTCGTGGCACGTGGCTGGGTAGGTTTTTTGGCAGACCTATGGTCTCAACCTGCAGTGATGCTAAAGATATTAGCAAATTAGCACCAGAAAGCTTGCCAACTTATTCACCAGAGTCCTGCTCACTCTCTCGCTGCTGTAATTAAAACTAATTATTTTCTAAAACATAGTAATACATGAATATGTGCAATAATCATTTTGTAGTGGGCAATCTGTGAAGCAGTTTAAGGTTTGTTGTTTGTTTTTGTCTTTTCATATTCTTTTCCCCTTTTTTTTGGCACATCATACTGGATGTGTGCTGCCTGGTTAGGACCAACCTTGCCCTTTGCATGAAGTATGATAGGTCCTCTGCATTCGCACTCAGGCTTATTTCTTTTTTTAAGAAGGATTTTTTTTCCTGCTTTCAGTCATTTATAAGTTTCATTCTCTAACTTTTATTCTCTTATCTTCCTCATTCTTTCCTCTTTCACACATTTGGTTTGGTGGTCTCCTATACAGTCCCCGTAGCAACCCAGTTTTGTGCAGTTGGCTTTCACAGTGAGGTCCTTAGGGATTCAGCTGTTATTCCCCAGACATCTATATGGCTTCACTGTTTGATTCCACTTTTTCCTTTATAAAGAAGATAACAAAATAAACCCACCTTTTACCCTAGAAATATCCGTTTGTATTTGTGTCTTCTCTTGGTACTAGGCAATTCTGACAGGATTAAATTCCATCCATGGAGTGGTAAAGTCTAGATGAATATTATTGAGTTCTGTGACCCTGTTATTGGTAGAGGTTGCCTGTAACGTGTATTTTGTATGTTGAGCCTTATATTAGTCTGAGTATGAACCTATGTCATTGGTCTCTTGGGAAGTAGTTGGGGAGTGGTAAGCCAAGGTGCCAAATTGGACTATAAGCCATGGTAAAAAAAAATCAAGGGTTTTTTTTTCTTTTAAAAAAACACTTGTGTTTGTTCCTTAATTGTAACTGATATTATGCAGTGCAGCAATATAGAAGTTGAATTATTATGGAATGTGATGTTACAGTAGTTAATTTACTAAATTATACTTTTTTTTTATACAGCAAATAACCACTTTTACTCCCTCCCACTTCAAACCCCCTCTCCCAAATTGAGAACAAATGAAAAACAAAACCCATGACAAATACATATTTCCCCATTGCTTATGTCCCCCAAAATATATGTCTCTCACTTCACTGTGAGACCTTTACTTCTCTGTCAGGAGGTGGATGCATATTTCATCATTAGTTCTGGAATTATGGTCAGTCATCATGCTGATCAGAGTTTGTTAGTCTTTTAGTCTTTCAAAGTTGTTGTCTTTATATGGTAGTTCATTTTAAAATCTTCCATTCTCCAAGTATGTAACATCCATACTCTTTCCAGGATTTTACTAGTTTAAAAGGTTTAAGAAAATCTTCGTTTAGTATTTTGTTTTGTGTCTAGCTGTGGCATATTCTTTCTGTTGTTCTGACTGAAAGAAAAGTATAGATGGATGGATGGATAAGTAGAGAGATAGGTAGATATAATTTGGTCTTTAGCATGCAAAAGCAATACTGTATAATAAAGTACGATTTTTGTTTCAAGGATACATGTTTTGCAAGGTTACATATTTTTTACTTCTTCAGGGGAAGATGGCGTGCCCAGACTTCACTTCCCAGCATACATTAGCAGGCTACTCTGGCAAACCATCTGTATAATTCTAAACTTTTTCTCCTGTTTTCGATTAGCATCTATGGGTCTTGCAGATATGATGTCACCTGGTGAGTCCAAATTGCCTGTGCCTCTCAAAACAGATGGTAAAGAAGAAGGCCCTCCTCAGGCTGAGAGCAAGTCAAAGGTATTCCTCGCTCTTGTGCACGTGGTGTTGGTTTGGCCGAGCAGGAGGCTGCCATGTTGTTCTTTCTTCTCTGGATCTGGCCTCTCCCTTTGTGTTTCATTTTTATTTCTTTCTCTCCCGCATGTCTTTTCCATTTGTGTGCAACCTATTTGTTTTCTTTTTCTTTTTTTTTTTTCATGGTGTGGATCTGAAAGTTACTAGTTCTTATGGCATTTATCTCATGGGGGAGGAGGGAATAGGGAGCCAACCAGAGGAAAAAGTGCTTGGGAGTTGGGGGTGGGGGAAAGAAGGGATCTTGCCTGGTTTTGAACTTGCAGCCATTTTTCTCTGCCTTTAGTTTATAGCTTCCTGTTTTGGCCGCCTCAGCAGCAACAACATACTTAATATTTTGCTTTCTCACCTTATTTGATAAATAAGGTGAACAGCTTTTTTTTTCTTTCTTTCATAAGGGGAAACCCATGCTTAGCATTCCATGTTAGCTTGAAGTAAGCATGGTGGCTTTAGTGGACCTTATCCAAGCATCCAGCAAACTTACCAAGTTATACTAATTAAGAATGTTGTTTTAATACCTTATATATTTATGTGTATGTGTCTGTGTCTGTATATGTCTCTCTTTATATATACATATTATATATAAAAATTGGTCAGTCTGTTTTACTGGATGTACTTTTTTGTTATTTTAAATAAAGTTTGCCCTGCCTTTGTCATATTTTTTTTTTATTCCTCTACCACAGGATAGCTACAGCTCTCAGGGTATTTCTCAGCCCCCAACCCCAGGCAACCTGCCAGTCCCTTCCCCAATGTCCCCAAGCTCTGCTAGCATCTCCTCATTTCATGGAGATGAAAGTGATAGCATTAGCAGCCCAGGCTGGCCAAAGACTCCATCAAGCCCTGTAAGTGAAGTGGCTCTGGCTTTTGTTTTGGTTTTTTTGGGGATTTTTGGTAATTAAGTCTATTTTAATGCTTGCTTGTTTGTTTGTTTCATTTTTTAAAAATTACGGTATTTATCCATGAAAGGATTATATTTACTTATAATATATTGTTAATGAAAGAATAAGTTTATGTGCATTATAGAAGTTTAAATTCTGATAGTTAAGTAGCTGTCATAAGACGCAAGCATTCGTCTCATGATTCACCTTTGTACAAAGCATGCTGAATGTATTTATAAGGAGAATCCTTTTTTGTTACTGGGTCCAAACTCCTTCACACAAGTGACTTCATTAAATGTTCGGTTCATTGTGCACTTAGAGAAGGTTTTTAGAATGAGGTGTTTCTTCCGTTATAGGAGAACTAATAACAACCATGGTGTAAATTACAAGCTCGGCATCGGAACTAAAGTCTTTTATGGGCAGTTCAGCCTCTGAAACATCTTATTTCCAAATTGCCTATCTAAAAATGCAAATATTACAATCTTGGGGCACAGTTTAGCATAATATCAGTCGTGCATTGTTTCAATCCATTTGTCTGAAATGAACAAAAAGGCTGGGGAAAAGTTAATGCATGTGTATTTTTAGAATGCTACTTTTTAGATGAATAATGTTTACGTACATTAGAATCCGGTTAGGTAGAAAAATTTGTATCCTGCACAGCAATGCAAATATCCTTGGAATTAAGCAGTGGTTGTCAGATGAAATACAAAGAACATAAATGTTAATGTTAATTTCAAGGGAATTTTTTTTTAACTTTAAATATTCATTTGGCTATAGGTAAGTCTAGGGCATTTTTTTCTCAATAGAAAATTAATTTTGTGCCCTTTCTAAAAGAATAATAGTTCTGTTATAACATTTTATTTTATATTCATATGAAGAATAAGAAAGCACTTTAAAAAACTTTAACATGCAATTACCTTATGAAGAAGTCTTAATTAACACGCTAATTTTTGTACGAAGAGCCCAGCTCATGAAGAACAACTAGGAGATGATGAAGAATCTAACTGTAGATTCTGGCAGTCTAGTCAAAACGCAGAATGGAGGCTGCTATTCATTATCCCATTAAGTGATTTAAACAAAGTTGAAGGTTAAAGGAGTTGATTGTTCCAGAAAATGTTTATAGAATTCACATGGAGCTTCAGCATAATCAGCATTTTCCTTTTTAGAAGAAGGAAGAGATGGCCACACTCTTGGTCACCTTGTCCACAGTGACATGTTTCATTTCCCAAATAATGGAGAAAAAAATGGTCTTTAAACCTCCTAGGGAAAACTACTAGGAAGGGAGAAGAGTGCACCTCCTTAATTTTGATGTCTTTGTGTTATTTGCTTTGAGTCTCAGAAGGCAGTCAACATTGTGTTTTGTTTTTACATCTTCTCCCCTTTCCTTTTTTTTTTTAAATTAAAATCAATAAGACTGTAAGCTTTCAGATGAAATTTATACTTTATTTTTTAAGAAATTGATCTCAGGCATGAAAACAAGAAGTTCAAGATGATAGCTTTATAGACCAAATGGTTAATAGAATATACATAGATAGAACTATGTGTTCAGTATTTACCAGCTCCTCCCCTTAATAGTAAGCTTAATGTACTATTACTTAATAGTTCTAGTATCCCCGTACAGGAATACTGGGGTGAAAATGAATTAAAAACCACAATTTTATCCTGCAGTCCTAAGAATACTAGACAATTGCTTGAGGTAATGTCTTGTATCTATAAGATGCTTTTCCAAAATACATTTCCTT
Organism: Gymnobelideus leadbeateri; assembly: GCA_011680675.1. Lineage (NCBI taxonomy): Eukaryota > Metazoa > Chordata > Mammalia > Diprotodontia > Petauridae > Gymnobelideus > Gymnobelideus leadbeateri. The sequence goes on along the minus strand of WOXC01011874.1, from coordinate 340,066 downwards.
ATATTCACACCAGTGCCACAAATTATTACTGGTTATAAGGGTTTTTAAGAGAATTATTTGCCCTAGTGGTACATAAAAAGATCTGAGAAGTGTAGTGAACTCTGTAGTGAAACCAGGTGAGTGTTCCACACTCACCAAATGCCACTCTTTTGAATGAGATGTTAATTTAAGAAGACTACCAATGTAGATTATAAACGAAGTGCATAGAATTATCTCTATTATCAAATAATTGCAAATATATGCAGTTCATTAGTTCATCAGCTTGCAGACATTGACCAGCATTTCATGTTTCCATCACCCTTTAGTCTAAATGCAGGACTGAAAATGTAACAAGTGTCAAGATATTTAATGCAATGTAATATAATTAATGCATAGTCTAAAAATGAAGATTTTACTTTCACACACACAAGTGCATCTACACACACCAAAAAAAAAAAATGATACCATGTTTAGGGGAGAATGCACAAATGTAAGTCTACCTTTAAGAGATGTTTAAAAAATGTTAACAGACTTAATTTATGTTTATAGTCCCTCTCCCTACACCAGAAAAGATTGTAATAATGTCTTACTGTAATTTTTCAGTATCTTCTGGCTTTGCTTCTCCCTATCAGACCAGGTCCTGCAAATGTGAAAGTTTTGTTAGTTTTTTAATCAGGCCCCTGAAAAAAAGACATTAACTATTTCAAGGCATGTGGGTATAATTTAGGGCACTGAAAAAGTAATTTGGTAAATGCTACATTAATGGCCTAAAAAAAGTTAACAGTCATCCTAGAAGGAATCTTAGTTTGCTTTCCTTGCCTAAACAGGTAGAGTATATTTTATTTATGCCATGACTAAAATCCTAGCACCAAAAAGGTATATGTTGAACCCAATCAATTTTGACTTGGATTTCCTCTTTGATTCCCTAAACTGTTGTTTTTATAATGCTTTTTTGGTGTGCTGAATCCTTAATGAGTGTAATGGCTAGCCAGTTAAAGAAGCAGACTCAGGTGTCAACAGTCACATTATAGTTATTTAGAGAACATTATCTATTCACAGGCTTCAGCCATTTCTTTTATCTGATCATCATAACTCTTTCATAAACACTCTGATAAATTAAGACCAAATATTTTTTAATTCTATTTTTACCTGCATTTCAGTAACGTTCATAACATCACAAATTAAATTCACTTTTTAAAGTACGAGGACATTTTTATAATGGTGCTATGGAAGGATTTTTACAAGAACTAAAATCTTTGTAAAAACAAAAACAACAGCATTTTCTAATAAATCACTATCTTTATGGCATTTTTCTAATCACATAAGAAAAACATTTGATTTACACAAAGTTTATATGGCAGGTTGATATAGGGGAGTAAGGAAGAGCCAAGATTAACACTAAAAAACTCATAATTGCTTATGTTGTATTAAATTACCTGGCCTCATGGCCCCTTTCATGTCAGGATCATACTTTATCCATAGAATGAAATGCTAATCATTGCTTAAAAAAACAAACACACACACACACACGCACGCACACACGCCACTCCCCACTCCCTAGTTGGACATTAGAGGAGCCAAGTCCTAAACTAGTAGTATATTATTGAAGCTTATGAGCAACATATTAGTAAAGCTATTTGGGTGACCCATAACTAAAAGCCAACACTTTAATTTCATTGCTTTCATAATCCTTTAACAAGATTTTGAATGGACAGAACCTCATTTGGAATGATCCTAGAACAAAATAATCAAACACAAGTCTGTGCTGCCCTCAACATTCCCAATACAGCCAGAATCAGATTGAAATATAATTGGGAGGGACAGCTAGGTGGCGCAGTGAATAGAGCATGGGCCCTGGAGTCAGGAGAACCTGAGTTCCAATCTGCCCTCAGACACTTAACACACACACACACACACACACACACACACACACACACACACACACAAACTAGCCATGTGACCTTGGGCAAGTCACTTAACCCCAATTGCCCTCCAAAAAGCAATATATATATATTGGGAAAGATGACCAAAACAAACAAAAATACAATAGAACACAGATAATGTTAGTATGTGGGATTTTTAGGTCAGTCTGCTGCATGCAGCTATCCCTCTATATAAGATCTAGACATCACTGATCTAGAATTCTCAAAACCAGTTTCTTTCCTGTGGTGATGATACTGGATTAATATCAGGAAATTACTTTATTTTACCTTTTAAAAGATACCTTTGGCCTAGCCGTGTGACCTTGGGCAAGTTACTTAACCCCAATTGCCCTCCAAAAAAAAAAAGCAAAAAATAAAAAAATAAAAGATACCTTTGGGTAAGCAATATGGAAAGGTATATAGAATTGGTGTTCTCTCTTAAAACTTACCAACATAAAACTGAGGTATGAAAAAAACTGAAGTATGAAAAGTCAGTGCCATTCTTCAGAATAGAAAGAAAAAAAAGGGAGTAAGGGAAACACACAGCTTTTTCAAGCTAAAGTAGTTGTGCTTACCTGAGATTTAAATCCAATCCCATTTTCACACCAACAACAAAATTTAAAAGAACAAGACTATATTTAGTTGACCTATAACATGACCCCCATTTTTCTATTTCCAACAATTTAATACCTTTTTACTAAATGACTTTTTATGTTTAAACATTTCTGATGCTACTGATTGAGCAATTAAAAAAAAAAACCTTAATTGGGTAATGAGTTAATTGGAGATGAAAAGCACCCTCTTTTAAAAGAAGTTTAACTTCCTGCTTGGACTCCGGTATCAGAGCCCACCTTTTGTCAGGTGTGTTCATCCCAAACAATGTATCACCTCGCATTAAACATCTGCTTTTTAAAGGGAAATGCCAATATATTCTTAAACTAAAGAGATTCCAGTGAAATGTTTAATAGTCTGAAAGATAATGGAACTGTGTTAGGAAGTATGTACTTTAAAACAGTGGCTGTTCATAAATAAGCTACAATTTAAATCTTGTGTTGTCACATATAATAATCCTCTTCCAAGGAACCCTTCAGTAGGCCAATTCAAAAGAACTTTGTGTATTAACTCTGGAATGGCAGGCCAAATACCATGGTCTTAATTTCACCAACATAAAGCCCATCACTTCCCTCACCTAGATCATGCAGCCTATTTTTACAGATACCAGAATGGCCCAAAATGCCCTTTTAACTTTTTTAGTATCACTGGATACCAACCACCAATACCAAGTACCAATGACATAAATTAGATATTTGAAGAAAGTTGAAATGCATCACTATAGTATTAATGGAAGTACTAAATCTTCATTCCAGCTTGTGCTGCCATATGTACAATTGCTAAAATGTATTTTTAGGAAAAAAAATTACTAAAAAAAACTAAAACAGAAAATTATTAGCAACATAGCAACAATAACAATGCACATTTATAAAGATCAAGGCTTACAAAATGTTTTCCTCATAAAAAACTTATAAGGTAGGCAGTGCAAGCATTTATTATTATATATAGTCTTTCATTATGCCACATTACGCAACTAAATGTCAAGCTTGCATCTCCAGAGAATTCCTACTCCCAAACTCTGAAGCCCCCAGTTATATCTATAGCTGGTTCCCTCCACTGTTTTAGACTGAAAACTATATATTAGCTTTATTCCCATATACTTATGCACACATCTAAGTTTAGCTACTCTCATCTTGACAGTGGTCACCAATAAACATTTAAGAACCTATTATGTGCCAGGCCCTGGGAATATAAAGAAAGGCAAAAGACAGTCCCTGCCATGAGGGACTCACACTACTGGGGGAAGACAACATGAAACCAACTACATACCAACAAAACATATACAGATAAATTGTAGGTAATCAGCAGAGGGAAGGTCCTAGCATTAAGTGTGTTAGAATAAAAAGTAGGGATAGGAAAAAAAATTTTTGACAGTCCTATCATATCAGGCCATTGAGTGAAGCGATGCTGTTTTGGTTGAGGGGAAGAAGGAAGGGAGCCCCAAAATTTGTTTTATTTGGAGTAAACCACAATTTGAGATCAAAGAAAGGAAATGTTGGGGGTTCCTTTTCCCCATTTATTTGAAAAATGACATGAGGCATTATCAGAAACTTGCCTTCTGGGATTCAACGCTTTTGTATCAATGAGATAAAATTGTTCATTTCATATAAAGGGGAGTTTGGGCCCTTTAAATTCAAATAAATTCTTAATTAAGAGAATGTATTGTTTGTGCCTGAACTAGTAGCCTTCATTCCTAACTGTTGTGTGATAGCAGTAGTTTGTTTGATATCTTCTTCTTCTTATACATGTTGTGAGTTCCTTACTTTTGTCTTACTCTCCCCCTTTCCCTCCTCTTGCCCTCACCCTGCCTCCAAATGCACTTTCTGTGCTTTAGAAATCAAGTTCTTCTACAACCACTGGGGAGAAGATCACAAGAGTGTATGAGCTGGGGAATGAGCCCGAGCGCAGGCTGTGGGTGGACAGATATCTGACCTTCATGGAGGAGCGAGGCTCACCTGTGACCAGTCTGCCAGCAGTGGGCAAAAAGCCCCTGGATCTGTTCAGACTCTATGTCTGCGTCAAAGAGATTGGAGGCTTGGCACAGGTAAGGAGAGACTAGGTGCTGAGTTTGATAGTGTCTTGGGGGCAGGAAGCTTTACACTCTGATTTTCTGTACCCTGTGGTTTTATCAATAGGATAACTTGGGTGAAAGCCTCAATGGCACACTGATCAAATTAGGTGACAGGGCTGGAAGGGACAAATGGCTAATATGTTGGATAACAGGATCCAACAATTTCTACAGGCTTGAAGGTCACTCTGTTTTAATAACATTTCACTATATAGTCTTTCACTTGAATTAAAACAATTCAACTTCTCAAATCTAAGGGTGGCAAAGAGATTTTGTTTGAAAACAGTCTGGGTTTCTTTGTAGATTACAATTTCACGATGAATTCTTAATGCCAAAAAAGCTAATGCCATTTTAGGTTCTATTAAGAAGGATTTTATCAAAAGAAAGAGATGTCAGGCCACAAACTGTGGTCAGTTTTGCATCCATGTGCAAAGGAGAGACATCATGCCACCTGAGAACCATTGGAAACAACTTGAAATACTTATCCTAGGTCATCATATGTCAAATATTAATTAAGACTTTTTTTTCTTAGATCCAGAGAGCAAAACTAGGGCCATTGGGTAGAAGTTGTAGTAAGACAGATGCAGACTCATTACAAAACTTTTATAAAACAATTAGAGCCAGCAGTTCTAGTGAGAGAGTTTCTCCAAAGCTAGAGCTTTTCAAGTGAAGTCCAAATAACCACTTTTTAACCTCATTATAGAGGGGCATTCTGTACAGCTATAGATTGAACTAGGATAGATGGTCTTCTTGAACTCTTTCTAATAATGAGACTGCATGACTTTCCATCTATTTCAATTGTCCACCTGGGTTTAAAAAAAAAAAATAGAAAAAAAAAAACATCCCAGGAACTTTAAACTGCCCTGAAGAGTTTTGTGCCATAGACATGGAAATGGGAATGAGTGTGATATTTCTGTGAAAAAAAGGAGGACAGTGGGCTGACTGAAGAGAAATGAGCATGCTGATTTTACGGGATGGTGAGACCAGTCTGTCTATTGAGCAATGTTTGAAGATTCCATTGAGAAAGGGGGCCACACCAGATCTTATGCAATTAGTTAAGGCAGGCAAAGGAATTAAGACTCAACAAAATGGAAAATGGAGAACCACTGGAGATTTTTAATCAATTGTTCAATCAAATGCTGAAGTGATTTGCCATTTCCTTCTCTGATTCATTTTACAAATGAGGAAACTGACTTGTCCAGGGCCACAGAGCTAGTAAGTGTCTGAGACCAGATTTGAACTCATGCATTCTCAATTTGAAGGGTAGTCTTCCTGACTCCAGAACTCTGTCCACTATGTTTAATCAGTAGAGTGATCAGTCTAGTACACTATAATGGATAGATTGAAGGGAGCCTAAAGTCATACATGATGGTTCTCCCAGTATTGCAGTAATCTAGGCAAATGAAGAGGACTAGATGTATGCAAAATGCATCTTGAAGGAGGAATTAATTGATAAGACTTGGTCACTTGGCTAGATGTAGGGCATGAATAAGGGGCATCAATCAAAGCTAACACCTTGTTTTCTAGCCTTGGGTCACAGGGAATATGATTTGTACTATTGATAGAAACAGAAAAATAGAAGAAATTATTTTTTTCAGAGAGAGAGCACTGAGGTACCATTACATAAAGGCTCTAGGTAAAGCCTGTGATTACTGAGCCATCAAAGGCAAAAAAAAAAAAAAATGTTCTTGAGTAGATTTCAGTAGAAGTCAAGGTAAGGAGAATAAACATTTGAAGGTTAGGATTCTGAGATTTCTTTCTGATTTTTTTTGTGTCATTTGTTTTTATGACTATTTTAAACACTTCTTATAATTGTTTTCAAAAGAATTTCTGTAATTAATATTTGAATTGAGAAATATAACATTTAAAGTTTTAAAAATCTTCAGGTCATTACCATTTAGGTTTAAGTGGAATAAAGAGTTACGTTTTAGTCATTGAAGCTTAAAAAAAAATCAAGGCCCTCTCAGGACCCCCCTTTCCCTTCTCGATTTTCCCACCCCAATTCTTCAACTCCGTTCAGATCCTTCCATTCCTTTGAGACTTCTAAAATATACCTGTAGATGAGAGAAACAATAGGATCTGCCCATAAATAAATGTAGAAATTGTTGGAACACCTCACCCTAGCTATTTCAACAGTGTGTATAACCAACTGAAGCCTACAAAGGGGAGTCCTTGCTGGCTTAGCTAATGAGGCTTATTTGAATGTAGCTGGATGGCACAGTGGTGGAGAACTGGGCTGGCATTGCCCTCCTCCTGGCATGATCCCTACCTAGTGGGCCATCGGATATGGTTGGGAGCAGGTGCTGCATATTTATCAGTTCACAGCTTTGCATTTCAGGGTGTCCCAAGCAGCGTTCTGTTTACCATTTCTGAGGCAATCCACAGGCCTGCTGTTTGTAGCCTTGTTTTAAATGCCAAAATACTGGGCATTTAGACATTGAGCGTTTCTGTGAGCATTATGCAGTTTGTTCATTATGCACCACTTAGAGCTAAGTAAATGGGTATAAAGAGCTTTGTGACGAGGCTTGGATCCTAAAATTTAATATTTTATGAAAAACTGTTTCCTTAACCCTTTAGATGCTATTGGGTATAACAGGTATATCAAAAGGCCAGCTATTCTCCAAGTTATTTGCAAATCCTCATGTTTTATTTATTCATTTGAATAACCTTTCATAACTCTGCTCCCTGGAGGCAACTAAAAGGTTAAAATATTACCTAAACTTTTTTTTAATCATGCTTTTCTTTGCGATTATATTCCTCTTTGGCCTAAATTTAAAAGGAGAAGCACACCATTGCTTGGTTCCACTTGATGGGCCAGGGGTATAGCAGCAATTCCCTCCACAAGCATAAATTGTGCCCACCAACCCCACTTAAGCTGACAGTTTTAATAGGGCCCCACTCAGTGCATTAAATGGTATGTCACTGTGTCTTCAAGTTACAGTTACTTAGTAAAGGGGCCCAATTTCTGGCATATCCTGTCTTCAGTAAGGCATTGATCAATCCCCCAAGAAAGCCTCAAGTGGCAGGACCCAAGACAGGAATTACAGGCTCATCCTGGCAGCTTGTGGCTATTTGGGAGGAAACACTGTTTTGTTTTGTTTTGTTTTGTTTTTTTCATATCAATGCTCAAACGCTTAAATTGCAGAATAGTGCTAGTGTTATTGCTTTTTAAATTAGTTTTTAGAACTTTTTTTTTTAATTAGAAGAGGGCGGGAGTGTGAGTGAGAGCATACATTTGTTCAGAGATAAATTGCTTGCTAGGAGCAGCCCAAGCCCTGGATGAGTGCAAAACATTAGAAAGAGGCACCAGGCAAAAGACTCAACAAGCAAAGCTTTTTATGTAGCTATCAGCAGGTTCCTTAATGGTTTTATAACTGTAAATGCTGTCTATGCACTACTGAGTGGGAGTAATGAGCATTAGTTAAAAGAGGCAAATAAAAAAAAAAAGGAAACCAAGACATTAAGTGCAATTTTTTTTTGGTCTCCTGGCTCTAAACAAGCCACTTTGCTGCAAACCAATGATCTTGCTATTTATTTTGCCTAGGTTAATAAAAACAAAAAGTGGCGCGAGTTGGCCACCAACCTGAATGTGGGAACCTCTAGCAGTGCAGCCAGCTCCTTGAAAAAGCAGTATATTCAGTACCTGTTTGCCTTTGAGTGCAAGATTGAAAGAGGGGAGGAGCCCCCTCCTGAAGTCTTCAGCACAGGGGACACTAAGAAACAAGCTAAGATTCAGCCGCCATCTCCTGGTAAGTAGGAGAACTACAGTTATTTGTATAGAAATAAAGATTGAAAGCTAGGGTGGTTGATTACCACCCAGAATGTGTTAGATGCCATAACGTCCAAAAGACATAGTCTCTACCTTTGGCAAACACGTTTGACAGTAAACAAGACAAAAAAGTGAAATGAGTGCATTTTCCCACACTTTATCAGTTGTGATTTAGAGATAGTGTTTTTAGATTTTGGAATATGAGGGTTTTTTTTTTTTTTTGGTAGTTTTAGTTTTTTTAATTTTCAATTTAATCTAAATCCTGAGGAAATGATATAGGGAAGAGAAGTCAAGCACATGTCTGGAGTTTCTACCCAATGTCCACCACTCCCAGTGAGACCCACCCAACCAGATTAAAATGTAATTGAGAAATATTTAGCAAAACAAATTAAAATACAGTGGAACGTAGATAATGTTAATAGATGGTTTTCTAAATCAGTATGCTGTCCACAGGGATGCTTATATAGGGGTTTAGTGCCTCCCCAGACCCATTTCTATTTGATTTTGATACCTGTGGTGTGAAAAGAGCCTAAGAATTTTGTAATCTGAGAATAGTAGTTCATAGTTTAATGCCATATGTTTTGCAGTCACAGATTAATAAACTCTAAACCTCTTAGAACTCCTTCAGTCCCTACACACATTTCTTTTGAGTATTCCCTCAAATTTTTTCTATAAAATAAATGATTGCATCTGGGTTCTCATTTACTCTAAGATCTCATTAACTTGCTTTAATACTTTTCTCTTTTGGATCATCTGTCTGTCTTTGGAAAGACCTGTAGAATTCCAGTATCTGGGGAATTAAGCCACAAGATTGTGATGGATGAAAAAGTCCGCTGAGTTATGAAATAAGTCACTTTCATTGTCTTGCTTGGCAGGAAAATACTGGCAAGCTGAAAAAGTGGACCTATCCTGATGGTCCCCAACCTGTCAATGCAACATTTCATTTTTTAAAACATAGCAAAGAAGCAATTTTAAGGAATTTAGTACACTGCTGTGGTGAAATGCCATAAGGCTATTTTATTCTCCTTGTGGTTTTGTTGTTTTTGTTTTTGAGTAACATGGACTTTGACCTAGGTCTTAGATGTTCTGGGTATCATTCCTTACCCTGCCATAGATCTGCCCTGGCCATCTCACCTGACTTGGGTCTCAGTTTTCTCATTTGCGGAATAAGGATAATTATATCTGTCTCTTCCTTTAACTTAAAAGATTTCACCAGTTCATTGCCTGTGATCAAAGTGAAGTCATTTGAGATCCTTAGAAGAGAAGCATTACAATAATACAAGTTGACAGTAGCTTTACTTGTAGCCTGTAGTAGTAGCAGCAGCAGCAGCAGCAATATCTCTTCCCTTTTAGAGAGTTCCATCTTTTTCTTAGTACTTTGTGTTCTGATGTCTTTTGTTGTCTCAGGTTTTGACAAATGACATTGGATAAGGAAGCATCTTTTAATTGGAGAATAGCCTTAGAGGATTTCCTTAAAAGAGGCAAATAAAAAATAGTAAACCAAAACATTGTGCTGTGGGGGGGGGGGGATGGGGAGGTGGTCCTCTTAGCTTTAAACAAACCACTTTGCAGCAAACCAGTGATCTTGCCATTTATTTTGTCTAAGTTAATAAAAACAAGAAGCTGGCAGCCATTCTAACATGACTTTAATACAAATTTTTAACTGTCTCAGGCAAAATATCATAACATTTTTCATGACTTCTTTCTGGTCACTAAGAATTGCATTTACAAAGGGGGTGACCACTCCTAAATTTTGTCACGTATCACCTCTTCCCTGACCTAAATCACCTAAATAATTCCTACTACCAAATGGTTTTATGCTGTTCCATTTTTGAAGTCACAACACACTGTCTGAAATATTTTTCCAATATCTCTTCTCACATACTACAACTTTTAATCATTTTAAGCAGTAACTAAAAAAAAATAAAAAGTTATCACCTGGTGAAAAGGAAATTATTATTATTATTATTTTTGCTTTTGGGGGGGGCAGGGCAATTGGGATTAAGTGACTTGCCCAAGGTCACACAGCTAGTAAGTGTTAAGTGTCTAAGATTGGATTTGAACTCAGGTCCTCCTGACTCCAGGGCCAGTACTCTATTCACTGCACCACCTAGCCACCCCAATTAATTATTTTTAAACAAGCAATTCTTCTGACTGCCATTTTGGCAACTAAAGTAATAGCTTGCGTGAGACCATCAGGAGATCTTAAGGACCACTCTTGATTTGGACTAACAGTCCCTTGATTTTTATGACTAGGCCTTGAGAAAAAGTAGATCTTCCTCCCATCCTTAGAATCTCTGAGTCTTTATTCATCATCTAACACCTTAAAAACTACAAAATCTAATTTAGAATTTTCCACAACATTACATTCAGTTCACAGAGTAAAACAAGCTGCCTATGAACAGCCCTGAAACTATTTTTTCCAAAATAAAAACCCAGCAGGACATAGGGACCAAAGTGGGGATGTCTGCAAAGATCTAAAGGTTTGTTTTATTTGCCAGGAAAGAACTTGTGTCACTGAATGGTCTGCACTTGTGTATGGAGAATGGCTTTCCCAGTGTGCATCAGCTTTAGTACAAGAAATCCCGCTGGGGTATAGATGCTTCAGAAAGTATAGGGCCGGTTCCCTTAACAGTCAGCCCTTTCTCTTTTCCTTTTTTTTTAAACTGCAGTTTATGGCAACATTATCGTTTTAACGCCACAAAAGAGCTAGGATTGCAGGTGTACTTCAGATAATCCATCCCTTTTAGTCGTCTAAATGGAGCTGAAGCCCTCTGGAACAGGAAGTAGACATAAAGGTTCCTGGTCCTAACCATTAAGTCGATACACATGAGGAAAAGCGCCTTACATAATGCACAAGCAGGCTAAATGGATTGAGCTGGGGATTGTGCTGCTTTCAAGACACTGCCTGACAGAACAAAGAGGAATGTCGGCCCTGGATGATGGTGGTCTCATTAACAAATCCATTGGCTTCTTTCATTTATATGATTGGGGTTTTTTTTTCCCCAGACAAGAAACATGTTTTAGGTCATAGTGTTTAATAAACAGATGCTCATGGCCATTTTTATGTCATGAGATTTTAACTCAGGATGAGAGACCTAGGCCCCCATAGAACCCAACCTTTTCATGCTAGGGAGGATGAAACCAAGGACCCCTGAGAGGCAGAAAATCCTTTACCCATGGGACCACACAGCGAGCTCATGGATGAACCTAGGACTGGAACCCAGGCCTCTGAAGTTTTCTTTCTTTTCCCAGGCACTTATTGGTCAGTACACTAATGAACTAATTGCCATTCTGGGGATTGACTTCTGTTCTGAACCCATTTACTTGGTCAGAATCTCGTATGTTAGACTTAAGCTAATTTTCAGCTAAAGTAAAAATGTGTGCTATTCAGCCACCTTTTGGACTTCTCTTAACCTAAATTCTGATTTTCCCCCCAATGCTAGAGCCATTGTATAGCTCATTTCACCCTAATTCATTTTGAGAGATAGCCATGAGTTTTTTCCCACGTATTCAAAGTTTGTTGCTAATGAAACTAAAATAGCATTAAACAAAAAAAGCATTATTCTAGGTAAAGAATTAATGGTCACTTCTTACATATGTGGAAGCCATCCAAATCTGTTCTAAGTATATTCTAACCCTCTTCTGTGTTTAAGTTGACATGTGTTACACTGGTCTGAAATTGAATTCTGCTAGCCACTGGAGATCCATAAAGAACCCACTCTTTTCGGACACCAGAAGCTAAAGGCATCGGTGTAACCACTGCTGAATGTCTGGGTGTTTTTGTTTTTTTTTCCCACACTGTGAGACTCAGATTACTGCTTTCAAATAAGTAAGAATTAGTCGACAAGGATAACGAAGCCCAAGAAGGGCTTTAGGGGCATATGGTGGTGTCTTTATGATGCCAATGGGGATCTCATTATAATAAACGTATAAAAGTTTGTGCTAAAAGTTCTAACGAACAGAGCCAAGCACTCGCTTCCTAAGGTTGCCTTGGTAGCAGTGAAGCCAGGCTTAGGGAGAAGGAGCCAGGGATGGGGTAAAGAAGCCAGTCATTCAATTAGTAAGTCTGTAACCAAAAACCCATCCATCTTTGCTGGCAGGTGGCTGACTGAATTTCTATTATTAGCTGACAGGTGATGTCACAAAATCTGTCATGGATCCAGCTAGGGAATCCTCAGTGGAAGATAAATGAGAAAAGGGTCTGGGTTATAAACAAAGATGGCCTCTGATTGACCTCCATTCACTGTAGACCTGTGACATACCAGACTCTCCTTCCCTTTCCCCATCCCCCTTTCCCCAACCCCAGTCAGAACTAGGGCACTGGGTTCATGCTGTGTAAATTATCTTCCCAGCGTGGAGTCTGGCTGTTCAGTCTGAAGTATGTGAATGTACTTAACCTTCAATAACCTTTCCATTGTTTACTTTAGAGTATACATTTGTAGCTTCTGGCAAAAGGTAGGGCTATCCTAGAGAGCCTGCCAGCCTTCTCTATTAATGGAGTTTCAAGAGGTTGCATTCATTTTTTTTTCTTTCCTGAAAGGGGAAAAGAGACCGTAGAAGGAGAGAAAAAAACACTGGCAAAGGGGAAGAATTTTTCCCTTTTTTATTAGCTGTAAATTTGAACAGTTGTAAATAAGGGTCATTCCAAAATCACACAGCTTTGTAAGCCATCTTTCCAAGGAGTTGTGGATGCTGTTTGCTCCTAATGATTTAAAATACAGATTTCTTCTCTGCCCCGTCTTAGAAAGGTAAAGGTATATCTGCTCCTGTTCTTTCACATTTATGAAGGGTTCCCCGTCTTTCTTTCATTACCAATGGATTTCCCCCATTTTCATTTTTCTGTGTTTGTTCCCAGTGTTGATTTTTACCTCCTTAATAATAAATACAACAGAAAATTAGTCACTAAACTTTTCTCTACTCATTGTCTGGAATCTTCCCACGTCATCCAGCAGAGATAAGTACGTAATGCTGTTCTAGATTTCTGAATAAAAACAAAGATTTCCATTTTAGCCCTCACTGACTGACAATACAGTCTTACTCTGGGTTCTTAAAATCATTTTCCTCAATAGTTAAATATGACTCTCCATGTTAAACAGAGCTACATCTGATATATGATGTTTAACTTAGTGCCCTGTCTTATTTCCACTTGTTTCAATTTGGGCAGTAGGGAAGTAGGGAAAAGTTCATTTACTTTTTTCCAAGACTCCCTTCTTAGCTTTGAGAAAGCAAGCAAGAAAGTCAAGAGTCCTCATTCTAGTTATCATCTCATTGTTTGGAGATTAAAATAGCATAATTTACCTCTTCATAGAGCATTCAGAGGGGAAATGACTAAGCTTTTAATGGTGGCAAATCCTAGAGGTTGAAAAAGTATTGAAATGCCATTAGGAGTATTATGAACTCATTTCATTGCTTGTTTCTGTCACATTGGATAATCTCTTGCCTTTCCTCTCCTTTCATCTTGGTGCTACCATCAGCTAATTCAGGATCATTACAAGGTCCGCAGACCCCCCAGTCAACTGGTAGTAACTCTATGGCAGAAGTTCCAGGTGATCTGAAGCCACCCACACCAGCGTCTACACCTCATGGACAGATGACACCAATGCCAGGTGGCAGGTATGTTAAGATGCACGAATTACCCTCTGTAATTTCCCTTATTTGACTGCTGTCTGTAAGGAAGCTGTTCCTAGCTCATTACTTATTTTCCTAGAATGTCCTCCATAGAGAGAGAAATTAAGTTTGCATGGCATTAACCTGGAGACTCTTAGAAGACTGCTAACTACAAAATTCATTTCTTTGGGCTATTCTGAAGATATATTTTCTGTATCTGAAAATGCAGTTCATTTTATACTGATTGATTGCAGTGGTAATTCCTACCTTATCATTGAACTTTCATTTCCTCCCTCTGTCTAGGAACAGTGCAGTCAGTGTGCATGACCCCTTCTCGGATGTGAGTGATTCCTCATTCCCCAAACGGAACTCCATGACACCAAATGCACCATACCAGCAGGGCATGAACATTCCAGACATGATGGGAAGGATGCCCTATGAACCTAACAAGGACCCTTTTGGTGGAATGAGAAAAGGTATATATTTAATGGAACCTGAATTGTGGTGGTCACATCCTTTATCTTCCTGTCAGTCACCATCACCAGGTCTCTCAAGAGGAAGTAAAGTGGTGTTTTACACACACACACACACACACACACACACACACACACACACACACACACAGTGTTTTATATATACATCTAAATTGTAGTTATATTATAAAAATAACTTGATGTAATAAATGCATAAATATATGTACATGTTTTATATATACATATACAAAATGTTCTATATGCACATCTAAATTGTAGTTATATCATAAAAATATATTGATATAATAAATACATGCATGTTATATATGATGTTTTATATACACACATATATGTGTATATGTATATAAGCATTTATATGATGTGTGTGTATATATATATATTTTTCCCCCACCCACCACCCCAGAATAGCAGTCTCACAGGATATCCCCTCATCCATTCTGCTCTCTCCCATATCTTCTCCCATACCCCCTTCGACTTTTCCAGTAGGACAAGGTGAATCTCTGTGCCCCAATGCCTGTATAGCTTATTTCCCAATTATATGTAAAATAGTATTTATATATTTTTAAAACATTTCATTTTAAAACTTCAATTTCCAGATTCATTCCCTTCCTCCCTTGTCACCCACCCTTATTGGAAAGACAAGCAATTCAGTATATGTTGTACATGTATAGCTATGCAAAACACCACCATAGTAGATAAATTGTAAAAGACTGACTATATTTCCCTCTCTCCTATCCCACCTCTCACTTGGTCTATTCCCTACTTTGATCCTGTCCCTTTTCAAAAGTGGTGCTTCCAGCTTCCCTCCCATCCTCCCTTCCATCATCCCCCCTCATCCTCTTCCCCCCTACTCTCCTGTAGGGTGAGATAGCGTATTTAGTATGTATGTCATTCTCTCCCTGAGCCTGATTCAATGGGAATAAGGTTTTGCCTTTTTGCCTTCCTGTTCTTCCCTTCCCTTGTAACCATTTTCCCTTGCCTCTTCTATATGAGACAGTCCACCCCATACTGTCTCTCTCCATCTCCTCTTGGCTATATCCCTTTCTTACCTCTTGATTTCACCTTTTAAGTATCATCCTTTCCTATTAAAATCGACCTGTGCCCTCTATGTACACCTGTACACATATATACACACATTCACATATGCATTCATATGCCCATATACCCTTCTTCAACTATTTTCATACTGAGAAAGGTTTCATCAGTTACAGTATAATGTATGTTTTTAATCACATATGGCAGCTAGATGACCCAATGGATAGAGCTCACTGAGCTTGCCTGGGTTCATATCTGGCCTCAGACACTACTACCTGTATGACCCTGGGCAAGTCATTTAATACTTTTTGCCTTGGTTTCCCCTTCTATAAAATGAGCTGGAAAAGAGACTAGCAAAGCACTCCAGTACCTTTGCCAAGAAAACCCCAAAATGGAGTCATGGAGAGTCAGATGTGACTGAAAATGACTGAGCAACAGCAACACATATAAAACATTTAAATAATGCTATTTTTTTAACCACATACACGCATATACACATAACCACACACACGCATATACTATGTATTCATCAATTCCTGCTGTATAGCAAACCCTAGAGAAGACCTAGCCATCCAAGTCACTGTACCTTTCTAGCTTCCATCTAAGAAAGATGCTTCCAGAGGAAGCTCAGTTATTGTGTTCTGTGGCCTTCTCCTAGCTTATAGATATTACCAGCTTTGGGGGGGAAAAAAACAAACAACTTTTTCAAAAGCACTTCTCCATGCTTCTTTAAATCAGATCTTACAAGCGGCTAGATGGCGCAGTGAATAGAGTACCGGCCCTGGAGTCAGAAGGACCTGAGTTCAAATCCGGTCTCAGGCACTTAACACGTACTAGCCATGTGACCTTGGGCAAGTCACTTAACCCCAGTTGCCCTGCCTTCTCCCTCCAGAAAGCAAAAAATAACCAAAAAAATCAGATCTTCCTTAGTGCATTTAAATATTTCTTTACAGACCATGAATTACTTCATATCAAGTCTGAAGAACAGAATGACAGTACTAAAGTGTTAGATGTTACTACCTAGACAATCAGAAATGAAGATCAAGCATCTCTGAAATTAAAACATAAATTAGTAGGAAAGTTGGATTTGATTTTTCCACAATTACAATTGCATTTTTACAGGGATGTATCTTCTGCTCTCTTGTATAAAGTGAAAATACAGCTGTACTTCTTGTTATAAATCCCAGCAGCTCCCTATTACCTCCAGGACTAAATACAGATTCCCCAGTTTGCCATTTAAGAAAACCCTTTCACATTCTAACTCCAAACTGCCTTTCCAGCTTAATAACGCTGTCCACTTCATGTATTCTGTGCTCCTACTAAATTAGCATTCTCACTTTCCCTCACAAGCACCACTTTCTGTCACCGTGCCTTGGCACAAGCCATCCCCCATGCCTGAAATGGATTCACTCCTCTCCCGGGCTTCTTAGAACCCCTGCTTTCCTTCAAAACTACGCTCAAACACCACTGTCTACATAAGACCTTGATTGATTCCTTCAGCCTTTCTGACCCCAAGCTCCAGCTCACTTTGTTATGTGGATGTTTTGAATATAGCATAAGTATCTTGAAGTCTTCCTCCAATACAGTGTAAGCCCCATGAGGCCGGGGTCAGTTTTCTTTTTGTCTTTTCGTAGTATCTGATACCTAGCAAGCGCTTAATAAATGCTTGTTAATTGGTGGATAGTGGGGCATAGGTTATACAAGATGTTTCTAGGGTCCCTTCCAACTCTCTAGATTCCATAATTCTGTGACTTTAGAAAGAGAAATAGCTAGGTGTAGGCAGGCGACATTTTGAGAGTCTAGGTTGGAGTTTATTGTGAACTAAACCAAATTATCTACTTATACTGGGGCAAGCAGACTATTTTCATATTCCTTTTATTTCACAAAGCCCATACTTTTTATTATTTAGAGAGAAAAATCCTTACTAACAAGGTTTTAGGTTGGTGAAAATTTTCAGTCCCGCACTGTAACCTATCTAGAGAGAGATAGATAGAATCTAAGTATCATTTAATGTAATGTGTTGCCATCATCAACTAAGTGAGATAGCGACTTAAATGAACCCTTTTCCTCAAATTTGTTTCTCCTTTTTTTTTTGTCTCCCTGTAATGAACAACATTTAAATAATTGGAACTGGATTAAAATAATATTCACACACACTTAAAAAAAAATAAAAATTTAGGTGCTACTTAGATTACTTTCAGGGCTAATTAGATTGTGCCCATATCCCTGACCCAAATGAAATAGAAGCTGTCTTCCTCCCTCCATCCCATGTAAGTTTTATTATACCAGTGCACCAGTGAATTTACTGAGCTCTGGAGAAAACAGTTATCACCAAAAGTTGGGGAGTCTTTCATATTTTCTTACTGCAAAAAATGAGGCAGTAGGTTGTTCTAGAGAAAGCCTGATTCTGAAATCAGGAGCCCTGGTTTCCAAGGTTCTTAACCACTCTACCTCAGTGTTCATCTATCTGTAAGATGATGTTGATAGTGAGGTAATAAATATGTAAATGTTTTTGTAGGTTCACAGTCTAGAAGCAGAAGGGAACTCAGAGGCCGTCTATTCCAGCCACCTCATTTTAGAAATGAGCAAACAGTACCCCCAGATAAACTTGATAAATGATAAAAGCTATATAACAGTGTGTGTGGTTTAATAGAATTTGGTTCTGAGAGGCCTTTTCTCAGTGATACAGTATTTATTCTCTCTAGGTTTTTGTGACCCTGCTCTCCCTGGTTCTCCTTCGTCCTGTCAGACCACTCTGTATCTGCCCCCTTCTTTCTGGCCCTGTCACCACCCTGGTCCATGCCCTCATCACTTCATGCCTGAACTAATGCTCAGTGAGTCTTCCTGCCTTAAGTCTCTCTCCACTCAGCTGTCAGATTGATCTCCCTAAAGTGCAGCTCTGATCAGGTCACTCCCACCACTCTACCCCCAAACCCTTTCAATAAATTCCAGCATTAACTTCAGGATCAATTATGAAGGCCTTTGTTTGGTTTTTAAAGCCTTTCATGTCCTGACCTCTTCCCATCTTTGTCTTTGAATACCTTATGAGAATGTCTGTAGCGGCAAGCACCCCAATATCCCCAGGGTAGCTGCCAATATAGGTTCTTAGATCTGCTTTTCAAAAGGAAAGCAACTCAAAATGGGTTAACAAGCTTACTTTAATCAAACAAACACACATTACCTAGTTCAGGGAAAAAAGGTCAGCACCCCAAACTTCAGAGTTACAGAACTTACAGATCACACAGACAGGCTTCCAAACTGTCCAACCATTATATCAATACCAAATCACAGTTACCAGAGAGGGAAGCATCAACATCTGGGTTTTCAAAGCCGGGGGGCTCTCAACAACGGCTGCCCAGAGTCTCATCTCGTCAAATCACACAACACTTCTCAAAGTGAGCCCCAAAGCAAAGCCTCTCCTCAGGGCTTATATAGCCTTCTCTTGGCTCAGAGAATGTAACAACCTTCTGGACCCACTGCCCAATCACAAAGTATCAAGGTATGGGCTTCCCTGAAAAACAAGCCTCCCACCACGGGCTCCAGGTGCACTTAAGCTAGGGGCAGGGAAGATCTTTAAATTTGCATTTCCATTACATTCGGCCCCAAGATCTTTCATGCCCATAGCATATACAATTTACATTTGAATTAGCACTAAACATCTCTTAGGTCACATTTTCCAGGTACATAAGAAAATCACAATATAATCTCAAAATACAATAGTCCAAGTCTTCCACTCATGGGGCAAATGTTAACTCAGTCCACTTATCAGTAAAATCAAAAAATAGTCACTCTTAACTTAATCAGTTACATCAGTTTTCAAAGTACAAGTCTTCCACTCATGGGGCAAAGTCTTGATTAACTCAATTAGTCTCTTATCTGTAACAATATCTCAAAGTACAACCAATACCTTATTCAGTAAAGTCTTACTAAGTATGCCCATAGCATAGACAATTTACATTTCAATTAGCCACTAACCATCTCTTAAGTCATATTTTCAAGATACATTTAAAGTTACCAAAGTGGCCACTGGGTCTTAAACAAAGTACATTGCATTTTCACATCAATTCACAAAATACAAAGCATTATCACATAAAGTTCTCTTGGGAGGGGGGGGGTGTCCTTCCCACAACACTGCTCCAGCCCCTGCTTCCAAGTCCAGAGAGGGAGCTGGGCAACAAAACCAAAGTGGGGTCCTTGGGGTCCATGGCACTTCACCCCACCCACCAGTCACAAGTCCATCCTCCCCCTGGGTCCCAAACTGTGGGATGCAGCAAGGAAACACATTCAGTGCCCCAGCTTTGCCACACAGTCCTTATCTTGTCCTGTGGCTGAACTCCAAACTCCTGGGTTCCTTCTCCTCCAGCAGAAGACAGCAGCTCCAGGCTTCTCCACAGGTCTCCATGCAGGCAGTTCACCATTCCTGCTCTCAGCTCAGTGAAGTCAGCATGCAGGCCGTTTTCTCTCCTGCTCCATGGCTCCACAGAATCACAGCTACCACAACTGGGAAACAAACAATTATCCCAGCCCCCATACTTTCCTTTTACTCAGCAGATCCCATCCCTCGTCGCCATTTTGTAGCGGCAAGCACCCCAATATCCCCAGGGTAGCTGCTAATATAGGTTCTTAGATCTGCTTTTCAAAAGGAAAGCAACTCAAAATGGGTTAACAAGCTTACTTTAATCAAACAAACATACATTACCTAGTTCAGGGAAAAAAGGTCAGCACCCCGAACTTCAGAGTTACAGAACTTACAGATCAAACAGACAGGCTTTCAAACTGTCCCAACATTACATGCATCAATACCAAATCACAGTTACCAGAGAGGGAAGCATCAACATCTGGGTTTTCAAAGCCGGGGGCTCTCAACAATGGCTTCCCAGAGTCTCATCTGTTCAAATCACACAACACTTCTCAAAGTGAGCCCCAAAGCAAAGCCTCTCATCAGAGTTTATATAGCCTTCTCCTGGCTCAGAGAATGTAACAACCTTCTGGACCCACTGCCCAATCACAAAGCATCAAGGTATGGGCTTTCCTGAAAAACAAGCCTCCCACCACAGGCTCCAGGTGCACTTAAGCTAGGGGCAGGGAAGATCTTTAAATCTGCATTTCCATTACAATGTCTCTCTACATACTCTGTGATACAAGTGACATTAGAGCCTCTTTGCATATGAGAGATACTCCATCTCTCAACTCCAGGCATTTTCACTAGCAGCGGCCCTCTGTGGCTGGAAGGCTTTTCCTCTTAATATCCCCCTCTTGGCTTCCGTTGGGTGTCGGCTTCTGTATCAAGCCCTTCTCCATCGTCCTTACTGTTAGTGCCTTCTCTCTGAAACCACCTCCAATTTATCTGTATGTACTCTCTATATAGAGTTGTTTATATATTGTCTCCCCATCCCCATTAGACTGTGAGCTCCTTGAGAACAGGTATTTTTAAAATATTCTTGCCTTTCTTTGTATCCCCAGTGTTTAACATAGGTTACCCAACACAGTGTAGGCACTTAA
The DNA here is from genome assembly GCA_011680675.1 of Gymnobelideus leadbeateri. NCBI lineage: Eukaryota > Metazoa > Chordata > Mammalia > Diprotodontia > Petauridae > Gymnobelideus > Gymnobelideus leadbeateri. The sequence goes on along the minus strand of WOXC01011874.1, from coordinate 319,075 downwards.
TAAATGCTACTTGACTTAACTGGAAGCAACATAATGCACCTATATCAAGTTAAACAAGTTAGCAGCATCAGTTTCCAGCTGTAAAATGGGAGATAATCCTGTCACTAACCATTTAATAGAGTTGTTGTAGAAAAAGCACTTTATAAATCTTAAAACGTTATAGAGATATGATATTATAATGAAAGATACTATTGTGAATGCTGAATTCTGTCATGTACATTATTCACTTATTAAGCTTCCAATTTTTTTTTTTTTACTAACTTAGAAAATTTTCATCAGGCCTTCCCATACTTATAATAACCATCAATAGACAGAAAAAGCTCAATATTAATACTGTGGGTCAATTAAAATTTTTATTAAAATTCTTAATTGCCTACAGGCTAGTTTCTTCTGGGTCTGGCCTAATTTCCTTCAGGTCCTAGGCCTATGCTAATTTGCATATCTGACCTAATTGGAACTCTTCTCTCTTATAAATACAATTGTTTCTTCTTTCATTAATTGGAATTACTCTAATTCTGTAGCTATTTTCTTTACCCTGATTCCATAAAGGTCACCACCTGGATAAATCTAGTAGGTCAGAATGAATTTTTTTAAGGTTTCTTTTTTTTTTTTAATAAATTACCATCTTGGCAGAAATCATATCTACCTACATATCCCTCTGTTCTCTGAAAAAATAGATTCTCAGCCTACGTTCTTCTTCCAATGAAAATACTAGTTTAGAAGATACTAAATTTTGAAATGGTATGTGGTACTTTTTAATTCCCTCAGAACTGAGTTTCCGAAGGGTGCGTTGACATCAGCAAATATGACTGTGGGTGTATTACTCTTTTTCCATTATATTTTATAGGCCAGTAAATTTGTACATGGTGTTTGCAGAACTCCACTCAAGGGTGTGGAACTCTTTGTTTTGACTATGACTAGTAATCCTCTCCTGAGTACTACTTGTGTTCTTGAAACCAGACCTCATAAGTACTTGCATTTGGGGTTCTCCATTTACCCAGGTACTCAGGCCTGGAGATCTGCATCCCTAAGCAATACTCCTCACCACAATGTCAGGTTTTAGTGAAGAGGGGTAAGTATATGGAGATGATCAAGAAAGGGAGAAGCCAGGTCATTCCTCCAGCTGGCCTGTCCCTACAACTCTCCTTCCACGTGGATTGTGTAACCGGGGTGGCGGGTGGCGGACCTACGGGAACAAGGAACTTTAGAAACTAGCTAGCAGAGCCCTTAGGACATCCAGGCTCGAGATCAGAGGGATTCTTATAGATTGGTATCCAGCTACCTGGGTGGTGCAGGAACAGTAATGATTCCACTGACAACATGAACTCTCCCCACTTTAAACACCCAAGGCCCCAAAACTCATTTTGAACTTGAAATTTAATTGCACCCAAATTCCCTACTCAGCTTTCTCAAGATCGTTGCTTTATTTTGTCATTAGATACCAGTAATCACTATTAGGGTGGTTCATCTGGAATTATTAGGGTTCTGGACATTATTTCCTATAAAATAATTGATAAATGTAGTGGAAGTTTACCTTGAAACTTTTGTACCAGTGCTTGGTTGTCAGTCCTTCCTTTAGTGATTATTCCTTCCTTAAAATATTGCAGTGTCTGGAAGCAATGAACCCTTCATGACACCAGGACAAATGCCTAATAGTGGAATGCAGGACATGTATAACCAAGCCCCAGCAGGAGCACTGTCCAACATGGGAATGGGCCAGCGGCAGCAGTTTCCCTACGGAGCCAGTTATGACAGAAGGTAAGCTTTTTTGGAATTTGTTTTTCCCTAAGGTGAAGGCAGAGAATGCTTTCATAGGAATCTTCTTTTCTCCATACACATCTAAGAAAGAACAGATCAGTTCATACACTGAGAACTCTGCTAACTGAGCCAGTAATGATCACTGTTTCTGGTTTCTATGGCAATTAATGAGGTAGGGAGTGGCCATTCATTCAGCCTACTGTTGATCAACACGTGGGTGTGTTAGACAACTGCCTTCATAGGTCTGACTCCTGATATGTGTGTCTGGGCAGAGCAGAATCCTCAGTCTTTAAAATGCAAGTGTATTGATGTAGATGAAAATGCCAAACCACCCAAGTTATAAAAATATGCTTCAGTTGACTTGAATGTGTTAGAAATCATCTCTCAAAGTATTCAGTCTTTACTATTTGAAATAAAAAACCACATTTCTCAAAACTATCATTTCATTTCTAAACTATCAAATGTTTTCATTTATTGTAGTAACTGTGAAATTTATTACTATAGTTTGCAAAAATTTGTGTTTCTGTGAACCAAAGCAAGAATTCTTCAACTTTAATACTCTCTCTCTGCGTCCCTCTCTTTCTTTCTCTCTCTCCCTTCCCTCTCTCTTTATTATACTCCCACATCCCCAATCTCTCATCTCCTTCTGAAATAGTTTTGGGACATGCCCATGCATTGAGAAAGCTACAATGAGAATTAAGCTGTGGGCTATGTTTGTAGGTGCACAGGAGGTGTTTGAAAACCTTTCGAAGTGGATTTGCCATAGCGTTCTACTTCTTGCTCTTTGACATAGAGTCCAGTTTTAAATAAAAAAGTCCGGTAGGAGCCAAAGAGCACAGGCTTTTCTTCCCTGGTATCTTTGGAAAAGAGAAAGCTGTAATATCTACCTAGGTTTAGTTTTACATTTACAGAAGAAATGTAATTCAAAAAAATATATCTGAAAGATAAAAAAGATCAGTAAAAGTATCTTTTCACAGAATAAATATGAAAAGAGTTCGTAGTTGAGAAAAATACATTGGGAATTCAGTAATTCCCAATGTAATTTAATTCCCAGACGAAAATAGAAGCTTAGAAAAGTTATCTTTGTAAAGGCTCATTATTTAGGTACAGGTTACCTCTTTTTCTGAAAATTGCCTCTCCTTGTCAATAAATTCTATACTTGTCCAATAGATTGAATTTAGATGAAGAATTTTTTTCTATGTTGGGGAGGGAGGAGGCGTTAAGGGGAAAAGCGCTATTAAGACTTTTCTAGTTAAGTAAAACTATACTTGTGTTATGGCTTATCACAGAAATGCTTATTTTTTCCCTTGAAATAAAAAGTATAAGGTACTCTCATTAAATTATTGTAGCCTTATTGAAAAGGCAGCATAGGACAGTGTATAAATATTGTTCAAAACAATATGGATACAGTGCCTACTAGCAGTGACCCTAACCTTGCCTTCCAATCATTATCCTAGCCAGCAAATGAGGATAAGCAGTTCTCTGCAGCATCTGTGTCCATTAGATAACCATTATAGTTCTAATAAGTGCAAGCATTTGGTTTACAGTGTTGGGCTTTACTTTGGTTTGTTCGGGAGTTTGGGATGGAACAGTCAGGTTTAGAGGACACTGTTCGCCATCCTTAGAAAGTGAAAAGGTGCTCTTAGAATTCCATACCATTGCTTTTCTAAAGCTTTGGTTTTGTTTTTTTTCCCTATTTCCTCTACTGTATTTTCAAGAACTTCACTTGGCCTAGTTTTAAAATGTCAATCTACAGGCTTCTGCCACTTGGTTGGGAGGTGAGAAAAGCAGTTTACTCATCCCATAATAATAGAATTCCTGTCCCTTACTCCTAGAAATACCCGTTAACTCCCCACTACTCACCATCCAATATTGAACCAACCTGATCATTTCTGACCCAGACTGGTTGAAGATATAAGCTCCTCGGGGGTGGCTAGGTGGCGCAGTGAGTAGAGCGCCAGCCCTGGAATCAGAAGGACCTGAGTTCGGATCCGGCCTCAGACACTTAACACACACAAATGAAAAAAAACCTAGCCGTGTGACCTTGGGCAAGTTACTTAACCCCAGTTGCCCTCCAAAAGGCAAAAAAAAAAGAAAAAGAAAATATAAGCTCCTCAAGAGCAAGGACTGTTTTAATTTTTTTGGTTACTGTATCCCCAGTGCCTGAGACATATTAGGTATTTAATATATGCCTGTAAATTTATATTGAATTCAGATAAATGTGTCTTTGAGATCCTGGACAAGTCACTTAACCTCTATGTGCTCTAGGTAATTCTCTGAGACCACCAGTTTCAGAGAATATCCCAACTTACATTGGCAGTGAACACAGGACTTCCTATCCAGTCCCTAATCTCTGCCCTATGCTTTCTTATAGCCAATTTCTCCTGTGCCTTTTTCTTGTTTTTCTTATCAAATATTAAGATAAAGCAGATTAGAGCCAAATAGCGCAGGCTTCATTCAGGACATTTTTAAGGAATGGAATGTTTCATCTTTACATTGTATTGGGAAGGAATACTACAGTCACAGCAAATTCAGTAACATTTGAAGCAATTTTTATATGTATTATTAAGAAAATAGGAACTTACTAAAATAAGAACTCCCTTATCAGGGAGTAGCAGGAAGTGTGTGTGTGTGTGTGTGTGTGTGTGTGTGTGTGTGTGTGTGTGTGTGTGTGTGCACGCACATGTGTCTGTGTATATGTATATATTTCTTTAGTTTCCTGAATCCCTGTTTCTTACTCCTACCTTTATTTAAGGATGTTGCAAGTTAAGTTCTTGTGTAACAACTCCTCGGTGTAACAAATCCATTCATGTAGCAGGCGGAGCTTTGGCTCAAAGGCCGAGGAATCTGACCAGCGTCGTGCAAGGTGCTTGCTTGTTCAACCAGTATTCCAGTGACACCTATTAACCAGCAGCCATGCCAAGAGTTTGGCATCATCACCTGAGATGGGTGTTCCCATTCCTTTTACTAAAAAGTAGAGTGTTGCTGCTGCTGAGTACTTTTGTATGGAAATTGAATGACGAGCTTGAAAGAATGCAAGTCTGGGTTTTACAAAACTGAACTGGTTCTTTCTCTCTCGACCGGAAACTTCTCTAGTAGTTGATGGTATTCTTTGAATTATGCCATTGTAGGCATGAACCTTATGGACAGCAATATCCTGGACAAGGACCTCCCTCAGGACAGACACCCTATGGAGGACACCAGCCTGGAATATATCCACAGCAACCGGTAAGGCATAAAGGAGGTGGGGGAATCATTCTTCTCCCTCTGCCTTCTAAAGACTGGTTCTCATTTCCTCAGTCATGAAGCTTGATTCATTTAATTAGTATTACTATTTCACCAGATTAGGTTACAAAATTTAACAAAATATTTGAACATCTTTTTTTAAGGATTAGATGAGTATGTTTCATGTTCAGCACCATAAAACATAGAGATTCTGAAATCTCAAAAATAAATATTACCGAAAGTATCATGAAGCATATTAAAATATCTCTGACACATTGTATAATATTTTATAACACAGGTATTCTGAATACATGTCTTAAGTTTGTATCTATCCCACCTACTTCAGGCTTTAAGGCAGAAACCATATCCTTCCTGTGTGCCAAACAGAATTTTTAGTGTTTTGTTTGAAATAATAAATGCTAATGTCTTTGGAATATGGTTAATTTATTTTACTCTTTTTAATTGATTCATTGAATTATCTAAATTACATTTGAGTAGCTATAGTAGCCCTATATAAGAATAAAGCTAGGCAGTTATTTCCAGTTTATTTTAATTTTATGGTATTTCTGCTTAGCTAGTTAAAAATAATGGTGAAGGTATGTGTACCTCATAGAATGATTTTTTTCATACTCATAGGATGCGAATATCTTTTGGGAAAGTCTTTAGCAAATTAGAGGGTTTTCATTTGTTTTTTCTTCTTTTAGCATTTATATAATATTAATGAGTAAATATATATGACAGAGTGATTTATTACTGAACTAATTTAACTTAACTAGATTTCCAAAATAAAAGGAGGAGAACATATTGTCTAAGAACAATCATGAGTACATTGGCAGTTCACCAACCTAATGAAAAATCACTGTAGGAGAATATTAAGCTATCTTCGGTATTAGGATGACCCAGAAAATGCTTTAGAGAGAAAAGTGGACCAATGGTTTTATTCCTGCTCCTACTCCTTCAGAAACTAAAACCAACCCAGGATTTCATTGGAGTTTATGATATGGACTTGGATGGGACCAAAGATGGTTCTGCCCAGCTGGAATAAGTATGGGAATGTTGGTGTTAGATAATGTTAGCCTAGCCTGAAGTTACCTAAAGCCACATATGTAAGTGAAATCTTAGCCTAGCAATTTATTTTATCATGGGACCCTTCGAAGTTTGCCCCGCCCTTCATGAGATAATGTATATATAGCACCTTTCAAATCCCAAAGTATCATCCGTTATCATTATTGCAACATTTTCCTGCAAATAATGTCTGCAAATTTTTGTGGTGAATTGGTTACACTAGGAAATTCCATTGTAAAGGGACACATTTTGATTTTATTTTTTTTATTTATTTCCATGAAAGTTTTCAATATCTAAAACCTCCAAGTGCTATAAAATATCTTCCTCAGGCATATTATTAGTATTGAAAAAATAATCATAAATTGCCATTCCCCAATATTTATAGGACCCTTTCTCTCTTTTACATGAATTTCCTACTACATCATTTCTTTTATTCTTTGCATAATTTAAAAGTAGATGTATGTAATTATTTCCCTAAGAGCACATTTATATAATTTATTTTAAATTAATTTCAGAACTACAAACGTCACATGGATGGCATGTATGGGCCCCCAGCAAAACGCCATGAGGGAGACATGTATAACGTTCAGTATGGCAGCCAACAGCAAGAAATGTATAACCAGTATGGCAGTACTTACTCTGGACCAGACAGGAGGCCCATCCAGGGACAATATCCATATCCCTACAACAGAGAACGAATGCAGGGCCCAGGTCAGATGCAGCAACATGGTATACCTCCTCAGATGATTGGTGGCCCCATGCAGTCATCCTCAAGTGAGGGTCCCCAGCAGAATATGTGGCCAACAAGAAATGATATGCCTTATCCATACCAGAACAGGCAAGGGCCAGGAGGCCCTGCACAGGCTCCCCCTTATCCAGGAATGAACCGCACTGATGAAATGATGGTACCTGATCAGAGGATAAACCACGAGAGCCAGTGGCCTTCTCATGTCAACCAACGGCAGCCTTATATGTCATCTTCAGCCTCCATGCAGCCCATCACTCGACCTCAGTCATCCTACCAGACAACACCATCGATGCCAAACCACATCTCCAGGGCTCCCAGCCCAGCATCCTTCCAACGCTCTTTAGAGAATCGCATGTCTCCAAGCAAATCTCCCTTCTTGCCCTCCATGAAGATGCAGAAGGTTATACCCACAGTTCCAGCATCACAGGTCACAGGGCCACCACCCCAGCCACCCCCAATTCGACGAGAGATCACCTTTCCTCCAGGGTCTGTAGAAGCATCACAACCTGTCTTGAAACAAAGACGAAAGATTACCTCAAAAGATATTGGTAAGTATTACAAATATCTTCTTCCATATTTAATCCCAGTTCATGTTAGAATTTCAGATAAAGTCTAAACTTCATATCACTTCTGAGTGTCAGGGCATTGTTTTACAGAAGAAATCACTGGGGGAAAAAAACAACCTGAATTAAGGAAACACTGAAGGGGAACCTGAAAATAGCATTTTAATTGGTGAATGGCATGTGCTTCAGTGATTAGAGCACCAGGCAGCAAGTCAGGAACTGAATTATTGACTCTGCATTTTTACTTAAGTACTGGGTGACCTTAGGCAAGTTACTTAAAATATATTATGATAACACCTACTTAACAACGGTATCAAATAGCTTATTAAGACTTGAAAATAACTCCAGATGTTTTAAAGGAAAAACTGCTCCATGATTTAATTTATAACCTAGGAACAGATCTAAAGACAAGAAGAATTTTCATTAATGTGATATAATTCATGCAGACCCACTACACACACACACACACACACACACACACACACACACACACACACACATGAGCCACATAACTTTCTGACTTTAATATTGACCTATTCAGGCTGCTCTGAATTCCTGTTAGAAAGTTTTAGATGACTAAGAGTATGCACTATTTTTTTCTGAGCTTTTATGAAGCTCTTTGAAATACAATAAACACAAAAATGGAAAACTCTGTTGTATCCTCAAATGGCAAGGGAAAATATTTCCTTTTTCGTTTTTGTTTTGCTTTGTTTTTGAGGGGGGAAGACAAGACAATTAGGGTTAAGTGACTTGCCCAAGATTACTAGTTTAGTGTCAAGTGTCTGAGGCTGGATTTGAATTCAGGGCTGGTGCTCTATTCATTGCGCCACCTAGCTGCCCCAAGGAAAAATATTTCTAAATAACCTGACTTATTTGAAATGATCAACAACAAAAAGCCTTTCTTAGAAAGTGATGGAAGGGGGTGCCTAGGTGGTGCAGTGAGTAGAGCATTGGCCCTGGAGTCAGAAGGACCTGAGTTCGGATCTGGCCTCTGACACTTAACACACACAAACAAAAAACCTAGCTGTGTGATCTTGGGCAGGTTACTTAACCCCAATTGCCCTCCAAAAAGAAGAAAAAAAAGTGATGGAAGTTGATAGAGAACATTGTATATCAAAGATCAGTTGCCCTTACTGTAAGGAATGGTGTCACCTTATACTGGGTGAGGCTTTGCCTACCACAAGCCCCATAGATATCTCACATCCTTTCTTCTTGCCCCTTTACAATGAACTTCACTTTATAACCATCATAAGAAATTTCATATACCTTATTCTTGCTGTTGTTTAATAAGTCATGACCCCTTTTGGGGTTTTCTTTCTTTAACTCATTTTACAGATGAGGAAACTGAGGCAGAGATTTGCCCAGAGAAATACAGCTACTAAGTGTCTGAGACCAGATCTGAACTGAGAAAGAGAAGTCTTCCTAACTCCAGGCTCAGCACTAGATCCATTGTGCCACCTAGCTGCCCCATACCTTATTAAGCCATATCTAATTGGTCTGATTAGTTGCAGCCTATTGTCTCTGTTTAGTAGTCTCTGCAAATTCAGGGGTCCCCCAAATGTGCTTTGTATTCCTTACCTTCTCATTATAAGTGAATGGGGGGGGGGTGGGAGAGGTGTGTTAGACCCTGCTTATGCATTTGCTGAACCTGTATTATTTAAGATAGACTCTGCTTACACTCTCTGTAGTCGTCCTCCAAGGATTTATAAAAAGAGAAAGCAACAAGAAGAAAGCAACTCTTATTTGTTGACTAGGAAATCATTAATAATCTCGTAATTGGTGCCCTTTGGGCACCCTGCCCCCAACAATGGGAAAAATAGAGAGTAGAATAAATGAAAGACATTATTTCCTCACTACCAGGAGAAGAGCATTTAGTTCATGTTCAGCTTACAAAAAATACTGGAAGCACATTTGAGTTATAAATTGCTCTCTAGGTCAGCACCCCAGTTTTGAACCTGAAACTTCCAGGCTTAACTCTGGCCTCCAAAGTCAGTGTTGTTAGCATTCTGACTTCAGTATTCTGTATCTTCATTTCACATTTCTTACCCCTCAGCTCATTTAGTCTTTAAACCATCACAATCACTGATGTTAATTTTCTGCCTTTTCTCAGTTACTCCTGAGGCATGGCGTGTGATGATGTCCCTGAAATCGGGCCTTTTGGCTGAAAGTACGTGGGCGTTGGACACTATTAATATCCTTCTCTATGATGATAGCACCGTGGCTACATTCAATCTCTCTCAGGTAAGAGAAATAGCCCTCACACCCAAGAAACAGGGCTAAAGGAGAATCCTGTAAGATTTAACTCATGCATAGTGCTGGCATTGATGACAGGGTTAATTATAGCTAGCACAGCTGGTGTTTTTAATCACCTTCACTGTCACAAGCCACTCTTTCTGGTTGCCATAAAATACAGTAATCCCCAAAATACTAACTTGACATGGGATAGAGCCAAATTTCAGTCTCTTCAAATTATAGCTGTTTCTCATAATTCTCATCCTGACCTCTTTCTGTTGTGGTTAATATTCCTTAACAATCAGCAATTTAGTAAACTATGTCTGTGTTGACATTTCTGTTTTCAACCTAATAGTTTGTTTATTTGACAGTGCTTTCTTTATTAAAGACTATTAACACATTTTCTTGGGTTTGTTTGCCCTGCCAGAGTGATTAACTGTACTTGTACTTAACCTTTTTTTTTTTTACCAAAGCTAATTGTTGGGGGGTTTAAAGAGACAATTAAACAAAACTATTAGGCTGAGAACAAATGTGTCAACACAGACATAATCCAACTAATTTACCAACGTTGATGACACTAACCAATAGAAGGGCATTGATCACAATATAACAAAACTCATCATAAAGGTATTGCCAATGGCAGGGATTGAAATGGGAAATAGAATTTTGGTAGACTTAAAACTACAGCACAGGAAAAGGACCAATCCACACTCCTACCCCACCCCACCCCCCAAAAAAAGAAGAAAGGAAAAAAAATTCAGTATGACAGCCAGAAAAGTGTGCCTAAAAAAACCGAATCTGGCATATATTCTACTATTGATTTTTTTTAAAAATTCATTTTAGAAACAACTCCCTCCTTCCCTCCACCAAAAAAAAAAAATACAAGCAAACAAAACCCAAGATGAATAGGTTTGGCTGCTTGCTGGGGACACCCCATATGAGATTGTGACATATGACAGAATTTGAAGGAAATGGGGGGAAGGTAAAGTAAAAATACAAAAGGTTATCTTAACAAAAACATCATTTTCTTCAAATATTTGAAGGATTGTTAAAGAAAAAAAGAAAAAAAAAGATTTTTGCTGTCCCAGAGTTCAGAAATAGACACAGTTAGTGGAAACTTTTGATAGACTTATTTAAGCTCCATTAAAAAAAAAAAAAACTAAGCAAATTCAAATTCCAGACATGCAATGAACTGCCTCGATAGGTGGCAGCTTGCCCCTTATTGGGGGGTTTACAAGGATAAACTAACTGACCACCTCTTGGAAGTTAGTAGAAGGTCTAGTATGGGTTGGTCTAAGTGACCCTTGAGGGTTCAGCTAACTCTGAGATCCTGTAATTCTTTGACAGCTGGAATGAACCAATAATTCTGTGCTTCTAGATAAACTATTTTATTTCCTTAATTCTCTAGTTGAAGTAATAAATAAAGCATCTCCTTTCCTTTTCCTTAAATCACTCCAGGCACTGATTAATACTGAAGTATAACTTTTTCTCTACTTGTAAAACAATGTAAAAATTACATGAAGTCTCTTCAGTAGATAAGTATGGAAAAAAATAAAATTATTCTGTCTTTACTAGAATAATTAAACTTCATGCCTATGGTGGACAAACTTCTGATTATCTCTTTTCATGACCAAAATTGCTCTATCGGTAGCCCCATTTTCCTCCCAAAATAAAGTTTGACCTTTTAAAAAAACCCACATACTCACTGTTTCTAGAATATCCTAAGCTGGCCACTTTAGAAACATAGGCAGTGCTGTGTTTCTTCTCGGTAATTATGCTTTCAACCTTAATTTAAAAAGATGAAACATCTGGGGTGAGGGCACAGGTGATTTCTGTAACTATTTTTTTTTTTTTGCCAGGGGGAACCTTCTATCACTTCACTAGAGGCAGTATTTTTTGCTCAAAGTAATATATTAGTATTTATCAGTTAGCGATGTTCATTTCTCCCAGCTGAAGTTAGATATGAATAACTTAAATGTGAAAACTAATTCTGCCTAACTTCCTGGTTCATTTATCAGGGCCTGAATTGGTTTGTTTTCCATTTTGCCAAGATCATCTACTCTTAAAAAGAAAAATTTAAAGGGATAACCTGTGGCACCTATAAAATGATAATAATAGCCATGAAAATGAAGGCAAAAATTCTCCTGTAAGTAATAGAAGGAAAGAAACCACTTTAAGTGAGGGAATCTATGAAATCCAAGCCTTCACATTCCAATAATAAAGCTTGTATATAAATTTAGAAAGAAAAGAGTGATGTGCAACATTTCTTTTGAGAATAGGAGAGCATAAAAGAAGCAGAGTTATCATGTGGGTAGTTGGTGAAAGTAAGCAACAGTTAAAAAGCAAGTTAAAGATAACACTCAAATAATTATGAGAAGCTAAGGAGGCTAGTTTTCCTTGACAGTGCACTTGACCACTCCTGGCCAGACAATCCATAAATTGTAGAGTATGTGGAGATATTCTCTTAAGTCTTAATTTTTTTGCCATGGGAAGTATCCTTCCTTTCGGGTATAATTGGACATTATGACACTGTTTCCTGTTTTTCTTCTTTCTTTCCTCAGTTATCTGGATTTCTTGAGCTTTTAGTAGAGTACTTTAGAAAATGCCTGATTGACATTTTTGGAATTCTAATGGAATATGAAGTGGGAGACCCCAGTCAAAAAGCACTTGATCACAATGCAAATAAGAAAGATGACAGTCAGTCTTTGGCAGATGACTCTGGGAAGGAAGACGAAGAAGCTGAATGTATCGATTATTATGATGATGAAGATGAAGATGAGGAGGAGGAAGATGAAGAAGATGAGAAGACAGGAGCAGAAGATAAGGGCATGGTTTTTGCCTCTCCCGATGCCAGTGTTGATCCAAAAGAGAGGCCAAAGCAAGCAAGTAAATTTGACAAACTGCCAATAAAGATAGTAAAGAAGAATAATCTGTTTGTTGTGGACAGATCTGACAAACTAGGCCGTGTTCAGGAATTCAACAGTGGTCTTCTCCACTGGCAGCTTGGGGGAGGTGACACAACCGAGCATATCCAGACTCACTTCGAGAGCAAGATGGAGATTCCCCCTCGCAGGCGGATGCCCCCTGCCCTCAGCTCCCTGGGAAAAAAGAAAGACCTGGAAGGAAGAAGTGAACTTGAGGAGCATCCAGAGAAAAGCATCATAGCAACCATCGATGATGTCTTGTCTGCTCGGCCTGGAGCGTTGCCTGAAGACTCAACCCCTAGTAACCAGACCGAAAGCAGTAAATTTCCCTTTGGTATACATGAAGCCAAAAGCCACCGGAATATTAAGCTGCTTGAGGACGAGCCAAGGAGCCGAGACGAGACTCCACTATGCACCATTGCCCACTGGCAGGACTCTTTGGCCAAGCGCTGTATCTGTGTGTCAAATATTGTCCGTAGCTTGTCTTTTGTGCCTGGCAATGACGCCGAAATGTCCAAACATCCAGGCCTGGTGCTGATCCTGGGGAAGCTGATTCTTCTTCACCATGAACATCCAGAGAGAAAACGGGCCCCTCAGACCTACGAGAAAGAAGAGGAAGAGGACAAAGGGGTGACCTGTAGCAAGGATGAGTGGTGGTGGGACTGCCTCGAGGTCTTAAGGGATAATACATTGGTCACATTAGCCAACATTTCTGGGCAGCTAGACTTGTCTGCTTACACGGAAAGTATCTGCTTGCCAATTTTGGATGGCTTGCTACACTGGATGGTGTGCCCATCCGCAGAGGCACAGGATCCCTTTCCCACTGTGGGGCCCAACTCAGTGCTGTCGCCTCAGAGACTTGTGCTGGAGACCCTGTGTAAGCTCAGCATCCAGGACAATAATGTGGACCTTATCTTGGCCACCCCTCCATTCAGCCGTCAGGAGAAACTCTACGCTACTTTAGTTAGGTACGTCGGAGACCGCAAAAACCCGGTCTGCCGAGAAATGTCCATGGCGCTCTTATCGAACCTTGCCCAAGGGGATGCGTTAGCAGCAAGGGCAATAGCTGTGCAGAAGGGAAGCATCGGAAACTTGATAAGCTTCCTAGAGGATGGGGTCACTATGGCCCAGTACCAGCAGAGCCAGCATAACCTCATGCACATGCAGCCTCCACCTCTGGAACCACCTAGCGTAGACATGATGTGCAGGGCGGCCAAGGCCTTGCTGGCCATGGCCAGAGTGGACGAAAACCGCTCAGAGTTCCTTTTGCACGAGGGCCGTTTGCTGGATATCTCGATATCAGCTGTCCTGAACTCTCTGGTTGCCTCTGTCATCTGTGATGTACTCTTTCAAATTGGGCAGTTATGACATACGTGAGAAGCCAAGCATGTGTGGGTGAAGATTAGAGGGTCCCCTATAACTGGCTGTTTTCTGTTCTTGTTTATCCAGCATAGAAAGAAGGAAAAGAAAATCTTTGCTCCTCTGCCCCATTCACTATTTACCAATTGGGAATTAAAGAAATTAATTTGAACAGTTATAAAATTAATATTTGCTGTCTATGTGTATAAGTACATCCTTTTATTTTATTTTTTTTAACCAAAGTTGCTGTCTAGTACATTCAAAGGTCACTTTTTGTTTTCATAGATTTCCTTTTCAGTGTTCTTTTCCATGTTTGTATTGCATATTTTTTTTTGGGAAGCAAATTAGTGACTTAAAAAGTTGTGGCAAAACATGACCGGAAAACTTCACCACTTTGAAACAAAAAAGGTGAAAAGCAACATACCAACTTCCTGTGTGTCTTTTTTTTTCCAGAAAAGTAAAAAATACCCGTATCCCATCACCCAAACCTCTGTGCAATAGACACTTCTAGTGATGTAGGTGTAGGGATCAAGGCAATGTGTCAGTCAGTAGTCAAACTATGAAATGATATCGGTTTCTCCACAGGAGAATGGTTACATTAGGCTAGGGGCAAAAACAGTTGTTGTTTTGTTTTGTTTTTTAAAGTTAAGATTCAAAACACATACCTGATGACGATCAACGTAAATTGCTTCCTCACCACTACTGTCATGCCTGCTTTCTTTTCTTTGACCTTCCACAATGACAGTTCTTCACAATTCCTTTAATCATTTTTTAAATATTTTTTTTTTACTGCCTAAGGGCCGTGATGTATATAGAAGTTGTACATTGAACATACCCTCATTTTTTCTTTTCTTTTTCCTTTTTTTTTTTTTAGTACAAAGTTTTTAGTTTCTTTTTCATGATGTGGTAACTACAAAGTGATGGTAGATTTAAATAATTTTTTATTTTTATTTTATATTTTTTTTCATTAGGGCCATATCTCCAAAAAAACAAAAAACACAAAAACATAAAAAAACAAAAACAAAAAAAAAAACCGAGGGTAATGTACAAGTTTCTGTATGTATAAAGTCATGCTCTATTTCGGGAGAGCAGCCGATCACAATTGCTTCATGAATCAAGGTGTGGAAATGGTTGCGTATGGATTGATTTAGAAAATGGTTATCAGTACAGACAAAAAAAAAAAAAGAAATATACAGAAAAAAGGAAGAAACACAACTTCAAAGATTTTTCAGTGATGAGAATCCACATTTGTATTTCAAGATAATGTAGTTAAAAAAGAAAAAAGAAAAAAAAACTTGATGTAAATTCCTCCTTTTCCTCTGGCTTAATGAATATCATTTATTCAGTATAAAATCTTTATATGTTCCACATGTTAAGAATAAATGTACATTAAATCTTGTTAAGCACTGTGATGGGTGTTCTTGAATACTGTTCTGGTTTCTTTAAGGATGTACACGGCAACAAAGCCAGTTATAAAAAATATTGAAAATTACAATAACATGCCCACCGACTCCCTCATTGAAGAACCAGAGACTGGAAAGTACCTTTAAAGGTCACCTGCTTCTTAGTGGGGTGAGTTAGATGTTCCCAAATCATTCAACTGCTCAGTCATCTTCTGAATCAATAATGTGGAGCAGGGATACTCTTTAGTTTCAAAGGGAGAAGGCCATTAACTTTAGAAATATTCACTACATCCTTAGATGTGATGAGGAAAGCCTCAGGAAGCATGTTGGTTGGTCCAGAAATACATTCTTCCCTGTTCTGAAACCTGCTCTACCTTAATGAAAGTTAGACCTGTTTTGTGTTTCCTTCACATGGCTGGAAATTCTTGGCATGTGTTCATTCCAGCTTAACGCACCCACCCTACACTAAGTGCATACCTTGTTAAATGAATGTGTTCATATTCAACACAGCGAGAGATTAGCATTGACATTTCAGGGCATGACGAGGTTTCTAATGCATCCACATTCTCCCCCTCCCCTGGTACACGTTAGCTTTGAATACTGTTTAAAAAAAAAAACAACAACCTAATTTTAACTTCTTTCTTCCTAAGTCATTGGCTGTTACTGCATAACAATCAATTTCTTTGAAATTGCTGCATGGTGATATTGTTGGTGGGCATTCTTCTTTTTCTGGTTCCACCCTTTGCATACCACCCTTGCAGTCACAATGTACTCAAGAATTACTGATCCCACAGGCATACTGATTATCTTTTCCCCCCATAACTCACTGTAATATATGGAAAAGTTAGACAAGTACATACAGTTATAATCAGAGTGTGAAACATGATTCCCTAATGTTACGGAAAAAAATAATTTTTCCTACAAGAAGCCTCATCATCTATTTACTCCCACATTACTTTACTTATTACATAATAATGCAGTCAAATATGTGTTGAATTAAAATCTTATTTATAATGCTACTTTAGATATGGTTACTAAGAATAGGATTTGATGCTCAGCTTTTAAGACCTGGAGACTTATCGGAGGAATTAAATATTATTCTTGCTTCTCTTATGAGTACAAGAGTGGAAGGTGTTATCCAAACCCCTAAGTAATCTGACATGATAATTCTAATCAGACAAAAGTAAAAAAAAATAGTGACTCTATTTGACATGATTTGATCTATGATCAAATAATATCCTGGATCAGACCTTCATTAATGTGCCTCTAAGTACAGGTATATACAAATCAAAAAAAAGTTTAAATTTCATCATCTTTACCACATACTAAGAAGTCTATAACCCCAGAATCAAGACCTCCAGAAGTCCTTGCAGACTCTGCAACCTATATGAGAGCCAACTAATAGCATTGTCCTAGCAATTGACTTTTGTCTTCAGAGATTGGCAAGATACCCCAAACTCAAGTTACTTTACCTCCCTCCCCCCAAAAAAGGCAAAGATGCAAAGGGGGTTTAATATTTTTGAAATCTGCTATAAGTTGAATCTGCTAAAGGTCTTTGAGTGGATAATTTCTTTAATGTCAGGTAAGAAAGATTGTGGAGTGGCATCTGCTGGGAAAACAGCTTTTTTCTTTTTGGTTGAGGAGAATGACGTCAGGTCAGTTTATTACTGGTAGAGTTGTTCTCTCCGGTTTCTGGCTAACAGTTACGGTGGTTTTGTTCATGAAGAACAATAGAAATCCAGGAATCTAAGCTATTAACTACCTCTTTTGTGGAAAGCAGATGGCCTTTATACTGAAACCCATGCATTTAAAAATTTCGTTGTGTTGCACTTTTTTTTTTCATTGTCTACTTAGCTCTAGCATCTCTTGCAGGGAAGCAAAAAGCATATTCTACTTATACCAGAAATAATTAATTCCATAACATTTACTGAGCAAACAATGTGTGCAAGGCATTCTTTGAGGTGCTGAAGAGGTCATAGGATGAATAAGCCAGTCTTCCTTCCCCCTACCAAGGACTTCAGACTAGTGGTCCAAGCAACCAATTTTCTTGTGAAGATTTTTGTTTTACATCCTCATCCTGGGAAGACTAAGCCCTTACCAGCCCCAAAATTCAACTTTATTCCCCTACTCAAGTACCCACGGATAGAAAGCCAAGGAAATCTCATGTGCTGCTTTCATACCAGATAATGATTCCCTTCTGCCATCCCATCCAACCCTCCCCGCCCCACCAAAAAAATACAAACACCTGGCCTTGCAAACATGAACCCACTAAAAGCATCACCTATGTATTTTGGTAATACAGTCAGTTTTGGGAAACTTCATAGTGAGGAATAAATATGGCAGTTCACTAATATCAAAAACTCCATTTTATCAGTTTATGAACTTTAGCATACCTGCTTAAAAACAATAATAATGGGGAATTGGGCAAGTACCAAAATGGGAGCTCCAGGTTCCTTACCTGTAAAGTGGGGATAACTGCCATACCTACCTCACAGGGTTGTTGTGAGGACCTAATGAGACAAATGTATGTGAAAGCATTTTGAAAATTGTAACATGCTACATAAATGTAAGGTATTATACTTAATTCAGTACTTTGAGGATTCTGTATTTTCATCGGTGTGAGCCCTTCCTCCACCAATGCAGATTGCAACCACTCTACGCCTTAGTAGACGGTCTTCTTGAGTTGCTGCCGCCAAAAAAATAAAAATAAGGTCACTACCTGGTGACCTGTCTTCTGGGGATGAACCTTTCTGAACTTAGCTAGTCTGGTCTTTGGACAAAGATGCACAGTCCTATCACCAGACCCATACTCAAATCCTTTCCAGCTTAGTAGGACCTGCTAAAGTTTGTACTCTACTGGAATAGCCTTCAAGGAGACATTGAAATAGACTTTACTGTAAGGTGTTGTCATTATTAAAATGAGGTGGTTGAACTAGATAATGGCTAAGAGGTCCCGTCCAGCTCTAAAATTCAATGTTCTAAATAATAAAATTGACTGTTCTGAATATTATCTCCTTTTCCTTCCCCCCTGCTCATATTCTGGTGGGATAAGGGTGTGGGGTAGAGCTAGTGGTCTATGTAATAAGTAAAGAGCAGGGGAAAAAATGGAGAAGTGAGTGGTCCTGGATGATTCCCCAAACCTTAAATCATCAAAGAGTTGGCTATAGCTATCAAGAAGGCAATCATGTCCAGTCTTCATTTGAAAACCCCAGGGGGAGACTTCTACATAATATGACCATATACATTTCCATCTATCCAAAACCCCGGCTGCCTTATGCTTCTAGCCTAGGAATTCCCAAGCTTGATTGATTTTTAACTCCTGTGACAGTATCAAGGGGCATCATATGATGATACTCAGCATCAATCTTAAAATACATGCCTCACAGTAAGTTGGTGGAAGAAGGCAGCAGGTGCCATGAAACCAAACCTACAGCAGGTATGGGAGGTAGCCCCAGAGTGTGAAACACCTTTAAGGGGAACAGTCTTCCTCAATTTCTGTTGTCTTTATGTAACCCCTTCTTATTCTTTAACTGAGAGAACATGTTTTTATTTCAATTGAATCAACTTCCTTGGATGCCTCACTTTTTAGCAGGCTTAGCAATTATAGAAGGGAGATGGGGAGGAGGGGAGGGAATTCCATTTTTTTTTAAGTTGTCTCTGAAAATTCCTATTACTCGATGTCTGATGTCAGTGTACCAAATGGGAATATCTTTCCATCTTTTATGATGAATTGCCAACTTTTTGCTCTGCTGGTTTGTTGTTTTTTTTTATTATTATGTTGAGGACCATATAGGTCTGACCTTTTGGCTCACCAGCATATATAGCTCCAAGGATAGTTCTCCATAAGGATTATTATTTAATTTCCTTTGTTAAATACCATGTTGGGGGTTCCTAGTAACAGATTTCAACACTGGCAGTCAGGTATCCAGAAGCCCCTTATGTAGTGCTATAGAAGTGAGTAAAGTTCATAAGGGTCAAATATAATAGTCTAGCCTGTTAAAAAAGTGTCTACATCACATCCTTGATTAATGAAACTTTCATTTCATACTCCTATGGAAAGTATGAAGTTAAACACCAAAAAGCTGGGCTGCCAGATGTAGACCATGAGAAGTCTAGATTATGACATTGAATCTAATATTCTTTTCATCTGAAGTATAGGCCAGAGGAAGTTTAATCCCCAGAGAAAACAAGCTAAGTCTTTTACACTTTCCTAGCAAGAGTTATAACATTTTGGAAGTAGGCCATATTTCAATAGGATATGGAAGTGGAATTTAAGTTATTTTTCCCTCAAGTGTAGTAAGCTTAAGGTCATGTAAATAGAAGAAGCTTGACAAAACAGTCTCTCCTTAGATCCTCTGACTAAGCTCTGTGTTTAGATGGCTCAAACACTGTAGACAACCACTAAAAAGTAGATAGATCCCAGGACCTGGCTTCATCTTGAAGACGAACCTGACCAAAAAGTCACTCAGGTACTTTCTTAAGGTGGGGTTTGCCAAAAGCCTGTTGAAAGAATCATGACCCTACTTAATTGTCATGTGGTGACTATTTAGCATTTATATCCTTTTAAAAATGTTTTTCAATTCCAATTATTAGTTAATCTTTACTAATTGAGACAGAGGGAAAGAAAAGCAGTGACTATTTGTACCTTTCTGATTGGCTTAAACCTGACTGCTTAAACCAAAGCCACCTTTTCAAGTGGTAATTATATTATGAATATATCATATGGACTGGGAGTAGCAAGTTCTTTTATTACAGTATTATAGTATCAGGGCATCTAGGTGGCACAGTGGATAGAATACTCAACCTGAAGTCAGGAAGATCTTCCTGAATTCAAATCTGGCCTCAGATGTTTCCATGTGTAAAGTGAGCTGAAGGAAATGGCAAATAATTTCAGTATATTTGCCAAGAAAACCCCAAATGGGGTCGCAAAGAGTTGGACACAACAGAAAAATGACTGAATTATAGTAACAGATAACCTAACTAGCCAGTTGTGTCTGGGCAAGTCACTTAAACCTTTCTTGCCCATGCTTTCCTCATCTCTGAAATGCTTTTGGGCAAACAACGGTAATAAGAAATACGTAGTGCTCTAAAGATTGCAAAAGGCTTTGTCACAATACTATAGCCCCTGCTTTATTCGTGAGCAAAGTCTCATGTTACATGACATGCCTTAGATCATAAAATCAATAAATGTCCAGGCCGCAAGAAGTCAAACCCAAGTCTCACCTCCTAATCCAATACTCTTTCTAAGATAGACCCTACTAAATGACCTCTCCCAGCCCCAACATTCTGATTCTACAGGTCTTATGGTTATGTCATACATGAAGTCGAAATGTTTTAAATTAATCTAAGAAGTTCCATACAGATGCTTAATATGTAAACAGCAGTTTCTTCCAAAGATGTTCTCACTTTGTAGAAATGGAAGGGGGAATGAACTAGCTGAGATTTAAGCTCCCTTCCAGCTCTGAAGATCTAGAAGGCATTCTCATGACTCCTTATGGCATCCCAGTATGCTGAGTGGACAGGGTATAAATGTAAATACTATCTGATATGGTCTCATAGACCTCACATGTGTCATGGCCCCTTGGCAATCTTGTGAAACCTATGCTCCCCTTTTCCAAATAATGCTTTTAAGTACATAAAATGAAACATGCCGTTTCCAAAGGAAACCAGTTATACTGAAATATTGTTATCAAAATACAAAAAAGCAAGTTTACAGACTTAGGTTAATAACTCCTGCTTAACTTCCCTTTTCTTCATGCATACCAAAGGTAAGTGAAAGTTGCTAATGTTATTGGCAAATCAGCCGAGATTAATTTAGCATTTACCAAGTAGCTAGTCATGGTGGGCGATGCAAAAAAAATGGTTAAGACATGATGCTTACATGATATGGTTTACCGGTACTCAATTAAAATTTCATGTGACTATGTTGATTTAACAAATATTAATCTTGCACTGTGTGCAGGTCATTCTATGGCCTATGGTAGCAGAAATTTACACTTCTATAGAGTTATGCCTTTAGCATTCACCAAAAACTGTAATATTCAGTTATTTACTTTGAAATATATAGTTTTTCTGGGATTTGTTTTCCCTAATAATAACTAATATGACTCAGAGCTGGATTCTCTCAATACAATTACTCCCTGGAAATAAATGACCACATCTGATAGCAGCATTAATTGTAAAGACCATTACCTTATGCTGTGCTGAATGACTACTTTGTTATACCCATAGACTATCCATTCTCTACAGTAAACTTTTAATGTTATTTCTGAATTTGTTCTCTTCCTCCTCACTCTTCAGCTATCCTCTGTCATGATGCAAAGTCCCTAGAGAATAGAAAGAGAAAGAATAAGGAACAAGGAATATCCTTTGGAAATCACTATAATGTGAAAAGTGCTAAATGACATCATTTCAGTGTTTATTTAATTTTTAGTAAGAGAAAATGGCATGATATATTATTCACTGTTAAGATTAATACATATTTAGCTTGGTAAAATTTCCCCATAGGCTTGTTTTGTTGGTTCATTGTGTATTTCACCAAATGGTGTGAACATACTGATAGTACTTGTTTTGGCTTTAAGATTTTACTGGAAATGTCTCTTGATGGAAAAAAGCCATGATAATTTGTCTAGTTGAATTATAAGTCCAAATGAAAACCTTAGAGGGAAAACTTTGTGTGAAATTTTTACACGTGATCCCCTCTCCCACTTTTCTAACATTTGATACATGGTAGAGAGAAGAATTTTAAGTGGTTTCATTAATTAGCTCGATTTAATTTTGGTTTATGTTTGAAAATAAAACTCTATTAAGCTGAGAGGATTGAGCATTCAGATCTCGATATCAAGTGGCTTCTCTTCCTCTCTATTTTTTTTTTACAAGACTTATGATTTTATTGGGGTGTAAAGAACTCACATAGAGGCAACTTGCTATATGAATGAAGAGTAGCACCTTCTCTAACTTCTAACAGTCTTAGAGATTTGGTGAGCTTGCCTAGACAGTGATAGAGCCAGTACAAGTCAGAGGCAGCACCATACCATGTTGCCCCTCTGCCACATACGCCCAGCCACAACCTGCCTGCCATCACCAATCTTAAATGAGATGTTGAAGTAATCCTAAGATGGTTTGGTTTGGGTTTGGTTTTTTTGCAATATGATGCCAATGCAGAGAATTGATCTGCAGTTGTTTAAGACTATTTTTTTCAAAGCTTTTTTTGTTATATTCTCTTTGGGGCAATAGTGGAAGAAAATGACGTATTCACTATTTTCTTTAAATTGCTGATGAAATCCAGTTTTAGGGTTTGTCTTGGAAAGTACTTTAGGAAGTAGTAAGACTACGTGGGCTCCAATCTGCAGGCCACATTTTGTAAGGGCTTTCTTTGTATCTTCTTAGGAGCAGAGATATCAAGTAATGAGACTGCACGTTCAGGTAATAGTTTGCCCTTTACAAAGCATGATCTCCAGAGCTCTTGAGATGTTTGAGTGTATTTTCTCTATTTCACAGATGAGGAAATGGGCTCAGTGAGGTTTAAGTGAGTTACTCAGCTATGAAATGTCAATGGCAAACCAAGCCCAGGGCTTTCGATTCCAAGACAAGTACACTTTCCACTATCTAATCTGTTGTGTTTATAACTATTTTGCACACTTATGTCCAACACATAATCCCCACTAAGTCCATAGCTAAAGGATTAAGGTCAGCTAGAGGGGAGAGAGTTCATCTTTTTCCCATGGCATTGCTCCTCCACTCTTATAGGTATAATAAAAATAGAAAGCAGTCAATGGGCCAATAGGTCTTGGATGACCATTTTGTCATTGGAGTTTCCTTTGTAGAAGTATTGCATCAAGGCTTATCTATTAAATGTTGATAAAGAAGCCTGCCTCCTTCCATGCCTTTACCCATGTCACAACTTCAGTCTCCTTCAAGACCTGGATTAAAGCTTAGCTCCTGGGGGCAGCTAGGTGGCGCAGTGAGTAGAGCACCAGCCCTGGAGTCAGGAGGACTGGAGTTCAAATCTGACCTCAGACACTTAACACAAAAACTAGTTGTGTGACCTTGGGAAAGTCAACCCCAATTGCAACAATAACAACAACAACAAAAAAAAAAAAGCTTAGTTCCCATGGGAGAGCTTTCCTGATTATTACCTCCTTTACCTACTTCCTCAGATATTCAAAAAATATGCTGTAACATTTGCAGCACTATAAAAAATATGAGTTGTTATGGTTGTTGCTCTATTATGTAGGGCTTGGTGTTAAGTTCCCTCTTTAATTGTTCTCACGTTGTTTCATGCATGCATAATTATCTTCCCAAGTAGACTGCAAGTTCTTTGAAGAATACAGCTCACTTTCTTTGGTTTCATTGGGATCACCCCCTGGCATTCAAGAAGGTTTATTTGGTTCTAGATAAATACTTGTTGGTTGACTAGTTTGACACCTTAAGAGTATAATGCACTGACTGTGATGTAGGCTACAGGTCACATAGTGTGTTGGCCTGGGGAAAGAAGACCCTGATAGAGAGTACGTTGGAAACGGATAGAAATTCTCTCTGGATCTACCCTGAAGAAAGAGATTCAAGAGGAGAAAGGGATAGACGGACAGACAGACAGATTGATTATAAACATCTGTGTTCACACAATGCTGCATGAAATTACAATCTAGTGATCTACTCCAAGAATGCCACTTTATACATGGTAAGGAATACTCTCCTATTTGAGTCTGCCCTTCAAGATAAAATAGTTAAATCTCAAAAACCTCACTTAACTTCAAATATTAAGCAGCATGTTCAGAGACTAAATTTTGCCATAAAAAATATCTCTTTCACTTAGTCAATTGCATGTTGCAGTTGGGGACTGGAGGGAAAAGGAGGAAAGGGTGCCCGGGGGCATGACTCGTGTCTTTCTATATTGCCAACAATGCATTCAGTTTGAGTTCTCCTTTTTAAAAAACGAATTGTTCACACCATCATGCAATAGTCCTTTGCTTCTGCAGCTAGAAAAAAAATGTTTCTTCCAACAAAATTTCCCGTATTTTCTCCAAATCAGCTTTAAAGAGCACTTGTAAAGCTCTCCTTTCTTTTGAACACTATCCTATAATTAGGTCTTTCCTCAATGTTGAAAATATTTTCCTAATACTGAGTTTAATGAACATATCCCAGATAATACAGTACTTGGATGAGCAAGTATTAAAAATAAACAGTTTAGTTCAAACACGTGTAATTCGCTTTAAAATACAGTCACACAGACTTGCCCTGATTATCACAGTTTCACAGTAACATTTTAATACATTGTAACCCAACTTCATCACACTGTTGTAAAACCCCACTGTGGCATCATTTGGCTGATTACTTACAATGCAAATCAGAGGATCTAACTATGGAATTTAATATGACATTGGTTCACCTAAGCAAATTATTTTCACAAAACCAATTAATGTTGTTGGGCAGAGTTTGCCTGTGTCTCAACCACACCTCAAAGAATCGTTTGAATTTGTTCATCTCTGTGAGTTGTAGAAATGTTTTTAGTAATAAGTAATCCCAAAGAAAGCATGGAACAAGTTTTGCATTTCCATTCTAAATATCCTTTCCCCTCAAGAGAAATGGAGATGGCTCATCATATCTGGGCTCCAACAAACGTGCTAACATTCCGAAGAATCCTGGTCCTTGCTGCTGCTTCTCCTCTCTCCATCGTCTCCATGAGTGACCACATTCTCTTGCTTTCCTTTTCACCAACTTCTCACAAGTTATGTGAACTACTTTTGAACCGCCCATTGATACTACTTTCTCCCAGCCATGCTTACTTCATCGTCATGCAGTCTGAATTCTATCTCTGTGACTATTGAAACCTCGATTAAATGTCAACAATAACATCCTACTTGCCAAATCCAATGGCATCCTCTTATTTTTCATGAACCTCAACTCCTCTTTTGCAGTTATCACTATTGATAACCCTCTCTTCCTTGAAATTCTCTCCTCCTTCACCCTCGTGATGTCATTGGTCCTCTTTGAGGATGATGAAGGAACAACAGCATCAGTAATGCTTCCGTGTCCACAATAGAACATTCTCTTGCTTCTCTTCTCACCTCTGGCTTCCTGAGTTCTGGTTTTCTTTTTCTCTTCTCCCTTGTCCCATATGTAAATACTGTTTCCCCCGATTCTGTTCTTGAGCCTCCTCAGGCCTTCTTTCTCTACACTTCCTTCCTTGATAATCACACTCCCTTGTAGGGCTTCAGTCATCAGCTTTATAATAATGAGCCTTCTCTTGGATGGCCCACTGGTATAATAAACTCAACATATGTTTAAAAATTTCATGTTCTTCCTTCCTGCTCTTCTCCCAGAATTCTCCATTTCTGTTAATGGCACATCTTTCTTTCCAGACTTATAAGCTCAGGGGTACTTTGGGTTCTTCTCACTCCCATGGCTCTCACATCCTAATAGACTGTGTATGAACTATCTTGTGCATGCTTCCCTTCCCTTCCGTTCTCATTATGTTATTCTTAGTTTTATTTCTCACTTGAACTATTGCAAAGCCTCTTTACTTTCCCTGTAGTATCTTCTCCAATGTACCCTCCATGCCACTGCCTGATAATTCTTCCTAAAGTACAGTGGCACAGTAGATAAGAGTGCTGATCCTGGAGTGAGGAAGACTTATCTTCCTGAGTTCAAATCTGGCCTCAGATATTTCCTATCTGTGTGACCCTGGGCAAGTCACTTAACCCTATTTGCCTCAGTTTCCTCATCTGTAAAAATTATCTGGAGAAGGAAATGGCAAACCATTCCAGGTTCTTTGCCAAGAAAATCCCAAATGGGGTCATGTAGAGTCAATACGACTAAACAACAATACAGTATGTCTCAGATTTTATCACTTCCCTTCTCAAAAATCTTTATTGGTTTCCTATTGCCTACTGAATGAGATATAAGCTCGATGCCCTCCTTGATTTAACCCCCATCTGTTTTTCCAGACTTAGTTCACTAATTTCCTTCCATAGTCCAGTCAGACTGTAATACTATCCCTTCACTGAATTTACCTCTCTTACCTTGCCTCCAGTTTCTGCCTATCTAGTTATATGTCCTCTGTGAAGCCTTATGTTATCTTTCTGTTAAAATCAACACCCATTTCATTCTCTAGCAGTTATTTCTATTTCCTTGTACCCAAGCTCCAGTGTTCTTTGCTTATTGTATGGTCTTTTTCCTAGGATTGCTGTTGTAGAGTTGTTTCAGTTGTGTCCAGCTCTTCCTGACCCCATTTGGGATTTTCTTGGCAAAGATACAGGAATGGTTTGCCATATCCTTCTCCAGCTCATTTTACAGATGAAGAAACAGAGGTAAGCAGGTGAAGTGGCTTGCCCAGGGTCACACAGCTAGTAAGTGTCTAAGGCCAAATTTGAACATAGGTCTTTCTGACTCCAGACCTGGCACTCTTTCCATTGGACCACTCAACTCCCTTTTCCTAGGATAGGAATTTAAATAACTGTCTTCTGTGATAGTCAAATCAACAGGCCTACCTGAACTACTTGCTGTGGTACTGAGGAAAAAACCACAACTGACCATTTATAATTGCAGAACTGCTGTTAGTGATCTTTGAAAGGTCGTGAAGAGCAGGAGATATACCCCAGAACAGGAGAATAACAATGTCCCGATTTTCAAAAAAAGAGAATGAATTCTGCAAATAATAGACCAATGCACTTTGACATCAATCCCTGGAAAAATTCTGTAACATTCTTAAAAGCACAGTTAGTGAGCATTTAATGAAAGAAGCATAGGTTACAAAGAACCTCATCAAGAGCTTCTGGAAGACAAATCCTATTTCTTCCTTTTTTACAGGATTAGTAAGCTAGTAAGTCAAAAGAATGCTGTAGCTAGAGTTTACCTTGATTTTAGCAAAACAATTAAGTCTCTCATGTTCTTCTGAGAAAGATGAGACGATGTGGGCTAGATGGCAGGGCATGGAGAGGGATTTGGGTTTGGTTGAATAAAGAGACCCAGAGAGTATGCATTAATGGTTTCATGTCAGCTTACCAGGAGACCTTTAATTGAGTGCCTTACCAGTCTCTACTTGGCCTTCTACTATTTAACATTTTTTTAAAATCAAAGACATGGTTATAGGCATAGTTAGCATGCTTAACAAATTTGCAAATAGCTCACATCTGAATAGGATAACTAGTACAATGAATGACAAGATTCATAAAGATCCCAACTGGCTATAACATTGTGTAAAATTTAATAAGATAGAAGGTGGCTAAGTGGATAGCGCACCACACCCAGAGTCAGAAAGACCTGAGTACAAATCTGACCTCAGACACTTACTAGCTGTGTGACCCTGGGCAAGTCCCTTCACTCTATTTGCCTCACTTTCCTCATCTGTAAAATGATCTGGAGAAGGAAATGGCAAACCACTCCAGTATCTTTGTCAAGAAAACCCCAAGGGGTCACAAGGAGTCGGACACAACTGAAAAATGACTGAACAACAACAAAACAAAATTTGCTTGAAATGAAAAACCATGAGCAGTCTTTGAAAGGCCATGGAGATGTGCTCCCAGGACTGGAAAATAATGATGTCCCGATTTTCAAAGGAGAGGACAAAATGAATTCTACACTTACACCATGATTCCAAAAACCCATTTCCTAAATACAGAACTGAGGAGATGTGACCAGAGCACAGCTTGTCTGAAAAGCATCTGGGAGTTTGAGTGGACCACTAGTTGAAATATGACCCAGTGGTATGATATGGCAGCCAAGAAAACTAATATATCTTAGGCTGCATTAAAAGCAGAGCTTACAGAACTAAAGAAGTGATCACTCTGACTTTTTTATATCCTGGACAGACCACATTAGCACTTTGTTCAGTTCTGCACACCATATTTTTAAAAGGGATGTTATTAAACTGGAGAATGCATTTATTTATTGTTCATTCATATTCAGTTGAGTCTAAGTCTTCATGACCCCATTTGGAGTTTTCTTGGCAAAAACACTGGAGTGTTTGGCCATTTCCTTCTTCAGCTCATTTTTACAGATGAGGAAACTGAGGCAAACAGAGTTAAGTGACTTGCCCAGGGTCACACAGCTAGTAAGTGTCTGAGGCTGGATTTGAACTCACAGAGATGAGTCTCCCTGACACCAGGTCCGATGCTCTATCCACTACACCATGTAGCTGCCTGGAGAGTGCATAGAAGAAGGCAAACAAGATGGCATATATAGGACCCCTAGATTATGCCTATGAGGACTAATTTAAAAAACATAAGAAATTTAACCTGGAGTAGAGAAGACAAATATATGAGTGGATGGAGGTGGAGGGAATAGGATGGGCAATAATAGAATTCTTTTTCAAACATGAAAGACACCAACAAGAAAGGATGGATTAGATTTGTTTTGGTCCCAGAAGGTCGAAATAGGGGTAATGTACAGGAGTTGCCAAAAGGCCAAATTTGGCCTTGATTTGGAGGGGGGAAACTGTCTAACAATAACTCTCTAGCAGTGGAATGACTTGCCTTGAGAAGTGGTGAGATCCTCCTCACTGGGAGACTTTAGGAAAAGGCTCCAGGAGCACTTGTTGGGGAAGGACTGTCTCTTTCAGGTATAACTTGGAGCAGATGGCCTGAAAGATCTCATCGACATCTAAGATTCTGTAATTCCTTGTGGTCCACTCACTGATTATAATGTTCTTACAGTAGCAATAATGGCTTTTGGCAGGAGAGGGAGTGCAAAAAAGAAAAAAAAAAGTGCTGGTAAAAACATATTTACCCAAAGTCTT
Organism: Gymnobelideus leadbeateri; assembly: GCA_011680675.1. NCBI lineage: Eukaryota > Metazoa > Chordata > Mammalia > Diprotodontia > Petauridae > Gymnobelideus > Gymnobelideus leadbeateri. The sequence continues at coordinate 290,060 of WOXC01011874.1, read as the reverse complement.
TCAAATAGGATTAAGAGGGTGAGAAATGTGTGGAGAGAAAACTGCCTCTATAGATCTGATAAGCCTGGTAGCACAGAGAGAGGGTTTCATGGTACACAATATGTAAAAGAAGACCCAGCAATAAAACCCATGGTCTCAAATGCCTAGAGGCAAATGAACAGAGTAGGTGTAATGAAAATGTAGCAGGACACTGGAGACCAATATCTAACTGCTGGGAGATGTAAATCCCCCAGTGTTTGTTACTTCAACCTCTAGTCATTCATTAGGGTCTCTCTGTATGTATGTTCAGTCATCTTCAGTCCTGTTCAGTTCTTCATGCCTCCATTTGGGATTTTCTTAGGCTCATCAACCTTTGGATATAAAAATATGTTTTATAATCCCCCAGATTCCCATCAGGAGGGCTAAAGGGCAAAATAAACTGAGATTGATGAAAAGTGAGAAAGCAGATACAAAAAGTTATCAGTTTAGCTTTTTTTTCTTAAATTATACTTATGATAAGAGAAGGCTCAAAATGGGGATAGGCCCGGTGCTTCAGGTAGGTGTTACCCTGAAAACAGACACAAGTTGAAGACTGAACTACTCAGTTTTTATTTTCTTTCTTTTTTTTCTAAAGAAGGACTTTGGATTAGAAAGGATTGCACAAAATTGACCAACAGGCAATGGAAATCCAAGGTAAGCAAGATATCAGGAAGTCCACGGCTGTCTTGAATGAATTTAAGTCACCATGCCTTGGCATGCTACATCTTAAAGTAATCTTTTTAAAAACTATAATATGTTAGTGCTGAGCTGATGTTGGTGATCTTTGAAAAATCTTGGAGAATACAAAATACCACAAAACTGGAAAAGAACAAATATTACAATTTTGGAAAAAGGAAAAGGGTGGAGCCTACAAAACCACAAACCAAGGAGCTTGACTTCTATTTCTGGCAAAATTCAAAAACATTGTTACGGAGATAGATTGTGAGCTTTTAGAAAAGGAAGGCAGGATCACCAAATGCCATCAAAAGCAGGTCATGCCTTGGTTACATCATTTCCCACCCCCCCTTTTTTTTTGATAGGGAAACTAGACTTCACCATTTGTTTTAAAAAGAAACCTGTTTCTCTAAGATAGCATGATTGCTTTTTCAGAGGAATGCTGTGAGCATAGCAGATTTAGATTTCAGCAGAGCATTTGACAAATTTTCTCCTCCTGTGCATGTGAATAAAATGGAGAGACACAGGCTAGGTGATGTACATTTAGATAGATTCGGAGCTGGTTGAATGACTGGACCCAAAGAAGAGTCACTAATGAATCTGTCCATCTGGAGGGAGATCTCTGTTGGTGTTCCCTCAGGGCCACCATCTTTATCAATGACTTGGATGAAGACATGGATGGTATGCTTGTCAAATGTTCAAGTGACAAAAAGCCCAAAAGAACCATGACAACAATAGAGTATGGAGTTCAGACCCAAAAAGGTCTGAGAAACCTAGAATTATGGGCTGGATCAAATAGGATGAGATTTAAAATTATGTAACTGGGTTTCAAAAATCAATATCCAAATAAATCCAAAATGGAAAAAAATGAAGGATTTCTAGTGAGCTACAAATGTGACTCCTCAAAAAAAGTGAATGTTCTAAACTACAAGAAGAAATGTGCAGTGTCCAAGCCTGGGGGTAGAATAGTTCCATTGTACCCTAGTCATACCGCAACTGAGATTCTGGATCTAGGTCTTACCACCACATGTTAGGAAAGATATGAACAAATGTTAGTGTATCCAGAACAGTGACTAGGTTAGAGGACATTTCAGGGTGGGGTCAAGAACCCTAGAGAAAAAGGAACAAACTTAAAGAGGATTTGATAGACATCTACCAGTAAGTGAAGACCTGGCAAGGGACCAGGGGTTGGTCTTATCTGGCTTGGCCATGTAGAACAAAAAGAGGTATAATGAATGGGCAAAAACTTCCTAAGGATGAAAGCTATCCATGAGCAGGCTTGGGTGTCTCATGAGGTAATGAGTTCCCCTTCATCATAAGGAAGACGGGCTAAACAATCACTGGGGTGGGATGGGGGCAATCCTGTAGAAGAGATTCTTGTTGACATAAGCTGGCCTGCATGACCTCTTGGATTCTGTAATGACAGAGTAAAACTGTTCTCTCTTCTCACCATAGGGGAAAAAATGAAAAGATAGGAAAAACATGTCTCACTCGCAAGTGATTCTCACAAGAATAGATATCCCTGTATTTAATTCCAATGACAAATTTCAATGTATTTGCTTCGACTTCTCTCCCTCCAGCCCACAGGGAAATGAATTCCATAGAATGAGAATCCCCAGAATAACTGCACCCCTCCCCCCTTTTTTTTCTTTTACAGGGCACTGAAAAAACAAAATCCTTATCTGTTTTCACTAGACACTTCAGCATTTTAGTTATTTTTGTTGAATTTTCTCCAATTCTTCTCTTCGACAGGTCCAGGAATCCTACACATTGCCATATCTCATTGAAACACATGTCAGTTCTCTCAGCCAAACATATCACTTGTCTTCAGGACTTGTTGAGTCAGAGCTTGGCTACATAAGGGATGAAGCAGTCTCAGTTCCAAATGGGGACAGCAATGGTGGAGAGGGAAAGAGCCTGAATTGGGAATACAGAAAACCTGCGTTCTGATTTTCCTCTGAGCAACTTGTGTAGCCTTGAATAAATCACTTAAATTATCTGGGCCTCAGCTCCTTGGTAAAGTGAAAGTGAAGATGGACTTTTTTATTTTTAGTGTCCCTTCTAAAGTTATATGTTTATAATGCCCTGATTCATAGGTGATGTACATGCCTGTAAAAAAACTCCAAAGAGTTGGACGCTGACTGGTCATTTTAACTTAATGAGCTAATGTCTTTAGTACTAGAATTTGATGAAAATTTCACAAATTACCCACCACCCTGCCTCAAGTTTTTCTCTGATCAGAGCCAGGGCTTTGAGATATTACAGATGATAAGACAGAAGGGATGGGCCTTGAAGAGGAACCCAATAATGTTTCAGAGTGGTGTTAGGCAAGAAGAACAGGTGAGTCAGATGGGTAGGAGTACAGCTAACAGAAAATAGCTGATTTCAATAACACATCTCAAAAACCTAAATAATCTTTGAGAAGAGAGTTATTGTTCAGCAAAACATTTTTCCAAATGATTGAGGCAATCTCCAAAATAAAGATGTTTATTTTATCCTAGAAGTAAAATGTACATACTGGCAATAAACATATACAAAAAGATCCCCTATATAGAAATCACTGGTCTAAAAAACATGCTGCTTATAGAAGAGTTAGAAAAGAATAATCTAAAAACTTTGGGGAAACATGGAAATTTTAAACTATGAATACATTAACTTCTTAGCACACCTTCAATATGCCAATCTTTCTATAGCAAAGCAACATTTGATGTGTTCTAATTTGTCATAAGGCTTTGAAGATTTCACTTTTCTGAACTTTTCTCCAGCCTTTCCTACGATGGGGACTAAGCAGTAGTTTGGTGGTATCTACTTTTGTTACAGCACCGAAGGAAAAGAACAAAAGAGGGTCCTTACAGGTCAAATAAAATGCTATAGTAATAAGCCATAAGGGAAGATCCTTCCTGTCCAGTCCATCAATTTATCAGGCATTTAATAAAAACCCAGTATGTGCCAAGTACTTCGGATACAAACCCAAGGCATAACAATGCTTGTCCTCGAGGAGCTTACATTCTACTGGAGGAAACAACAGATACGTAAGTATAAACAAAGTTAATACAAAATAACCTGCTGGAGTGAGGCAAAGCACTAGTAGCTGGGAGAATTGGGGGCGGGGGAGTCCTCATGTCAGGCGAAGCGCTAGCTCTGAGCCATGAAGGAATTCTAAAGGACTTACATATAGAGCCCAAACTAGGGGAAGACTCTGAAATATCCCTTGTAGTTCTAAAGGTAGCTGAGCTTATTGCATAAAGGGAGCAAATTTCCCTCCTCCTTCCCCCTGACTCTTTCAAAAAGACTGCAGGAAACCTGAATACTAATAAAGAACCCAGATGGGGCATCTAGGTGGTGCAGAGAACAGAGCACCAGACCTGGAGTCAGGAGGACCTGAGTTCAAATCCAGCCTCAGACACTTAACACACATACACAAAAACTAGCCATGTGACCTTGGGCAAGTCACTTAACCCCAACTGCCCTCCAAAAAACAAACAAAAAAGAAAAAAGAACTCAGAGAGAAGCGAGATGCTGTGATCCTTCTTGTGAAGAGATTCTCATGCCTTGAGCTGCTCTCTACTTCGGCAGCATGTAATGATGAGAGCGCACATTTATGTATTGTTTTAACACATGCTAAGTACTTTCCATACCTCATTTTGCTGGCTCCTAACCCCAACCTCTTGAGGTGGGTGCTATTATTATTCCCATTTACAGACAAGAAAACAAGCTCAGAGAATGTGGGAGGCAGGATTGAACCCAGATCTTCCTGATTCTCAGTCCACTGCTCTATCCACTACAATTAGGAAACCTTCAGACAAACAACATAGCCCTGATTCATTGAAGGGAGCCAAGAGAATTCAAATAATGTGTAGTATTTTTTTTAATCTCATGATATTTAGAGTTTATGGAGGGCTTCTTAACTCAGTTATTTAGTTAGTCAATAAGCGTTTATTAACTGCCTACTATGTACTGAAAATACAAAAAAAAATATTTTAAAAATAGTTCTTGCTCTTAAACAGCTCACAGAACAAAACATTAAATGCAAACAATGTCTTGACAATGGGGAAACTGGTTTCCCCAACAGTGCATTGACACAAACCCCAGGCCCATCCTTCAGAAGGCTCATTCTAAATCATAAACTTTAGAGTTAAGACTAGAACCATCTACTTCAATACCTTCAGTGTAGAAATGAGGAAATTGAGGCACAAAAAATTCTTAATGACAACTTAAGGTCACATTAGTAATAAATAGCAGAACCAGGTTTAAAATCAGGTCCTCTGACTTCAAATCTTATACTCTTTGCATTAGATCATGGTAGGACAGCAAGAAGACAAAAACCAACCAATCCATTATCAACAAATGTTTTAAATGACTGTTGTGTGTAAGGCACAGTGTGGGACACAAAGATGTAGAAGATATTGCCCTCATAGTTATTAAGGAATCCATAATCCAGACAGAGAGCTCTCTATAGCCCTCTATTCCAGTCCAATCTATCTCCAATGAAAGATCATTGGAAGAAAATTATAATAAATCCCACACATAAAGCACTTTGTACTTTCCTCACAATGAACCTTGGAATGTAGGTAGTAAGTATTATTGCTTTACAGGTGGGGAAATTGAGACTCAGAGGGGACAAGTGATTCACCCAAGGGTACACTGCTAGGAAGTGTCAAAGCTGGTATTTTAATTCATCCCTGTGTCCAAGGCTGAAGAGGTAGATTGGGGCTCAAAGCAGTTGCTTTTTCCCCCTGTAATTACAGTCAGTCCTGGTATAACACTTGTTTCAAAGTGAATTTGTTCCAACAAGATTGATACGTTAGAGAATGTTTTGAGTATAATGAAAATTTTGAGTTTGCTTCTGTGTGGTTTCTCCTACAAAAAATCTCAAGAATGAAGAAAACTGCACCAATACCCAATAATTCACAAGCTGCCACCCTTCCATCACCCACCTCCATAAGTCTACTTTAGGTCTTTGTCTAGGGAAAGTGCCATATCTGCTGTACATCATCTGATGAGGTAGGAGCTATGGACAGAGAGGGGCTGGTCTATATCACCACCGCCACTTCCACCATGGCCTCCAAATCCCCCACTCCAACCCCCAATTAGTGGCCTGCCCAACTTTCAAGAGACCAGTGACTTTGGGAACCTATGCAGAGGCTGAGCTGCAACCTAAGGCCATTTAACATATATAAAACCACTTAACATTAACCATTTAACATATTTAACCATTTAATGTATAGAAAACAAAGTTACCATTTTTTAATGTATCTCTAACAAAGTTTTTGAGCTTTGTGCCCCTCTCCCCATTTCCATCATAAGTGCTGTGGTTTTTATTGTGCAGTTTTGGATAGCGTTCCACTTTGAGCATGCCCACTTCAATGCATATAGAGTGACATAACAGAACTGTCTGTGCATCACAGAACCCTTACTTCATTAGCTATTCTTCAATATGACTTCTATTTGGAGGTAGAATTCTTTTGTAGCATAAGAAGTGATGATGACAGCAATAGCTCACTTTGTGTAGCTCTTTAATGTTTACAAAGCAGTTTCCTCCAAAATAAATAAATAAATAACACAACCTCTGGGTTGTGTGGGTTGTGTAGGTTGTGCAGGTTCTCATGCCCATTTTTATAGATCATGGGTTCGCTAGAAGGCCTCATAGGGGTCATTTGGGTCAAGCCTCTCATTTTATAGATGAGAAAACTAAAGGCCAGTTAAGGGGCTTGCCCAAGGTCCTACTGGTAGTGACAGAAGGATTTGAAGCCATGTTCTCTTAATCTAAGTCCAGAGTTCTTCCTGCCCATCCTGTCAATCAATCAATCCACAAAGCTCTTATGAAGTACTTTTCCCCCTGCCCCTCATAAGGAAAACAAAACTCAAAGATACTAGGGTAACCTCCCCACCAATAGGTAGGACTTGAATTCTAGTCTCTTGCCTGCAAATGTTCTGGAAAGAATGATAGGTAGAAATGGAAACTGGAAAGGATCTGGATGGGGGGTGGGAGTCATTTCAGGAAGGCTTAGCTAGTCTATGAGAACAGAAACATTTGTGCCCTGGGTGACAGTGAGTGAAGACATTCATTCTGAAGGAAGGGTTGGAACAGACAGGTGTTTGAGTGTTGTGGGAAGATGATGATGTTATTTTTGACAAAATGAAGGGAAACATTCAGCGAGTCATTAGGGAGCACGGTAATGTGCTTGTCATTTGTCCTCTGTGACAGCTTTACCATCTTATAATTTCTCCCGAACCTGAAATTACCTTCCTAGAGAAGGTCTGTCCCCACAGCAAAGGGCTCCTAGATCACTGAGGCATGTGAAGAAATGGAATCCATATATATTCCAAAATCATCTCTTTCAGTTGGACAATAAATGTAGTGGAAGGTTTGGGAAATAGCCTTGTCTGACTGGGAGGTGAGGATGAGGAGGGAGGAGAGGAATAGGTTAATAACAGCCTTCAAATCTAAGGAAGGAGACTCTTGTGTGACTGAACATAAACAGCTGCTTTCTATTTCTTCAGAGAAAAGGACGAGAAAGGACATACATTCCAGCAGCATGGAATCCATTTAGATATGATGAAGAGCTTTACTTCAAGGCTTTATTTTTACAAGACAAAAAGATGCATTGCCCAGAAGCTATGTAATCACTTCTGGAGATTTTAAGGAAAGGAAGATGTGTAGTTATCCTTTATACACTCAGCCCTACCAGAAGGCAAGAGGAATGGACCAGATACCTTGTGGTGGTCCTTTCCTACCATGCAACTGCATGAGGTCAGACCATGAAGCAAGAAGAGCTTGAATCTGGTACACGGCATGGTGCCTACACACAGCATTTTTATTTCAGAAAGGTGGGTGTCAAAGTTACAGCTGACTGAGTCTAGGGAACCTACTTCTGGGCTTCTGTTGTCTTAATAATGATCTGTTTGAGAGTTACAGCACCTTTAATCCTCGGAGCTCAAAGCACTCAATGAGCATGACTGCAATAGTCCTTTGAGGTAGGTCCATGGTTAGCTGTATTATCCCCATTTTATGAGACAGAGGCAGTCAACTTGACAGTGAGTCAGTAGCAAAGCTGGCTGTAGAACTAAATTCTGGGTCATTGGGATCATGATATTAAGGGTAGTCAGATGTTGTGTTGGAAAAAAATACATATGTCTTTGGGAATTGGGACAGTATTAGGCAGTCAAGTTAGTTGTAGGAACTTGGATGGGAGTTATAAGAATTGCAGCCTCTCTTTGAAGATAGTGGAATTTTTCTCTTTAAAGAATGTTGTTGTTTGTCCTTCGTTCTCAAAGAGGACCATGACATCAGGAAGGTGATGCCATGACATGCAAGTGAATAGGATTTTAAAATCATGAGGCAGGGCTGTGCAAAGTCACTGGCCTCACCTTCTCCTCCAGAGCCATCTGGGTCTAGTGGCCAGATATAGATCAGGACGACAACACTCTTTAAAGAATAGCAAACTATAGAAAAAGAACTTCCTTATAGCAGGGAAGCTAAGGGAATGGGATAGTGCGAGTTACACAAGTCAATATAATGAACTTAAAATATTTGTCAGTCAACATTTGCAAAGTCATTAGAACTCAGCTACATATGGGTCACCCATCACCACCTCCAGGTGGCCTTACTATGCCACATTGTCCTAGGACACTCCCATTCGAAGAGGAACCTAGCCTTGTAGGGGTCAATTAATTATCTACTTGCAACACTTTTTTTTCTAAAGGATGCTTCTACTAGAAATGTGGAAAGACTACTTTTACAGTCACAAGTTCTACAGCTCGAGTTCCAAGGGCCAGGGAAGAGTTGTTGCCCATTGTAGCATCTCCCACCATTAGTAAGACATTGATGCTGGTCTTAAACTAAATAAGTTAATAGAAATGCCTTTGCAGTTTCTCTTATAAGCCCTTTAAAAAATATATTATATTGAGATTTTTACCTTAATTGCATTTAGGCAGCTAGTCATGTTGGATATAGAGTTGGGAAGACCTGAGTTTGAATTCTGTGGGAGATACTTTTTAGCTGTGTGACCTTGGGAAGGTCCCTTAATTTCTTACAGTCTCACTTTCCACATCTGAAAAATGGGGAGAACAGAGGCACCCTTCTCACAAGGTTGTTGTAAGGATCAAATAAAATAATGTTTATAGAGCACTTTGCCCACTTTAAAGTGCTGTGTTAATGTTGGCTATTATTATAATAATAATTATTTACCAATGACTCCTTCCATCTTTCTCCTCCCAGAAAGTCATCCCTTATAATAAAGAGTTATAAAGAAGGTTAAAAAATAAACAGAAATGCAAAACTAACCAACTTATTAGAAAAGTTTTGCATTCTATAGAGATTTAAATCTATAGTCCCTTACCTCTTCAAAGAAGCAGGTGCGGGGGGTGCCTTCTTTCATAAGGCTTTACAAAACAAACAAAGATCACCCTATGGAGTGATTGTTTTTGTGCATAAACATGTTTGCTTCCAAATTTTATCCCTTTATTCCTCACTACATTATATTCTTGGTGTTTCTGGTCTTCAAGTCCTTGGGTATTTGTTTTCCCAGACTTTCACTAATCACTTGAGTTTTAGTTTGCAGGCCTTTCTCTGAGTGGCAGGTTATTCCAGAGAATTAATCTGTGGTCTCAATTCTGCTTTTAACAGTGGATAAACTTTTCAAAGACCCTGGCAATCTGTATTTTATCATTTTACTCATTAGGCAATCTCTCCTGACTTTCAGCCGACTTGGTCATTTTTTTTCTAATCTCTTTCCATTTGTTTTTTCCCACCTCCAACAGTATCAGGAAACTTAATATTCTTGGAATCATAACAAATGAGCAAAGAAAACACCAGTATTTCCCAAACGTGAGATAATGGAAAAGAAGAAAGAATGTTGGATTTGGAGTCAGGAAAAACCTAGATTCAAATCCGGGCTCTGAGATTTATGAGCTGTGTGACCTTGAGCAAATCACTTAACCCCAGTTTTCTCATTTGTAAGGGGAATAGTTACTTTCTGCTTGTGGTTCTTATCTTATAGGTTTTTGAAATAATGTATGCAAAGCATTTTGCAAGCCTTAAAAGGAATGACAGTTAATACTATTATTACATTTGATGTGACCACTTTTTCTTTGTTAGAGTCCTCCAATACCATATATTGTACTGGAGCTGATTCTGATCCCAAAATATATGCCAGGATGCTGTAAACACTAGCAGATCTTACCAAGTTGGAAAGATGTCTACTTCAAAGCTAGTGACAGACTGTGTCTTATATCCAAGGACTGGTCTAAATTCACATAGGATTATCTCTCAGAAGATTGGTAACCAGGTAATTCATATTTTCTGACCACACTCCCTTCCCCCCTCCCTCACACTCAGTGAAAACCATCTACTGATAGATGGAGGGTGTTGGTTTATGTTTAATACTTGTCAGTAAAAGGAAAATGGATGCTTAGAGGACATGACAGGTATATCAGCCCTGAATCTGAATTACCTTATACACTCATAGTCTATTCACTCATCACTTTTCAATTACTTCCTTCAGGAATGTGAGCCACAGGTCACTGGATCATTATCTTCTACCTTTTTTCTTATCTTATGAATCCTTTTTCTCCTTTTCGTTGCCCTCATTGTTCTTTATTAGATCTCTCCCCAATATATAAATATATGAGCCGATCTTCAATCTAACATTTTCATCTTCATTTTTTGTGTTGATTAAGGTCCAGATTAGACCAAATAACTTCTTTTTTCCCTTTTTCTTTTTTAAGGAATATTTGAATCTAAGGTGAAATAAAAAACTGGGAATTCATAGTGCTTTTGTTATTGTTATTCAGCAGTTTCAGTTGTGACTAACTCTTCCTGACCCCATTTGGGATTTTCTTGGCAAAGATATTGGAATGGCTGGCCATGTCCTTTTCCAGCTTATTTTACAAATGAGGAAACTGAGGCAAACAGGGTAGTGATATGCCCAGGATCACACAGTTAGTAAGTATCTGAAGCTGGATTTGAACTCAGGAAGATGAGTCTTCCTGACTTCAGGCCATGCACTCTATGGACTGTGACCTAGAGAGAAAAAATCCTGGTAAGGGAAAAAGCCTCATTATTTAGCAGTATGTAGAAAGAAACAAAGAGAATATTAACTCTAAGCTATTTGTAAAAGCAGAAGTATGGCACATGTAAGATGCCAAGTCTAGGGGCACCAGCATACACTTCTCAGAGAATAGGGAAGGACAATTAGGACTGAGCTGAACAGATTTAAATTTATTCATCCAGAAAAAAGAAAGACTAGCAAGCTAAAGGATATCCAGGGGTTTTTGGAAGGAAGGAGGAAGGGAGTTCCAGGGAGTCATGTTTTGATTTTGTCTTCACAATAAATCACTTATTAGAAATCCACAAAAGTCAAACCCAAGAGAGGAACCAGGAAAAAAAAATACCCATGGCATCAATATGAATGTACCAAATCTGGGCAATAATTAGATATTCTAATGCAAAAAAAGTAAATCATAGGTATCACAAAGATTTAATGGACTGAGACCCATAGCTTTAATGTGAATCTGGAAAGGAGTATCTTATTCAAAATAGAAAACAGAGATAAGAGATGGGGCCATGTTGAGCAGTTTTGCATATTAAAAACTTACACATATCTGAGAAAATCTGAGAACCAGACTAGGGCAACGTGGTGGAAAACATCTGAGTAAAGACCAACAGAGGCAGAGGCAGAAGTAATATGACACAGTATACTACAGATCTCCTGGACTAGAGGAGGAAATAGAAGTGTTCAGGAAATGGATTGCAAGCCCGAGGAAGGTAATGATAACCTTTATTCAGTTCAAAGATATTCAATTCTCTGAACATCTGCTGGAACTTTCTCTACTCAAAGCAAAGCTACTAATGATATCTTGATTTGCCTTAATTATAAATTTAATCCTTCATCAAGTAGAAGACTCGACATTCTCTTCTGTATCTGATTCTAACCCATAAGGAGGAACTGATCATGGGAGAAGCAATGATATAATAACCTTGCAGGGCGGTGGTGATGGCCATGTCTTCTCTAACCTGTTACTAAATACTGCTACTTCCACCCCTACATCATCTCTCCCATCTATCCCCTTCTCTTCACTCACATGACCACTACTCTAGTTCAGGACCTCATCTCCTCCCACTTGGACTGTTGGGACAGCCTCCTTCTTGGTACTCCTGCCTCACGTCTCTCCCTTTTCACTTCCCTCCTTCCCATCACTTGTATTCCTAAACCAAAGCTCTGTCTACATCACTTCCTTGCTCAGTGAATTCCAGTGGCTTCCTGTTATGTCTAGCATTAAATAAAATTCTGTTTGGCATTTAAAGCCCTTTATAAAATGGTTGTAACCTACCTTTCTAGCTTTATTATACATTATTTCTCTTCTTTGCTTTCCAATCCACCCAGCCTGGTCTTCTTGTTATTCCTCATATATGACATTCTATCTCCCACCTCAATGCCTTTGGCACAGGTTGTCCTCATGCCAAGAATTCAGTCCCTTTTCATTTCCACCTCTGAATACTTATGTTCCTTCAAAATTCCGCTTAAAGGCCACCTTTGATATGAGAATTTTCTATTCCACAACCCAGCATTTAGTTGTTGTTTCTGTTCATTCATTTCAGTCACATCTGACTCTTCATAACCCTATCTGGAGTTTTCTTGGCAAAGAAACTGGAGTGGTTTGTCATTTCCTTCTCCGGCTCATTTTACAGATGAGGAAACTGAGGCAAACAGGGTGAAGTGCCTTGCCCGGGGTCCCACAGCTAATAAGTATCTGAAGCTGGATTTGAACTCAGGTTATTATCTTTGGACACCCAGTACCTTGTTCATCCTTCATTTTTGAACCCCCAGCACCTAACACAGTAACTGGCATAATAAGGGCTTACTTCTTGTTGACTGATTGATCTTAGAATCTGTGATAAAGGAGATGTGCACTCTTAGAACTAAGGAGAGCAGATTTCAAACGGTGTAGAGAAAGTATAATTGGGAACCCATGTCCTAAAATTCTACTGACACAGCCCACATGTGACAGGAAGATCTCAGAATGAAATTCTCAAGATGTATAAGTTGCCATCAGCAGGAAAGGAAAGAGCACATAAAATAATAGTAGCAGATATCTATCAAACATTTTAAGGCTTCAATATACTTCACATGCATTATTTTATTTTATCATACATTCAGAGCTGAAGGAAATCTTAGATCTTCTAGTCTAATTCCCCATTTTAAACCTCACAAAAACTGTGAAGAATTATTATCCTTCCATTTTGTAGATGAGGAAACTGAGGCTCTGTAGCAGCAAGCACCCCAATATCCCCAGGGTGACTGCCAACACAGGTTCTTAGATCTGCTTTTCAAAAGGAAAGCAACTCAAAATGGGTTAACAAGCTTACTTTAATCAAACAAACACACATTACCTAGTTCAGGGGAAAAAGGTCAGCACCCCGAACTTCAGAGTTGCAGAACTTACAGATCAAACAGACAGGCTTCCAAACTGTCCAACCATTATATCAATACCAAATCACAGTTACCAGAGAGGGAAGCATCAACATCTGGGTTTTCAAAGCCGGGGGGCTCTCAACAACGGCTTCCCAGAGTCTCGTCTGGTCAAATCACACAACACTTCTCAAAGTGAGCCCCAAAGCAAAGCCTCTCCTCAGGGTTTATATAGCCTTCTCTTGGCTCAGAGATTGTAACAACCTTCTTGACCCACTGCCCAATCACAGAGTATCAAGGTGTGGGCTTTCCAGAAAAACAAGCCTCCCACCACAGGCTCCAGGTGCACTTAAGCTAGGGGCAGGGAAGATCTTTAAATTTGCATTTCCATTACAGGCTCAAAAAAATTTAATGACTTTTCCATGATCTCACAGCTAGTAAGATATTTTTGCTTCAGTGTCAACATGTAAGAAGGTTTTCAATGGTGTCTCCCAAGGATCTATGCTTGGCTCTACTACTTAACATTTTTTTATTGATGATTTGGTAAAAGCCATGCTTATCAACCTTGGCCATGCCAGGAAGCTGGTAAGAATACCTGACACAGTCAGGATCCAAAAATATTTTAACCGGCTACATACCGGGTTAAATCTAAGTAGATGAAATTCAGTTGTTCAGTAAACGTTGTTCTATCTTTTATTTGGGTCCTTTTTTTTCTTCTATCAACTGCATGAGTATAGGATGGGCTAGACATATTTAGAGAGGAGACCCATGAAAAATACTGAGAAGTTTGAATGGATTTCAAACAATATGAATCAGCACTGGAAGGTGGCAGATCAGAATAGTAATGTTATCTTATGAAGTGTTTAGTCTCTCAATTAACTGACATTTACTAAGTACTTACTATTGGTCAAACACTGTACTAAACATTGGAAATACAAATACAAATAAAAAGAAAGAGTTCCTCCCCTCAAGGTGTTTCCATTCTAATAGGGGAACACAGTTCCTAAAAGGAAGCTATAAAGTGGATGGGGTACATAAGTAGGGGGGTTGGTAGGGAAAATCCAGTGCCACCTGGAAAGGAATGAGAGATGGTTGGCCTGGGTACCTCCTTAAATAATTGGAGATTCTGGGAGAAGCCAACTGATCTTAGTGAGAAGCTGCAGGGGTAGTGTGTGAATTTCCAGGCTAGAGTGAGCTTCAGGATGAAATGCAAGGCATTTGGTGAGGTTTCAACATGGAAGGAGAAGTTTAGAGTATAGCCTGAGAAAGAATGAAACAGAAAGAATGACTATTAATTGAGATATAGTGTCCAGAGCAATAAGGATGCTAGTCCTGCTATATTTGGCCCTGCCACAACTGGATCGTGTCCAGGTCTGAGTCCTACATTTTAGAAGGGACTGGAGCACATCAAGAGCAAGACAGTCAGGCTGGTGAAAGTAGAGATAGTGTCCTACAAAGATTGGTTGAAGTAATTGGGGATGCCTAGCCTGGAGGAAAGAAGACATGACTTATGAGAACTCCCTTCAAATATTTGAAAAATTGTCCAGGGGAAGGAGGGACTAAGCTTGTTCTGCAGACAACAGAACTAGAAGCAATTAAGTAGAAATTACAGGAAGAAAAATTTCATCTCACAGAATCCCAAGAAGGAGGAACTGTTTGCCATTCAAAGTCCTTCCCAACCTGACCCCTCTTCTCTTTCCAGATTTTTTTTTAAAGCAATTGGGGTTAAGTAACTTGCTCAAGGTTACACGGCTAGTCATTATTTGCGCCACCTAGCCGCCCCAAAGAAATTGACCTTGAAGAGATCATAGTCCAATCTCATTTAACAATACATGTCTTATTTTTTTTTTGCTTTTTTTTTTTTGGAGGGCAATTGGGGTCAAGTAACTTGCCCAAGGTCACACGGCTAGTTTTTTTTTTTGTTTTGTTTTGTTTTGTTTTGTGTGTGCGTTAAGTGTCTGAGGCCGGAACCGAACTCAGGTCCTTCTGACTCCAGGGCCGACGCTCTATTCACTGCGCCACCTAGCTGCCCCTCTTTCCAGATTTCTTACACCTTCCTCCCTGTCACACACTCTGTGTTCCAATGACATTGGCTTCTTAGTTGTCAAACAAGACGCCCCATTTCTAACCTCCAGGTTCTTTTACTGACTGCTCCCCATACCTGGAATATTCTCCCTCCTTATCTCTGAGTCCCGGCTTCAAATCTCAGGTAAAAATCCCATCTTCTACAACAAGCCTTTCCTGACCTCCATTAATACTAGTGCTGTCACTCTGATGATCATCACTAATTTATCCTGTCTATATCTTGTTTGTACGCAGTTGTTTTCATGTTGACTCCCTTATTAGACTAACCTTCTTGAGGACAGAGACTATCTTTTACTTTCCTTTGTATCTACAGAATTTAGCACAGTACCAGGCTTAATAAATGTTCATTGACTCACTGACTATCCTTATTGGTCATTTAGTCTAGCCCTATGCCCTAAAATAAGGGTTCTTAACTATTTTTTGTGTTTTAGACTCTTTTTGTCAGACCTGTAAAGCCAATAAAACCCTTCCTGGAAAAATTTTTTAAAGTTCATAAAATAAAATACATAGCATTACAAAGGAAACCAATTATATTAAAATAAAGATGTGATTTTCCTTCTCATCCAAGTTCACAGACATCTCCCCCCCACCAATCAATCAATGGATCCCTTAGGAGTTCATGGACCCCATGTTAAGAAGCCATGCCCTAAAGAATCCCTATTATATATAAATTTTTTTAAAAGAATCCCTTTTATTCTTGACAAGAGGTCCATGCTTGGAGACTGCAGGAGGAACCCATCACCTCTCAAGTCCATTCATTCCACTCCTGAAGAGTTCTAATTGGCAAGTAGTTTTCCCTGACATCAAATTTAGCTTTACCTCATTGCATCTTCCAACTGTTATTCTTGGTTGTGAACTCTGAGGCCAAAGAGTGCAAATCTAAGCCCTCTTCCACATTTTAGCTTGTTTTCCAAATTATTCACTGCTTTTATGCTATAACAACGTTTTAAGAGTCAAATTTTCTTTAGGAAAATCTCCCCAAATCATTAGTTCCTTCCAGAACTAGAATGGGCAGGTAGGTGGCACAGTGGCTAGAGTGATGTGCCTGGACTCAAGAAATCTCATCTTCTTGAGTTCAAATCCAGCCTCAGACACTTACTAACTGTGTCACCCTGGGCAAGTCACTTAATCATATTTTTCTCATCTATAAAAGAAGAGCTTGAGAAGGAAATGGCAAACCACTCCAGTATCCTTGCCAAGATCAACGGCAACCAAAAGGGAGTGAATTCCCTGTCACTACACTCTTCACACAGAGGCTGGACAACCAGCTGGGTCTGTCTACTCGTCAAGATCCCTTGCTTTGTGCAGGGGTTGGACTAGATGATCTTTGAAGTTCATTCCATCTCTCCCATTTTTTAATTCTATGATTCTATGATGTCTCATGGGAAATAGTGTGTGGATATGGGAAGATCAATGAGCCAAAAGGCAGGAAAGCAGAGTTCTATCCCTAACTCTGGCAGAAATGAGCTGTGTGATCTTAGGAAAGTTATTTTCAGCTTCCTAGGGTTCGTTTTCATGACCTACAATATGTTGGGATTGGATTAGCTCATCTCTGATACTCCCTCCCAAACTCTGAAACTCTGTGCATTGTACCTGGGAAAGGATCTATTAAAGTCCTGCTTCATTTGTATCCTGCTCATGTCCCAAACTCTATTAACGTAGCTACTAGAAAACTTGAAATTCAAATGTCTGCCTGTATTGCGTTTCACACTTGACTAATCAAGTCAAACTTGGTCTGCTAATCAGGCTTACAGGTGTGAGTGTGAGTCAGTCCCCAGGGGACCTGAGAAAGGGGTCAAAAACTGAAGAACCCACTTTTTTTTTTAACCAGGAACAGGACCAAGAATGCCTAGGAATCTGGGTGTGGCACTCAATTCTTCTTAATAACAGCAAGTGTGTCATAAAAATGTATCAATAAGGGTCAATTTCTCTGCCTTCTTTTTTCTTTCTTTTCTTCCTTCTTTTTCCTTTACATCTATTTCCTTCCCTTCTCTGGCCTTTCTCCCCATTTTCAATACTCTGACTCCCTTTCTCCCCTTTCTCTCTCAATTTTCTCCTTCCTTTTCTTCCTATACTTTCTCTTCCCTTCATCAACCTCTCTACTCTTCCTTCCCCTTTCTCTCTTTTCTCCTTCCCTCTGTCCCTTCTCTTTTCTTTCCCCTGCCTTTTACTCTTTCTCTTTCTCTCCCCTTCCTCAAACTCTCCCTCCCTTCTCTTCTCTCTCATGCCCTTCCTTTCTCTCTCCCTTTCCCCCCTCCTTTCCCCTCTGCCCACTCCCTGTCACTCTTAAACCCCTTCCAAATGGATTGCTCTGAGGGCAGTTGCCCCACTGAAATCCTCTCTTCCCCTCTTGCCAGCATTGCTCATTAGTTTCAGATGGTTCTGGGTGTAACCTCATTAAATTCCCTGCTAAATCATGTTGGGCTTTGTCAGCACTTGAAAGTTAAACCTAAGAGTCCAAGTTCAGTGATGTGAATTAGAATTTGCTAAAGAAAGAAAATTTTCTCCCAACTGCATCTTTGTTGTGGAAATCCCTGCCCTTCACAGAAGGTAATTCCCAAGACTATATTATCAATACAGCTTGGATCATCCTTACCTACCAAGGGTTTTTGTCACCCCAGTGGACCATCATAGCTGACTCCAGGTAATCATGTTTCTGTCCATACTCCCCTTGTCTATTTCTTGTAGCCAGGCAATCTGATTCTTCTAGACCTAGAATTCATCACATTCAAGGCTGCAGCACTTTTTTCTGGTGGGAGGGGGTGAGAAAAACTAGGCTTTAAGCCACTTGTTTGTAAAGTAATAATGACCCACATTTCTCTAAGATTTACAAACTGTTTTCCTCTCAACAAACCTGAGAAGCAGGTAGTGTAAATTGTAATGCTCCAGTTTTTCAGGCAAAGAAACTCAGACTTAGAAAGGTTAAGCCCCTTGCCCACAATCACAGCATCTGGCACAATGTCAGATCCAGAATACAAACCTAAGTCTTTCCTCATTTGCCCTGGATACCTAGAAATTTAAAGGTGAGCTGGTTAAAAGTCATAGAGTTATATAGCTTTAAGATGAAGAAATAGGGATTTGATCTACTTGGCAGTCACTCCTTTCATTAGCACACAAGCACAAACTTGTTCAGAACTAGTCCCAGGGGAAGTGTGTAGCTCAGCTTGAAATATAATATTTTAGGCTCATAACCACTTCAAGTCAATTCATGGCTGCATTCACAATGAATGCCTACCTGCGATTACCAACCTTCTTTTAGCCTCAAGGTGTCCAGAAAGGGACCTAAATGTAAGACTCTAAATTTCTAGCACCTTCAGGGGAAGCCATATTATAGTATTCTTGGTGTTATGGGAAAGATCATCCATTTTTTCAAGGTGCTCTGATGAGGAACCCTGAAATCTCAGAGAATAAAAGAGGCCCATGTGGAAAAGTATGCAAGGAAACCCACTAACCATTTCAAGTCAGTTGTTTAGCTGAAATTGCTTTTTGATATCTGGACAAAAAGTCTAAACCATCTCACTCGGGGCTTGAGTTAAAAGGGCTTATTTATAAAGGATGGCTTTAGAGGAAGAAGAGATTATTGTGAATAGGTGGGAAATGTTTTAGGGGGATCATTCTACAGTAATGGGTCTTTTGGGAAATATACATTATTTAAAATAATAATGGTTCCTAACACCTGAGAGTGTTGTGAATTCTCTCAAACGAGTTAAATCAACAAGCATTTACTCAGAGCTTGCTATGTGCCAGTCACTGTGCTAAACATTGGGGATAAAAAGAAAAATGAAAAATCCTTGCCCTCAGAAAGCTTACAATCTAATGAAGAGGATAACATACAAGCAACTATGTGCAAACCATATAAGGAAATCTCAGAGAGAAGGCACTAGTATTAAGGGGGGATCCATAAAGACTTCTAGAAGGTGGGACTATAGCTGGGACTTGAAGGAATCCCAATCAAGAGGGACTGGGAAGAGGAGGATGAGCATTCCAGACTTGGGGGGTGAGGGTCAGAGGTCAGAAAGAAGGAAGGGGAGTATTCAAGGCATGGGGCACAGCCAGGTAAAGGGTCAGAGGCAGGCAATAAGAGCGCCATTGAATGAATAGGAAATTTGAAGCAAGGGGAGACAGAAAGACAGAGATGGAATTGCCTTTGGTATGAGGAATGAGTCGGGGCCAATGGCAAGAAAAACAAAGGAAGGGATCCAGCATTCACGTCCCCTTCCCTGGCTGCAGCTAATGAATACATGTAAAGCACTTTGTAAACCTTAAACAACTATGTAATTGTGACTGATTAGTATCTTCATTGTTATGAATACGATTTTTACTTTCCAAAATAAGCTGCATTTTAATATGAAACATATGTTGAAGAATAGATAGCCAACATGTTTTTCATTAAAAGGTTTGGGGGTTTTTTTGACCATGAAAGAAACTCTAAAGCAACGGTCACTTCCCAGTCCATCCCTGTAGCAGAAAGGTTTTTTTGTTTCTTGGGTTTTTTTTAAACCGTCTAGTGGTGGTTTGGGCACTGAGAACATGCGATTGCTTTTGGAACACCTGCTTCATTGCAGTGCTGGGTGGCCAAAAGACCCCAGTCACTTATTTACTGCTGGTGGGATACGGTGAGGAGTGATTTGAGAAACCAGGTCAGTCTTTTTACCTACCACCCACCCCCAGCCAATATCTCTTCTACTCTGGAGCCAGTGTTTGAAATTGTACCGCAAATAGGAATTCTTGTAGGTTCTACTCCCTGCCAGAGCTCTTCTTTAAATCCTGATATACTAAACAAATTCATACTAATAGCTAGCAATTACATAGCCCTTTAAGATTTCCAAAGCGTTTTACACGTTATCTCATTTGTTTCTTCATAACAACCTTGTGAGATAAGCAATGTTATTGTGGCCTTTACAGAAGAGGAAATAGATGTCTGGAAGGTTAAGTGACTTGACCAGAATTACAAACCTGGTGAGTATCTGAGGTAGAATTCAAACTCAGATCTTCCTGATTCCAAATCTGTAATCATAGAATATCAGAGTCATAGGTTTAACCATGTCATATCCCTAGTATCTCAATACTGCTTCTAGAAGAAAGTACAATCTCATTAGACTGGCATTTAAATGCCTTCACAGTCTATCTAGCTCCAGACCAATTTGATCCTACTCCCCTTAACACATTCTACATTTCAACCGAACTGCCTTATAAACTATTTCTTGAAGTTAATGTGCCATCTCCCATCTCCAGGCCTTTGTCTAGGCTGTGCTCCATATTTGGAATACATTCCTTCTTCATCTCTGCCTCTTAGAATCCTTAGTTTCCTTCAAGGGTTAGTCCTGCTATAACAGGGGTTCTTAACTTTCAGTCAATGGGCCTGCATGGGATACATGGATAGATTTCAAGGGGTATGTGAATTTTTAAAAAATATTTTGGCAATTGTATTTCAATAGAATTGGTTTCCTCTGAAATCCTAGATGTTTTACTTTATGCTTTTAAAAATATTATGTTGGGGCAGCTAGGTGGCACAGTGAATAGAGTACCAGCCCTATTCTCAGGAAGACCTAGGGTCAAACCCAGCCTCAGACATTTAATGTTTACTAGCCTTGTGACCTTGGACTTAACCCCAACTGCCCTGCCTTCCCCCTCAAAAAAATGTTAACAGTCCATAGGCTTTACCAGACTAACAAGGGTCCATGACACACGCAAAAAAGGTTTTCATCCTGCTTTATAGGAAGCCTTTCCTTATCTCTTTGGTTGTTAGTGCCCTCTTCCTCTAAAAACTACTTTGTATTAATGTAAAATATACCTGTTTCCATCTTCACACACATACATTCATAGAATGTAAGCTTCCTGAGGGTAGAGACTGCTTTATTTTTTTCCTTTATATCCCCAGCCTAGCATAGTATCCTTTCATGGGTATCTGATGCATTTTTGTTGAACTGAATTGAAATGAGAGGTAGAAGAAGGCATTTTTTTTCCATTTTCCCACAACAGGTACTAATCTTTTTTTTAAACAAATGCTTTATTAACTTCTGTTTTACATCATTAATTTCCGCCAGATTTTGAGTTACAATTATTTTCCCCCCCTGTTTTTCCCCTAGCCACTCTCCCAGAATAGCAGTCCCACAAGATATCGCTTCCTCCAATCTGCTCTCTCCCATATCTTCTCCCATACCCCCTTCGACTTTTCCATTAGGAGAAGGATTTTTGTGTTCCAAAACCTGCACATCTTATCTCCCAATTACAAGCAAAGAGATATTAATAATAGTATATATATATATATATATATATATATATATATATATATATATATATATATATATATATATATATATTTGAAACATTTAATTTTAAGACCTCGAATTTCAGATCCATTTCCTTCCTCCCTTGTCACTCATTCCCTCTGGGGAGATAGGTAATTCAGTATATGTCGTACATGTCTAGCTATGCAAAACATTATCATATTAGATATATTGTACAAGGCTGCTTATAATTCCCTCCCACTCATCCCACCCCCCACCTGGTCCATTCCCTACATGATCCTGTCCCTCTTCTATAGTGGATACTTCCAACCTCCCCTCCCCCTAAGGATGCCCTCCCATCCATCATCCCTCCTCTCATCCCCCTTCCCCCTATTCTGCTGTAGGTCGAGATATCCCATTTAGTATGTATGTCATTCTCTCCCTGAACCAAATTCAATGAGAATGTGGTTTTGCCTTTTTGCCTTCCTATTCTTCCCCTCCCTTGCAGCCACTTCCCTTTGCTTCTTCCACATGAGATAGTTTACCCTACCCTGTCTCTCCCCATCTCCTCTTGCCACTTTCCTCTCTCACCTCATAATTGCACCCCTTGAGTATCCTCCCTTTCCAACAAATTCAACCTATGCCCTCTATCCATATATAACTGTAAACATATATACACACATTCACATATGTATTCATATGACCATACACTCTTCTTCCATTATTTTCATACTGAGAAAGATTTCATCAGTCACAGTTATTATTTTTCCATATAGGAATGTAAATAGTTCAACTTTGATAAGTTCCTTTTAATTTCTTTTCCCTGATTACCTTCTCAGGCATCTCTTGCTTCTTGTGTCTGGATGTCAAATTTTCTATTCAACTCTGTTTTTTTTCCTCAAGAATGCTTGAAAGTCCTCTATTCCACTGAATGACCATATTTTCCCCTGAAACAAAATACTCAGTTTTGCTGGGTAGGTGACCTTGGGTTCATTCTCAGTTCTTTTGCCCTCTGGAATATCATATTCCATGCCCTTTGATCCCTCAGTGTAGAAGCTGCCAGGTCCTGGGCTATTCTGATTGTGTTTCCACAATATTGAAATTGTTTCTTCCTGGCTGCTTATAGTATTTTCTCCTTGATCTGGGGATTCTGGAACCTGGCTATAATATTTCTGGAGTTTTCTTTTTGGGATCTTTTTCAGGAGGTGATTGGTAGATTCTTTCAACCTCTATTTTGCCCTCTGGATCTAAAACATCAGGGCAGTTTTCCTTGAGAATTTCTTGAAGGGTGATTTCTAGGTTCTTTCCTTGATCATGGCTTTTAGGTAGTCCAATAATTTTTAAATTGTCTCTCCTGGATCTATTTTCCAGGTCAGTGGTTTTTCCCATGAGATATTTCACATTGTCTTCTATTCTTTCATTTGTTTGGATCTGTTTAATAGTATCTTGATTTCTCATAAAGTCACTAGCTTCCATTTGCTCCAGTCTAACTCTGAAGGAATGAATCTCCTCAGTGAGCTTTTGAGATTCTTTTTCCATCTGGCAAATTTGACCTTTTAAGGCATTCTTCTCCTCATTGCCTTTCTGAGCCTCTTTTGCCATTTGAGTTAGTCTATTTTTTAAGGTGTTATTTTCCTCAGTCAGGCTGTTGACCCTCATTTCACACTTTTCCTGCATCCTTCTCATTTCTCTTCCCAATTTTTCCTCCACTTCTCTTATTTGATTTTTAAAGTCCTTCTTAAGGTCCTCTATGGCCTGTATCCCACTCATATTTTCCTTTGGGGCTTTTGGAGCAGGATTTCTGACCTCACAGTCCTCTGACTGTTCCATGCTTCGATCCTCTTTGCCCCCAAAGTAGGAGTCTAAGATTGCATTTTTCTGTTTAATTTGTTTCCTTTGCCTTGGCATGTTGCCACTTAATTACTTGACTTTTGGGCTTGTTGCCACACTATGGCTCTGCCGCCAGATGGGGGACCTTTCATCCCAAATGTGTGGGGGACAACTTCTGTTTCTGGCAAGCTGGAAGCCCACCCACAACCACCACCCCAGATCACAATCCAGATCCAGGGAGGTTAAAGCAAGAGCGATTACCCCCCAAGACTGATCGCTGGATCTCCCTATAGCTTGCAGGCCAGGAGCTGGAGCTGCCTCTGAAAACTACAAAATGGCGTGTCTCCTCAGCTGCTTCTAGCCCTCAGAGGAGGAAGCCGACGTGTTCCCCAAATACTGGTCCCAAAGTCCATAGGACACTAACCTCTTACTTTGTCCTAGGCATGTCTATGTTGATAATTCTGGAATTGCCACAGCTGCTGGTGTTCTGGGGTCCCTCCAGCCAGCTGCTGGCCTGGCCACCCTGGGGCTAAAACCGCGACTCAGGCGGATCTGTGCTCGGCTACCCACGCACTGTGCGTTGCCAGCTTCCAGAGCGCTGCACTGGTCCTTCCTGCAGGGCTGCTGGGCTGTCCTCAGTGGGAGGTTAGCTTCTCTGTGTTGTTCTGTGGGTGCTGGGGCTCCAGAAGTTGTTCAGAGTCCCCTTTTACATAGTTTGGAGGTGATCTGGGGGGAGAGTGGCTTGGACATGCTGTTTCTACTCTGCTATCTTGGCTCTGCCCCCCTAATCTTCTTTATAAATAAAGAGGCTCCATACCTCAAAAGGGAACATCTCTAAATACTAGAAATTCTTATATGGAGCCGAACTAAACCTCCCTGGAACTGTCACTCATTGGTCCTAGTCTTGCTCTCTAGAACTCTCAGAATAAATCCATTCCCTTCTTTCTACTTACAAAGCCACTACTTTAGTTCAGGCCCCCATCACCTTTCAACAGGTCTACTGAAATTTCCTCCAATTTGCTTTCTCTAATCTAGTCTCTCCTCTCTGAGCCATCCTCCAAAATGATATTCTTAAAGCACAGGTCTGAACAGCTCACGTTAATGTTTAGGAAGCTTCAGGAGCTTCACATTGGCTCTAGAGGATATAATTTCCTTTGTTTGACATTGAAAGAGTTTTCCAATATGGCCCCAGCCTACCTTTCCCAGCTTATTACCCATATAGCATACACACTCTGGCCTCATTCTTCCAGAGCCAGGAGGACTTCATCTCCTCTTAGGGTTCCTAGACTGAGATGTCTCTTTCTCTGTTACCATGGACTTGAGCCCCTCACCGATTGCATTTTCCAATTGTTAGGGGACCAATAAAACAACAACAACAACACTGCAATTCCTTTTAACCATTTAACCTCAATTAGCTTTTATAAAAGGATATTTACTTTAAAGATATAGCAAGAACAAGTGTATAAACATTTCCCTCCAGTACCTCTAGGATCCCCCTCCACCACCTCAGTCCTTGGGTAGAGATTATGCTCATAATTTAGTTCAGCTCCTATATCACTGGTTCTATCAGTCACATCCAGATGTGGCCTGATTGCTGAGTGATTCCTTCTACTGGGCTGGAGTCCTGAAAGTCACTCCTGAATATCTCTCTTGGCAACTTGGGGCATGCAGCAACATGAAGCCTGGATTCCAGCTCCTAGATTCTTGTGGCTCATGTTCTTGATCAAGGTCAGAGACTCCACTCTCTGTACCTAGAATGGAAAAGAAAAAATGAAAACCCCAAGGACACAGGCCCATTTCTTGGGGGAGATTAGATCCTTAGAGGGGATAAAGGTCCTGAGGCCTTTCCCCTAACAGCAGAGTCTCTCACTAGGCTGTGAGACAACACTAAAGCGTAGATGAAGACAACAAAGCAAAAAAAATGCCTAAAGTTAAGGCCATTTTGAAGATGACAGCAGTCTTAGCTATGCAGCAAATAGAAAAAAAATGCTCCTTTTTTTTTTTTGGAGGGCAGTTAGGGTTAAGTGACTTGCCCAATGGTCACATGGCTAGTTTTTGTATTAAGTGTCTGAAGCTGTATTTGAACTCAGGTCCTCCTGACTCCAGGGCCGGCGCTCTATTCACTGCACCACCTACCCACCCCAAACAAAGCTCCTTCTAGGTTTGTAGTTAACCAAACAGAATTAGTCAATAGTCCATCAATAAATATTTATTTATCCAGGCATTGCACTAAGTGCTGAGGATCAAAAAAAGACAGTCCCTGCCCTCAAAGAACTTACTGTCTAATAGATGAAGACAACACATAAAAGGAAGCTGAAAAGTAGGGAAGAGAAGAAAGTACCTGGCCTAGGGGCATGATGAAGTCCAGAGTGCAACTGGATTCGAAATAAAGAAAGGGCTGCCCTGTGCCCTCCTGGATCTGGGAAAACCTTCCCTACCATTCACCCTCCATCCATAGTTACACCAGTTACAGTAACAGCCACTGCTTCTCCAAGAAATTTGCTTTCCGTGTCATCATGATTCTCCCCAAAGCATCTAGGTAGTGTCCTCCATGTGGAAATAGCATCTGAGATGCCCTAAGGATGGGCCAGAACCCCATTACAAACATTATTCCCTCTCAGACAGTTGACACGCCAGCCAAACTGTTTGTTCCCTGTACATGGTGTTGTCTCCCACTCTCTTCAATGTTTGGAACATCTTGCTCCTCACCCTTGTCTCTTGGAACTCCCTGCCCCTTTCAAGACTTGTTTCAAATGGCATCTCCTTCAGATCGCCTTTCTTGATTCTCCCTCCCTTGTTAGCACCCTGCTCCATGACTCCAGGTCTCTTTTGTACATATTCTGTGTTGTTTATAAATATGGTATACATCACCTGTACAATGCAAACTCTTTCAAATAAGAACTGTCCCACTTTTGTCATAGTACCCACAGCACTTGGTAGAGTAGAGCTTAATAAATGCATATTGGTTGGTTTTTTGGATTGGATTGGATTTCCCTTTTACCTCTCTTCTGTACAGATTTTGAGAGCACAATGGAATTTATGGAATCACATAAGCCCCATTTGGCTTTGCTAACGGTTAATAGCACAAACACATTGCTGCAGGAAAATCCTTGCACAGGCAGACAACTTCAAGTCACTGCCTACTGTCTTCTGCCTTGCCAATTCTTTACCTGAGTACAGAGAGCCAGGAGGAGGGCAGAGGATTTCCTCCATGACAGGCTTCTTGGAAGAAAATACAACTGCTGCCAGAATCATCCTGGGGCTGAAGAACCACAGAAAGCCATGCCCTAGCTAGCTAGCTAGGAGATCCAGATCTCGGGAATGCTTTGGACAGTAAAGGTCTCAGGGGAATGGGAAATACTTGTTCCGTGGTCCCATCATTTCAGAAGAGAATAATGAGTACAACAGGGTATTTTATGTTTTCTGTATTTCTCCATGTATCCTTTCTATCTTATGCAGATTATGTGGCAAAGGAAATAAATAGCTGTCCTGTGCCTGATATCCATATTAAACATTCACTACTTTTCTACAAAGAGACCCTGATATCCATGTTTTGGGAGAAACCAAACCTTTGTTTTAGAAATGTCCTTGGGGTTACTTTGGGGTCAGGCCCTCCTCAGAATTGAACCCAACTCTATGGGTCCCCTAAGCTCTGGGATGTATACTTATATATGGACATGTGTGCCTCCAACAAACTGTAAGGTCCTTAAAGGAAGGGCCATAGTTGTTTTTTGTCTTTCTATTCCAGTTTCTAGCATGGTGTCCTCCATCATAACGTGAGCTCAAACCCTGTGAGGGTAGGTAGTGTTTTTGTTTTTCTTTGTGTCCCTAGAACTTAATATAGTCCCTTGTATTCAATAAATTCTTGCTGATTGACTGACATATAATAGGAATTAATAAATGCTTAATGATTGACTGATTCTAGATTCAGTGCCCGGACAGATCCCCAAATCTCAGTCATGGTTCTGAAATAGAGGTGAGTCCCTGAGATGCCATCTCTCCTTTGGTATAAAGGAATAAATTGAATGAATACAATGCTTTCACGATGCCATGAATAAAAAGCTCTCATACAAAGAAAAATAAAGAGGAAGAAGGATGCCTAATCCTTGTCTAAACTGTTAGATTTATCATATCATTTGCTCCTTACAAGAGGGACCTGGGCATCCTGAGAACTGTGACCTGGGTACCTGAGAGCCCTATATGTGAGAAGCAGCCTGAATACAAACTTTCCTCTACTTATCTATTTCACTAAGGGCAGACTTGCTTCCAGGAACAAAGATACTCAACAGAACTGGGTCCTTCTTTGGAAAAACATCTGGCCACATTTCTAGGAGGCACCTTATTATTCCCAGTCTTGCTTCTTTTTTGGTAAAGTGCATATGTCAGAAAAGGAAAAGATCTATGATATCAGGCTACCTGATACCTATTTCCTCAGAATGAGCTCCCTAGTGTATCCTGTGTCTAGTGGAAAAGAATAACAACATTCCTATGAGAAAGGATTCCACAAGCCAAGGGATCTTGAGAATCCCGAAGTTTTGTTTGATGTTTATCGCCAACTTTTCTTAACAAAAGCCATCCTTTCTAGTTATAGTTGCATCCTGCTAAATAATTCCTCTCCTGCGTAAATATCCTATAGATGTTTGAGTGGCCATCCCTACCCCCTTAGTCTTCATTTAGAGAAGTTATGTATATTTAATTTGCTGCATCCTTCTTTGTAAATCTATCCTTGCAGGCCCTTTAATCATGCTTTTCTTGGGAGTTTCTCGTGTTTGTCTATATCTTAGTGGTAAATGAGGCATTTATAACAGAATGCCACCTTTGTCTCTGAAGTCATGCTCTGGTCACCTTTTTTTTCCTGCTTTGTTACCTATTATTTCTCTATCATGCAGAATGGTATAATAGAAAAAGAGTTTAGAATCAGGAAGAGCTAGGTTTGAATGCCACCTGGAATACTGACTCTAGGACCATGGGCAACTCAGGTATGGTTTCCTCATCTGTAAAATGAGGTTATCAATAGCATCTACCTCACTAGGTTGTTGTAAGGCTTAAATGAACTAATATGCCAAGTGTTTGGTAAATCTCTCCATGACATGCAAATGTTCATTATTATTATGGTTAATGTTATTTTAAAACAGAAAGGCAATGTGGTACAGAGGAAAGAACACTGACTTTGGAGTCAGAGTACCCGGGTTCAAGCCTTCCTGTCTCTGATTTTGTGATTTGGGGTGATTTTGTGATTTTGGATGAGCCTCAGTTTTTTTTTTCATTTCTAAAAAGAGGGGGTAGAGCTAGACAGATGACCTTTAAGATCATTTCTAGTTCTAAATATATGATCCCAAAACACTTATAAGCCTTCCCCTATTCCCATATTGCCATTATGAGTCAAAAGTCATCAGCCTTGGACATTTATTCAATACTCTTGTTCTCAAAGTTTCTGTTGGCTTTTGACCATTTCATTATCAATCCCTGACTGAATTCCACTAAATTCTACTGTTCTTTTCAAAATGGGCATGAGGAAGGTTAAAAATTAAGGTGGAGAAACAGAAAGGATAGGTTACATGCACATGGTTTTATCCTTTGTTGAGTTCCCATCACTTTTCTAAGATCAAGAGATGGGAAAATCTTCAAGTCACTTCACATGAAGACCCTGGGGAAATCAGCTAGAGACTGGGCCATCACCCTCACACATACCCACCCCACATCATGTATCTGTGTATGTTGCTTAAAGCCCATCAATGAAAGTGGAGTTGGGAAATTTAATATTAACTGCACATAAACTTTTGAGTGAAATTTAGTGCTGGAACATGTCTAATTGGCATTAACATTTGTGGACTAAACACACCTTGAGTGTGCCACAGGATAGTTGTAATTCACCTCTTTTACCATTTGGATTTTGTTAGAGATAGTTTTGTCTTCCTAAATTTAACTATCAAATAGTAGTTTGGCAGGGTTTTTGTGTAGTTTTTTTTTAAGCTGGACCTTTGTTTTCTTAGTTTGGGTAACTATGCATATGGACCTTCCCTTTACCAACGTGGGTTGGCACCTGCTCTTCAACTTAGTCTTAGAGAATTACCTGTAGAACCGAGAGGCCAAGATACTTTTCCAGGTCACACAGACAGTCACACCTACCAAAGGCAAGACTTGAACACAGGTCTTCAGGACTCCTTTTACCCACTATGCCATGCTTCCTCTCTGTTTGTGGAATAGTAAACCTAAATGTTTGAATTAAAATGTTACACTGAGGTAGGGATATTGTTTCAGTAGACCCCCAGATTCAGAAGGTAAGGCTGGTACCCCCTTTAGAGAGGTTTTCTGTCTTTTAAGAGCAAGAAATAGTGAACACTGGTCCATCATTCTCTATGTGTGCTCATGTATTTGGGGAAGATGTGTGAAAGGGTTAGAAGAGCAAGAGAAGAATTTCTTACACCTGGATCATTACTTATTATGATTCTAAGGGAATTCCCAGATCTTTCCCTTTCCACTGACTTTGACTGCCCTATTGTTCCAGCCACCATCCCTGTGACATTATAGATCAAAACCCCTTCCACTGCCTACCATTCCCCTATGTGGACTATTTCCCCCTTTTGAAATATAAGGATACTGAGTGAAGAGTAAAAAATATATATAATTAGAACTTGCTGTGAGCCAAGTACTGCGCTACACACTTAGCCAGTCCTTATCTTCAAAGAGCTTACATTCTAGTAGGGGATCAGGGTATAAGAGATATGGGTAGCAGGAGTCAGAGGAAGGGTATTTGGGTTTAGAAAGTTGAATCAATAGGGAATGAAGTCATAGGGAATTAAATTGATGGACATTTTCAGTAGCATTGGCAGTACTGGTTTGATTATGGAAGGAAAAAGGCACAAATGTAATGGGGCAAGGTGGGCTGGTGAGAAGATGGCAAGGAGTAAAGGTAAGAACTGCCTTGTTGTGTGTGTGTGTTTTTTTTTATCTTTGTACCCTCAGCACTTGTCACAGTGCCTGGCATACAACAAATGCTGAAACAATGCCTTAAAAAAATTCAATCAGTCATTACATGTCAAAAAGACATCCTTTTAGCTTTTGTTCCTGTTAAAATTTAAAACAAAAAATAACCTTGGGGTGGGAACACTTATCAGTCATGTGAGCATTGGTGTGTGTGTTGGAGGCTGTGTGTGTGTGTGTGTGTGTGTGTGTGTGTGTGTGATATCTCAGATCAGATTTTGAAAGAGTATTAGGAAATAAGGGAAGACCCTGAGAGCACTGATTCAGAGATACTGCAGGCCTGGAGAAGAGGGAAGGGTTGAAAGCAATTAGAGATTTTCTGTTATTTCAATGTAGATAGAGGGTGCTGTCCAGTTTCTGAACCACATATAGTTTGTGGAAGGGAGACAAAGCCTTATTCACAACTGTGACTGATTAACTAATTTACTGCCCCACTCCCTACAGAAACACTGACAGCCAGAAGTTTTTAAAAAGTCAGTAAAACCCAACTCTGTTGGTTATCTGGACACTAACCCTTTTTCCAGGTTCAATGGAGAAGCAAAGTAGGCAGTCAGAAAAGCCTGTTGATCTTGAAGTCAGATAGAGGGGAAATGAATCCCCCTTCCAATACTTTCCAGCTGTATGATCATGGGCACAATACAATAAAGCATCACAGGTCTAGGGATAGAAGGGAGCTTAAAAGTCATCAAGTCCAACACCTTTATGTTACAAGCAAGGAAACTGAAGACCAGGGAGGTTGTGACTTGCCCAAGGTCTTGTAGATAGTAAGTAGCAGAGATGAGCCTCTGTTTCCTCATCTGTCAAGTGGCAATAATTGTTGTAGGACTCATGTGAGATGAGGTATGCACAGAATTTTACAAACCCTACACAAATTTCAGCTATCATTAGTCTTATGATGATTATTGTTATTAAAATAATTATCCTTAGAAGGGGCTCTGCATGCATATGCTGTGGGAGCAAGCATCTGTTAGTGCTGGACTTCTTCTAAACCTTCATCCTGCCTTTTTTAGTGGCCAATTCTATTCATTTCGTGTGTGTGTGTGTGTGTGTGTGTGTGTGTGTGTGTGTATGCGCGCGTTCATCCAATTTTGTAGTTATCCTTATATTATCTGTATGCCAAAAAGGGACATTTCTCAGAGAATTCCCTGTTGGAGGGTGATGAAAGGTGGGGAGGGGAACAGTGAATGAAGAAGCAGGTTCTAGGTCAGTCAAGGATTCAAACGAAGGGACTATGAAGTTACTTACACGAACCTTAGCTTCTGCTCAATACGACTTTCATGAGTTTGAAGTGCTAGCTACATTCCCTACAAGAGGATACTACCCAGAGGAATTTACAGAGAGTGGCAAGATGTAACTGCGGGGGGGTTGGGGTGGGGGTGAGGGGTGCTCTACCTCCCAATTTTGTCCAGAACTAGCTCTGATCCACAGCACACTCCAATCCACGGCTGAGTGAGGCCATTTTTGTATTACTTGGTAAACAGTGGGGTGCTTTGTTTTTCAGTACCTTAAAACAAAATTTTAAATTTTAAATGAGCAGTGTGTCCATGGTGGCTATTTGTGGTTACAGCCTCTAATATAAATCTCTTTTAGTGACATGTAAGAGCAGTGTACATAATGAAATATCCACATGAAACTTGATTTAATGTGCCTTTTCATTAATATAACAAATGAAGTGTACCAAAATTTGCAAATATATTCCTTTGGGCCTAATTAAAATACCAAACAATATACATATATATGTATATTTTAAATGAAGACATTCAGTAGCTAGAATTAGCTGCAAAATTAATTCAAATTGAAAAATACATTACGAGCGTATTGTTGTTATTAACATATCAAATCCTCTTTGTTGTAAATATATCAAATAATGCATTGTGATTTACTGTGAGCATAAGATGATAGGTAGGTTTTGCATGTGAAATACTGCATTGCTAAAGGGTAAGTAGTCTGGAGTGGTGCATGAATAGGCAGAATCAGATTAAATAAGAATCCTTTCTGTTAGGGGGTAGTTTCCCTATACCCCATGAACAGATAGTATGGCTACACTACAGGGGTGCCTTCTTTCAGGTTATGTCAACCTACAGCGTAGACACTCCTCTTCTATCTTTCTGACCCCAAGGTCGCTCGCTAGCCAAAATTCTATGTTTTAAAACTGCAGCATTGTATGATGGCACCAGGGAAAGTTAAAAGGAATAAGTGGCCTATGGGAAAATGAGGAATAACTAAGGGCCCTTTGAAATGATTTTGTCTGTCCCTGGCCCTTTAGTAATCCTTATCTCTTTAAGACTAAAAAACGAAGTCAATTCTCACTCTGGAATAAGATTTGAATTAAGATTTAAGAGGTGGTCTTCCAGTGCCAAGATGGTAGAGAGAGGAAGGAACCTTCTGAAACCCTCT
This sequence comes from Gymnobelideus leadbeateri, assembly GCA_011680675.1. Taxonomy (NCBI): domain Eukaryota; kingdom Metazoa; phylum Chordata; class Mammalia; order Diprotodontia; family Petauridae; genus Gymnobelideus; species Gymnobelideus leadbeateri. Next base: position 257,428 of record WOXC01011874.1, on the reverse strand, counting down.
CAAATTCCCCTCCAAACAACTAGAAAATTACCTCAGAATTGATCTAGGAGCAGGAAAGAAGTTTTCTTCTTTCAAGAAAGATCTTTCCTTCAAGAAAGATCTGTCTCACTGAGGTTAGAGGGAGCCAGGTCCAAGAACAATGGCAGCAGTCAGCCTCATGGCAGAGGGCCTGCAGCAAGGCTCACAGCCTGAGGCAATCCACTAGCAAGCCCCACCCCCACCTCCCGCAAGCCAGTAGCCCCTAGGCAAGTGAGCAGTCTGTGCAGTACAATAAGACCCCACCCTAGTGACCCCACTCCTAAGATGGGCTACCAGGGAAGCCTGGACTGCATTGCTGACCAGTGGTGGACCTACCAGCAGAAAGACCCTGTCTCCAGAACAACCCAGTAATAGGGCCCTACCCCTGAAGCAAGCCAGCAGCTAAACCTCAGACCCAGGGAGGCACTAGACCCCAGTACAAGCCAGAAAGAAAGCCTACCCTCCAGAGAAAGCAAGCAGCTAAAATCTGAAAGCCAGTGAAAGCCAACAGTAAGACCTAGAACCTTAGCACAAAAAGATTGAACAGTGCAGGACCAGAGCCCAACTCTCATGTAAAAACACCAAGTTAAAAAGAAAAAAAGGCAGAAAAAATGAGCAAAAATCAAAAAAGCGCTTGATTATAGAAAGTTGCTATGGTGATAGGGAGGATCAAGGCATGAACTTAGAAGACAACAACAGTGTGAAAATGGCTACATGTCAAGCCTCAAAGAAGAATGTAATTTGGTCTTGGGCCCAAATTGAATTACTAGAAGAGCTTAAAAGGGATTTTAAAAGGAAAATTAGAGAAGTAGAAGAAAAATTGGGAAAATAAATGAGAGTAATGCAAAAAGATCATGAAAAAAAGAGTCAGTAGTATGGGGGAAAGATACATAAAAATTTACTGAGGAAAATAACTCCCTAAAAAATAGAATTGGCCAAATGGAAAAGGAAGTACAACAGCTTACTGAAGAAAACAATTCCTTAAAAATTAGGACTGATTAAAGATATCTATAAGCATATGAAGAAATGCTCTAAATCACTACTGATTAGAGAAATGCAAATCAAAACAACTCTGAGATACTACATCTCTCTAGTCAGATTGGCTAAGATGACAAAACAAGAAAATGACAAATGCTGGAGAGGATGTGGGCAAATTGGAACACTAATGCATTGCTGATGGAGTTGTGAACTTATCCAACCATTCTGGAGAGCAATCTGGAATTATGACCAAAGAGCTATAAATAATTCCATACCCTTTGACCCAGCAATACCACTTCTAGGGTTATATCCTAAAGAGATCATAGAAGAGGGAGGAAGACCCATATGTACAAAAATATTTATAGCAGCTCTTTTTGTGGTTGCAAAGAATTGGAAATTAAAGGGGTGCCCGTCAATTGGGGAATGGCTAAACAAGTTGTGGTATATGAATGTGATGGAATATTATTGTGCTATAAGAAACGAGTAGGAGATGGTTTTCATATTTACCTGGAGAGGCTTATACAAACTGATGCTGAGTGAGAAGAGTAGAATCAGGAGAAATTTGTATACAATCACAGGCACAACAGACACAATTGATGACCAACTATGACAGACTGGACTCTTTTCAGCAATGCAGTGATATAAGTCAATCCCGAAAAACTCATGAAGGAGAGAAATGTGACATCCAGAGATATAACTAGAAAAAACTAAGCTTGAATCCTTATGGAAGCAAACTAATTGATCTTTTTCTTTTCATTGTTTGGTTTTATTTCTTCTTTACCATTTTTCATCCCACCTAGTACAATATGCCTTTGTAATTGGACTAATGTCTAATATGAATGTATTTGCAGATCCTATACTGGACTATATACGGTCGTGGGGGGTGGGGGGAGGGAAGTAAAGGAAATTTGAAAATCAAGGAACTATGGAATTGAATCTTGTTAACTAAAACTAAACTAATAAATTAATAAAAAAATTAGGACTGAGCAAATGGAAACTAATGACTCTATGAGACATCAAGATAAAACAAAATTAGAAAAGTAAAAAAAAACTTAGAAAAAACTGTGAAATTTCTCATTGGAAAAATAATTGACTTAGAAAATAGATCCAGGACAGATAATACAAGAATTATTGGACCACCTGAAAGCCACGAAAAAAGAAAATCCTGGACAACATCTTTCAAGAAATTATCAAAGAAAACTGCCTTGATATATTAGAACCAGAGGGCAAAATAGAAATCAAAAGAATTCACTGATCATCACCTGAAAGAGATCCCGAAATGAAATCCCAGGAACATCATAGCCAAATTCTACTCACAGATCAAGGAGAAATTATTATAAGCAGCCAAAAAGAAACAATTCAAATATTGTGGAGCTATGGTCAGGATTACACAGGATTTGGCAGCTTCCACATTTAAGAATTGGAGGACTTGGAATATGGTATGCCAGAAGGCAAAGGGGTTAGGATTACAACCAAGAATCACCAACCCAGCAAAATTTAGTGGAATCTTTCAGGGGAAATAAATGAATATTTAACAAAATAGAGGACTTTCAAGCATTTCTAATTAAAAGACCAGAGCTGAATAAAAAATTTGATCTCCAAATACAAGATTCAAGAAAAATATAAAAATGTAAAGATGAAACAAGAAAAAGAAAACATTAAAAAATCAATAAAGTTAAACTGTTTATATTTCTATATATAGTAAGATAATATTCATGACTCTTAACCTTATTACTATAGAAACAATTAGGAGGAGTATATGTAGATACAGGGTGTGGATATAAGGTGACTGTGATGGAATGATACCTTCCCCCGCCAAAAAAAAAAAAAACAATATAAAGGGAAGAAAAAGAAAATTGCACTGGAAGAAGAGGGGGGATATTGAATAGGGTAAACTATCCCAAATGAAAGAGGCCTGAAAGAGCTATTATAATGGAGGGGAAGATGGGGAGGGAGTTCACAAAGCTTTAACCTTACTTTCAAAATTTCAAAATTTAACCTTACTTACAAAATTGGCTCTAAGAGAGAATAACATACACACTCAGTTGGATATAGAAATCTCTTACCCTATAAGGAAGTAAAAAAGGACAAGGATAATAGAAGGGAGAGGGGGAACTGTTAAAGGACAAATATGTTGGGGAAGAGAGAATAAAAATAGCATGAAGGGAAATACACAGTTATCATAACTATAAATGTGAATGGAATGAACTCACTCATAAAATGGTCAAATAGCAGAATGGATTAAAAACCAAAATCCTGTAATATGTTGTTTACAAAAAACACATCTGAAGTAGAGAGATGTACACAGAGTAAAAGTAAAGGACTGGAGAAAAATCTATTATGCTTCAGTTGAAGCAAAGAAAGCAGGAGGAGCAAGCATGATGCAAAGTAAGAAAAATCACAAAACAAAAGCAAAAATAGGGGTGGCTAGGTGGCGCAGTAAGAGTGCCAGCCCCGAAGTTGGGACAACCCAGGATCAGATCCGGCCTCAGAAAATGAGCACCCACACATAAATAATGACTGGCCATGTAACCTTGAGCAAGTTACTTAACCCCAATTACTTAAAAAAAAAAAAAAAAAAGCAAAAATAGATCTAATTTTTTTTTTTAAAGCAATTGGGGTTAAGTACTTGCTCAAGGTTACACGGCTAGTCATTATTTATGCGTGGGTGCTCATTTTCTGAGGCCGGATCTGATCTTGGGTCATCCCAACTCCAAGGCCGGTGCTCTTACTCACCGCGTCACCTAGCTGCCCCTTTAGGGCAATGGGGGTTAAGTAACTTGCCCAAGGTTACACGGCTAGGTTTTTGTTTGTGTGGATTAAGTTTCGGAGGCCGGCTATGAACTCAGGTCCTTCTGACTCCAGGGCCGGCGCTCTATTCACTGCGCCACCTAGCCGCCCCTCTAATTTTTAAAATATATCTGAAAGTTCTAAAAAAGGAAACTCTACTTGCTAAAAGGTACCATAGACAGTGAAATCATATCAATACTAAACATATGGTATAGCATCTAAATTTTTGAAGAAGTTAAATGAATTACAGGAGGAAAGCTATAAAGCTATACTAGTAGGGGACCTCAACTTTCCCCTCTCAGAACTAGATAAATCTCATAAAAAGTAAACAAGAAAGAAGTTAAAGAGATGAATAAAATTCTGAGGAAGTTAAATATGACAGATCTCTGGAGAAAATTGAATGGCAATAGAAAGTAAGATATGTTTTTCTCAGCAGTACATGATACCTACACCAAAACTGACCATATATTAGGACACAAAAACCTCACAACCAAATGCAGAAAAGCAGTAGTAAACACATTTTTTTCAGATCATAATGCAATAAAAATTACTTTCAATAACAGACAATGGAAAGAGAGATTAAAAATTAATTGGAAATGAAATAATCTAATCCTAAAAAACAAGTGGGTCAAAGAACAAATCATAGAAACAATTGATAATATCATTAAAGAAAATAACAATGAGACAACATACCAAAATTTATAGGATGTAGCCAAAGCAGTACTTAGAGGAAAATTTATATCTCTAATTACATGCAATTGAAAAAAAAAAAAGAAAACTAGAAAAAGAACAAGTTAAAAATCCCTAATTAAACACCAAAATGGAAATCCTGAAAAGCAAATAAGAGAATAAAATTGAAAATAAGAAAATCATTGAACTAATAAATAAAACTAGAAGCTGGTTTTATGAAAAAAAATTAAAATTAAATAGATAAACCACTGGTTAATTTGATTTAAAAAAAGAAAAGAAGAAAACCAAATTACTAGTTTCAAAAATGAAAGGGATGAATTTGCCACCATTGAAGAGGAAATTAAGACAATTGTTAGGAGCTATATTGTCTAATTCTGTGCCAATAAATTTGACAATCTAAATGAAATAGATGAATATGTACAAAAATATAAATTACCCAGATTAACAGAAGAAGAAATAAAAAATAAAATACTTAACCCAGTCTTAGAAAAAGAAATTGAATAAGCCATCAATGAAGTTCCTAAGAAAAAATTCCCAGGACCAGACAGATTTAATGTTTCTACCAAACATTTAGAGAACAATTAATCTCAATACAATATACACTATGTGGAAAAATGGGTGATGAAGGAGTCCTACCAAATTCCTTTTACAATACTAATATGTTGTTGATACCCAAACCAGGAAGAACCAAAGCAGAGAAAGAAAACTATAGAGCAATTTTCCTAATGAAAATTGATGCAAAGATTTTAAATAAAACACTAGGAAGGAGATTGCAGCACTATATCACAAGAACCTTACACTATGACCAGGTGGGATTTATACCAGGGATGCAAGACTGGTTCAATATTAGGAAAACTAGTAGCATAATTAACCATATCAATAACAAAAATTATGTGATTATTTCAATAGATGCAGGAAAAGTCTTTGACAAAATACAACACTTATTCCTATAGGAGTAAATGGAGCTTACCTTAAAGTGATAAGTAATATTTATCTAAAACCATCAATAAGCATTATCTGTATATAAGTATAAGCTAGAAGTATAAGTAGAGTATAAGCTAGAAGACTTCCCAATAAAATCAGGATGAAGCAATGATACCCATTATAACTTCTATTATTTAACATTGTACTAGAAATGTTAGCTATAGCAATAAGAGAAGAAAAAGGAATTAGAATAAGTAATGAGGAAACAAAACAATCATTCTTTGCAGATGATATAATGTTATACTTGGAAAATCCTGGAGAATCAACTAAAAAACTACTTGAAATTATTAGCAACTTTAGCAAAGTTGCAGGATACAAAATAAACCTACATAAATCATCACCATTTCTATATATTGCCAACAAAGTCCAGCAGCAAGATATAGAGAAATTCCATTTAAAATAGACAATATAAAATATTGCCAAGATAAACCCAGGAACTATATGAACACAACTATAAAACACTTTACTCAAATAAAGTCAGATCTAAACAATTGGAAAAAATATTAATCAAAACTATAATCATATGAAAAAATTTCTAAATCACTATCAGTGAAATGCACATTAAAACAACTCTGAGATACTATCTCACACCTATCAGAGTGGCTAATATGACAAAAAAGGAAAATTTTGGATGTTGGAGGAGATTTGGGAAAACTGGGACACTAAAGTACTGCTGGTAGAGTTGTAAACTGATTCAACCATTCTGGAGAGCAACTTAGAACTTGCCCAAAGGGCTAGAAAACTGTGCATACCCTTTGATCCAGCAATGCCACTGTTAGGTCTATATCCCAAAGACATACAAAAAAGTGGGGGGGGGATCTATTTGTACAAAAATATTTATAGCAGTTCTTTTTATGGTGGCTACAAATTGGACATCAAAGAGATGCCCATCAATTGGGAAATGGCTAAATAAGCTGTGGTATATTATTTTAATGGAATATTATTGTGCTATGAGAAATGACAAGGAGGATGATTTCAGAAATACCAGGAAAGACTTACACGAACTGATGCATAGCAAAGTGAACAAAACCAGGAGAACATTGTACACAGTGCAGCAATTTTGTTCGATGAAGAACTGTGAATGACAGCTATTCTTAGCAATACAATGATCAAAGACAATCCCAAAGGACTATGATGAAGGGTACTATCTGCCTCCAGAGAGAGAACTGATACTGATTGAATACAGACTGAAGCATGCTATTTTTCCTTCTTTCATTTTTTTCTTTTATTTGAGTCTTCTTAAACAAAATGACAAATATGGAAATGTTTTACATAATTGCACATGTATAACCTATATCTATCTGATTGCTTGCCATCTCAGAAAGGAGAGGGGAAGGGTGAAGAACTGAATTTGGAACTCAAAGCTTTAAATAAAAATGTTTTAAAAATTGGGGAGAAAAGAATTAAGAGGTGCTTTTTTGGCAGCAAGAAAATGGAAACAAAGATGATGCTTACTGATTGGAGAATATCTGAGTTCAATGTGATTAATGAAGGAATAGATTTGAGGAATTCAGAGAAACACAAGAAGGCTTGTATGGGCTAAGACTCAGTGAGATATGTAGAACTAGAAAGACAAAATGTCCTCTAGTTACAATGATGTCAATGAAGCACACCAAAAATGAGGATGACCCCTATGGAATGGCCAGTCTCGACCCCAGACAAGAGATGTCAAATGCCTCTCTATCCTTGCTTGGCGAGGTGGTGTACTGTGGCTTAGAATGCTACACAATGTTGATTATGCTTGATTGTTTTTCTTTGTTACAAAGAAAGGCTTACTAGAAATGACTGCTATGAAAACAATAAGACATCAATAAAACTTTCATCTAAAGGATTAATGACAATCATATAATGACATATACCTGCTTTCTCAGTTCCACAAATCATCTGGCCAAATCTGTGAACAGAGACCACCAATGAGGCCATTCCAAAGACAAGAAGACCAACATGGTGGCTTTTTCTCAGTAGAAGCCAGTTGTAGCAATGATTTTGCATTTATCTCAAAGGGCAGACTTTGTGACCATATGGACCCTATCCACCATTGGCTAACTCTTTGTATTAGGCCACCTTCTTCCATATCTTTCTGGGGTTGAGGTCTTTAGTCATTGGTTCAGGGCAGGGCTATCTTATCATATATGTTGCCTCAGAATATAGTCATATTTAAGAACCCTATATGCTAGCAGGGCCTGTCATTCTTTTTTTTTTTTTTGCTTTTTGGAGGGCAATTGGGGTTAAGTGACTTGCCCAAGGTCACATGGCTAGGTTTTTGTCACTGCGCCACCTAGCCGCCCCTAAAGGGCCTGTCATTCTTATAGAGGATGATGGAGGAATGAGAGGGGGAGTGTTGGTTATGCTAGTAAAGTCACTGGTGAGTCTATGATGAGGTTTGTCTCCCAGGTTAGTGCTAGACAAGGCAGTCTGAGACATTGCCTTTACTTATGAATAGGAAGGAATAGACTGGGGGAACCAGCCAACTGTGATGTAGCCCAGATAAAATGGTCAGAAAGCTACACAAGGAGAGTAACTCAATGGGAGATTAGGTGAATGCTGATACTTTGTAAATTGTAATGATCTGTTAGCCTGATCTCTTCAATGGCAGTAAAATAAATTAGAGTACAGTAAAAGACTCTGCATGCTGTCTAGAGAGAACCTAGGAAAGGAATTATGAAGGAGTAAAGCTAGGAATGGATATCCAAAGGCGCACTATAAAAAGAACTCCTTTGGTGGAGATATTCGGATGTTAAGAGTGAAAAATCCCTGGACCCTGACATCCAGAGCCAGCATGAAAAAGCAGTGAAGAGAAAACACTGGCACTAGAGATAGATCAAATCCCACATCTGAAGCTTATTAATGTAGCTTTGGGCAATGGTGGCATCTCTAAGCATGAGAATGGTGCTGAATTCTTCAGGGTGGCAATAAAGCTACTATATATGTACTATATATCACATTTATAAAGCGATGCTTTAAAACCATAGAAACAGATGAAATTCCTTAGGGATTGAGTCTTAAGGGAGGAAAATGCGTCCTCAGGTTTTGTGGGATGGAAAGGATGGGGCAGGGCAGGTACCATCCACTTTCCCCCTGATTATCCCCACGCTGTTTTGATCCTGTCAAGAATGCTGGTGATCTCACTGTGCTGTTGCTGGGCCATGGGCAGCCTAAAAGACACAGCACATCTTGAAAGTCTGACTCCAGCCCTGTGGGTAGAATGATTTTTTTTTTTAAAGCATACTTACCTTGAACTTGCTTTATTAGCTTGCTAATGGCTCCAGGTAGACCCCAGGGCTAGGGAGATGACCTGTGATCTATGCCATTGTGTCTGAGGACCAGAGCTGTTCTGTTTCAAGCCCAGCTCATTGCCAGTAGCAAAGCGACCAAAACCTCACAGCTGTCTGCTGTGTATGACAGAAGAATGTTGTCCATTCCTCACAGGCTGCCCTGATCTAGACCACCAGGTGGCACAGTTATGGTTAGAGTTAGGACTTAGAGTTAGGGAGGTCTCAGTTCAAATCCTGTTTCAAATACTAGTAAGTAGTTGTGTGACCCTGGGTCAATCATTTAATCTGTCCTAGGCTCAGTTTTCTCATCTGTAAAATGAACATACATGTGTTCATTCTGAGTCCTTCATTTCTCTATCAGGAAGTGGGTAGCATGTTTCGTTACTAGTCCTCTGGAATAATGGTTGATCACTATGAAAAGTTGTTTGCCTTTTCCAATATTGTTGTCATTTTATAAATTGTTCTCCTGGTTCTGTTCATTTCACTCTGCATCAGATCATACAAGCCTTCCTAGGTCTCTCTCAGACCAGACCTTTTATCATTTCTTACAACAAAATAGTATTCCATCACATTTGTATACCATAATTTATTCGTATATTCCCCCAAATTTAAGGGCATCCCCCCAGATTCCCATTCTTTGCCATCTCAAAAAACTATAAATATTTTTGTTCCCCCTTAGAGTTTATTTTTGATGAAAACTAACCTCTTCCTTACTTTACCTTTCCTCTAATTCTCCCTGCTGCCCTGTCCCTTTTCCTTCATGTATTTGTTGAGTGAAATGTGTTTCTGTACCAACTGTATATATATATGTGTGTATATATATATGTGTGTGTGTGTGTGTGTGTGTGTGTGTATGTGTGTGTGTGTGTGTGTGTGTATTTTTTTTCCTTTTTAAAAATCAGTTCAGGCTGAGATTCCAATGTTACTCTCTCCCCACCCCTCCCCCAATCCCCTATTCTTTGTTTGTTTGTTTTTTTTGCTTTTTTAAAATTTTATTTATTTTTTTATTTTATTTTATTTTATTTTTTGTTTGAATAGATGTCTACAAACCCACTGATTATGTGAGATAAATTTCTTTAATCTTCATATCCCTTCCCCCAACCCAGTGTTATTCCTCTTATCTCTTTCTCCTCTATTTTCTTAAGATTATCAAGACAACAGAACCACTCCCAGATCTTTTCTAATTAGACTCCTTTGGTGTTCCCAGATAATGATGGGATTCAGAGGGGACACATTACCATCTCCTCAGAGCAGCAAGTATCCTTGCTTAATCTTCCATCATTGTTTATTCATGTTTAACTTTTTATTTTTCTCTTCACTCTTGTGTTTGAACTTCAAAGTATCTCTGCAGTTCTGGTCTTTTTGTCAAAAATGCTTCGATGCCCTCTATTTCCTTTACTTTTTTCTCCTGTAGCATTAAACTCAGCTTTGCTGGATAAGTAATTCTTGGCTTTATGCCCACTATCTTTTGCTGATTGCATTCCAAGTTTTCCGCTCTTTTATAGTGGTGGCTGCTAAATTGTGTGTGATATTGACTGTGGCTCCCTAGTTCCTGAATTCTTTGTTTCTGACTGCTGGCAGTAATTTTTCTTTAACCTCTGAGTTTTGCCTATAATGTTCTTGGGAGTTTTTGTTTTGGAATTTCTTTTAGGAGATAACCAATGAATCCTTTCTGTTTTCACTTTGAAGAGATCTAGGAAGATTTCTTTTAAGATTTCTTAAAGTGTGATGTCTAAGTCCTATTTCAGATAGTCCAGTTATTGTTAATTTTTTTTCTCCTTGATCTGTTTTCCAGGTCAGTTGTTTTTACTATGAGATACCTTACATTTTTTATATTTTTTTCAGCATTTGACTTTGCTTTAATATTTCCTGTTATAGAATCATTGTCTTCTTTTTGACCCATTCTAATATTTAGAGGGGGCAGCTAGGTGTTGCAGTGAACAGCCCTGGAGTCAGGAAGACTCATCTTCCTGAGTTCAAATCTAGTCTCAGACACCCAGTAGCTAGATAAGTCACTTAACCTGTTTGTCTTAATCCATTGGAGAAGGAAATGGCAAACTGCTCCAGTATCTTTGCCAAGGAAAACCCCACGGACAGAATAGTCCATGGGGGTCATGCAGAGTTGGACACAGCTGAACATTAACTCTTTCATCTTAGTTCTGCTCTCCCCAATGTAACTTTTTAAAATAGTATTTTATTTTTCCAATTACATGTAAAGACAATTTTCAACATTAATTTTTATAAGATTTTGAGCTCCAAATTTGTCTCCCTTCTTCCTTCCTCTCCCCCTTCCCTAAAATGGCAGGCACTCTGATATACATTGTATATGCTCAATCATGTAAAATGCCAATTTAACTTTTCTTTCAAAAAATCTTTACTGTTGCCCTTAGCTTCATCCCCAGGCTCAGCTCATTCTGAAGCTTAGTACTCCAGACACCATTCTTTTTTTTGTCATAAATTTTTTATTCAATTTTTAAGCTTTTCCATCTCCATTTTCTCTTATGAACCTCTTTTTTTCCTATTCAAACTACCAAAGGTCACATTTACTTAATATATAATTCCCCTAATTACACATAAAAACAGTTATAATATTCTTTTTGTTTTTCAAATTTTGAGTTCCAAATTCACTTCTTCCCTCCCTCTCCATCCCCTCTTATCTTATGAGGGAGGTATCTAGCTGCCATCATCTCTCTTTTCTCAGAATTTATTTATTTTTAGTTTTCAACATTCATTTCCACAAAATTTTGAGTTACAGATTTTCCCCCCATCACTCCCCTACCCCCACCCCAAGATGGCAAGCATACTGATTACTCCTTCTCCCAGTCTGTCCTCTCATATATTCCCCCATATCCCTGTCCTTCCCCCTTCCCCCTTGCTTTCTTGTAGGGCAAGATGGATTTCTATACCCCATAGCCTATATATCTTATTTCCCAGTTGCATGTAACAACAATTTTTTAACATTTGTTTTTAAAACTTTGATTTCCAGATTCTCCCCCTTCTTCCCTCTTCACCCACCCCCACTGAGAAGACAAGTAATTCAAAATAGGTTATATATGTGTAGTTATGCAAAACATTTCCCTAGTAGTCCAGACAGTATTCTTATAGGACCATGCCATGCTGTGATATTTTATATTGTTCTACTCTTTCATTTTCTTCACCTTTTCTTCTGTCTTCTGTACATATCTTTTTTTTAAAGTATGAATTTGTTGCTGAGCTCCCTTTGTATCAATCCTAGTCTCACTGGACAATTTCCCCTTTTTCTTGTCTTCAAAATTATTGCCTTTGTGCCTTTTGTTATGGAGAACTCCCTGACTGACTTCCCTTGGAGAATCTTAGGTCCTGGGATCCTACCTATCCTTTTCGTGAATGCTTTTAAAACTTTCCCATCAAATCTCATGGTCAGACTATACTTTTCCTTTCATTCTCTGGTATTCATTCTAAGATGGCATACTAATTTTCCTGGGGGGGCTTCCATTTTCACCCCTAGTTCTCTTTCTTCATGAGAATCCCCTCCAAAATAGATTTCCACTTTCTGAAGTATATTGAGGCTAGAAAAGAAAGTATTCACTGTTCTTTTGGGGCTAAGGGAGAGGACCAGATAATCCCTCATTGCTACTATATCATATCTCTTGTCCAGCCTTATGATTGGTTTCCCTAAGTCTTCATCCATTTCCTCTTTCTATCCAGGAGGTCTACAGTCATCTCTGATATCAACATTGCTTTAGTTTGATATTCACCCAAATTCTTCTACCAGGCTTTCTCACTGTGGTTCTTAGAAATCCTTATATGAACATATCTTCATACTATACATTATTTGTCCCCTTCCTTTTATCTACCCTTTAAAAAAAGATACAGAGTCATAAACAAGGTGGGGACACTGGGGCTTTGTCCTAGAGCACTGAATTTAGAAGGCACTAGAAGCAGTTGAAAGAAACAGTGGGACCACATGGTGTCAGCCCTAGATGGGGCTTTGGCAAGGCCAAGGAGGCCTTGGACAGTGTTGATGTTAGTGCATGCTAGTACTCCTAGGGAACTGAGAGTGGCAAGTATGATGAGGGGAGGTCTAACAGCTTTCCTGACGTACAAACTTGATTCTTCCCTTCACCTCCCCAGTGTCCACACGTGCCAAAGAAACCAGGCACCTGTCTCTCCTTTCTCTCTCTCTCTGTTTCTCTGTCTCTGTCTCCCTCTCTCTTCCTCTCTCTCTCTCTCTCTCTCTCTCTCTCTCTCTCTCTCTCTCTCTCTCTCTTTCCCTCTCTCTGCTGAACTCATTCAAATCTTTGTAATAACCAGGAAAACTGTTTCCAAATGTAAAGATATCTTTCTCCATACAGATAGTGGAAGAGGTCTGGCCTCTGGAAAGAAGTGACAGAGGGTGGGAACCTTCCACCAAAGCACTGAAGTATTAGGTGCTGCTCTCTGCACCAGTGCCTCCACCCTGAGCTAAGCAAGTGCCCTCCCCCACGGATGGTACATACACATGCACAAAGACCATGTCCACAGAAGAGAGAAGGAACAACCAAAACCCCACATGGTCTTACTCCCACTGTGTGGAGATAGAGGATGGTAGAGTGAGGCTTCCCACTACACACACACACACACACACACACACACACGTTTAAAATTCAACCTGTGGGTGAGGTTACTGTTGCTTGCCTTAAGCATGATTTGCATTGTCTCAGATGCACAAATTCCTTATTTGTTACAACTCTAATTCGCTGTATGATTTAATAACTTTATAATCCTGGGCAAGTCAGCCTCTTTCAGCGTCAATTTCCTCATCTCTAAAGTAGGAATAATAATAACAGCACCTAATCGCACAGGATTATTTTGAGTATCAATGAGATAATATATATCTAGTGTTTTTCAAACTGTATCAGCACTATATAAATACTACCTTCCAAAGTCATAGTCTCATCAAGGGTCTCCATTCAGGAGGTGAGGGGAGAGTACCCTCTCTTTAAAGGAATAGATTAGTTTTGATTGGAGTGTCCAGTTGATGAGGGACCAGAAATATTGAGGAAGAAACCCTCAGGAATACAAGGATCCTGGACCAGAGTTCCCAGGGCAAGGTTGCCTGGAATGAATTCATGGACTCAAGCATTCTTTAAGTCAAGGTGGCAAAGATTTATTGTTATACAATACAGTCGGCAAAAGTTCTTAGGGAACCTGCAACCTTAGAGGGGTACAGTTAAAGTTTATATAGGATAAACTGTAGTAAAACATGTGCCAAATATGATAACCAGGTGAGTTAGGGTGGGATTAGGGAGTGGTTAAGGAGTGGTCAGTTCTTAAAGGAACAGGCATTTTTAATATCTACTGTACAGGTATTTTACCCAGAGTTCACTGGGAAATAGCCCAAGGCAGGGTGGGAGTGGGGCTGCAGAGAGATGTGGTTTTAGGCCTGAAACATCACTAAGTCAGCTAACAGTCTGGGCTGACTGAGAAATACCCAGGCTGCCCTGATCAATGTCTTGCTAGACAGATAAACTCAAGGGAGTAGACATATGACTAAGTCTAGGATACATATGATAGGTCAATAAGTAGTAAATATCTTTATGACCCAGTACACAGCCAGTTCAGCCAGTACACAGCTGGTTCAAACTACTAAGTTCTGTAAGTGAAGCTGGCTACTGTAACAGAAAGAGAGATAAGTATTTTGCTGGGACATATTGCCCTTGAGCTGGAAAGTACTCAAGACAGTGTTTTGATGCTAGGGAGATTCGAGGCTAGGGAGAAATGTGATTTTGGAACTGGGCTTCAAGCACAGGCACCCAAGCACTCCATCACAATTAATTAAGGAACAGAAAACTTTGAATTCAAGATAGTCACATGGCCTATGTTGTTCTGGTGGGAGCTGAGTTAGGCAGGAGGAACATCTGTATTTAGTTCAGTTGTTTTTCAGTAATATCAGACTTGTTGTGACCCCATTTTGGAGTTTTCTTGGCAAAGATACTAGAGTTCTTTGCCATTTCCTTCGCCAGCTCACTTAACAGATGAGTAAACTGAGGCAAACGAGCTTAAGTGACTTGTCCAGGGTCACATAGCTAGTAAGTGTCTGAGGCTGGATTTGAACTCAGGAAAAGGAAGAATCTTTCTGACTCTAGGGCCAGAACTGGGCCTCCTAGCCTCTGCCTCAAACAGAAAACATGGTTTAGTGCATAGAATTTCGGTCTTGGATTCAACAAGACTTGAGCTCAAATCCCTCCTCAGACATTTACTAGACAAGCCATTGAATTTCTCTCAACCTGTTTCTTTATCTGTAAAATGCAGATCTCCAATGGGTTTTAGTGAGGTTCAAATAAGATAATATATGTAAGTGCTTTGCAAACCTACAGCATTGTACAAATGGTAGCTATAAGTATTTTTGTTGTCTAGAAGGTATTGAAGTATTGACTGACAATTAATTAAGATATTAGGTATCATCTAAAAATGGTGCTGAAGTATTCCGTGTCATGGCCTGGGGGTGGGGTTGGTGTGCACCTGAAAAGATGATATATATCTTTCTTAAAAATGCTGGCAGCCAGAAAAAGGGTGTATCTTCCTGAGCAAGGACACTAGAAAAAGCATAAATCTCAGGGTGTGGCTACAAGACACTAAATTAATATGTCACTTTAATTGTGGGAAGAAAAAACTAAGTACATCATTTACTTAGTGTCATATGGGCCAGGAAATGTGAAGTCATGTTTGTGGATAGTAGGCCAGCCTGAAACCAACAAGATCTGGATTCAGATTTTACCTTTGATACATCCTGGTCCTATGACCTTGAGCAGGTAATTTAAACCCTCAGGGAGTAAACAACTAAGTTACAAAGTTAAGGCTAAGTTAAGATGAGGTTACCAAGAAGATCTCCATCTGTAAGGTACCATTTTCTTCAACTAAGAATTTGCTTTGCTAATAAAATCATGATCCAGTTCCTATCTCCATAGAATAAGAAAGGGGGTGATTTGTTTGAATTCTTTTTTTTTTTCAATCAATCTTGTAGCCACAGCCTTTTTGAGGCAGGGTTTCCATTGGCTCCCAACCTATGATCAAAGGATACCCTTTGGGTAGCATATAACTCTAATAACACACTTTGGGTAGCATTTTAAGGTTTCCTAAATGCTTTCCTCCAACCACTCTGTGAAACAGGCAGTATGAATTTTGTTCCCATTTAGCAGGTAGGGAAATGGACTTTGAGAATTATGTGTTGGCCATTTTCTCACAGCTAGTCAATTGACTTGGGTGGGACCAGGACTTCTGATTCTATATTCTATAATATCTACTGTGTCTCATTGCTTAAATAGATAGATAAAACATTTACTTTGTGTAAAACATTTACTTGTGCTAAGCACTGGAAATACAGATTTAAGCACCACAGAAAAATAGTTCCTGGGTTTAAGGTTCTTACATTTTAATGGATAAAGACAATTAAATAAAGGGAGTTGAAAAGTAGGGGTGGGGGAGAGGAGTACCTAATTGGGGACAAAGTGAAAAAGTCCAGAGAGACAGGAGATAAGAAGGGAGAGAAATGTACATGGCTGGCCAGGGCACTGCCTCACCCAGCTGGAAGTCCCAGACAGAAACTCACCAATTAGAGGAGGGTACCACGGGGGTAGAGACATCTCTAGGATAAAAAGACAGCGGCAGTAGAGATAGAAAAGTCTGGAGAATCAAGAGTGAAGGCTGGGGGGAAATGCCTTCTGGAAAATCTCTTCCACTTTGGCCCCACCCTGCCATAGAAATATCAAATCATCCCCCACTACAGGCAGGGTCCTCTCCAAGTCTAAAGGACAATAAGAGATGTCCTAGCTGGGTGCTAGCTGTTTATTGGAGGGTGGGGATGTTCACTTGTGAGGGAGAGTTGAATAAAGTCAGTCTTATGCCTCAGTCTTCCAGAGTCATCCAAGTCCCAATGGTAAGCCTACAGTCAGGATGACTGGTGATGGTCCCAGAGGCTGTGGGTGACCTTGGCATCTTCCATGTCTGACCATCCACAGTGCCTGCTTCAACTGCCTTCATGGCCTTTGGAGCAAATTGTTCTCACTTGTCCCTTCCTTGTGCTTGGGGTAGATCCGCCCCTAACTCACTGATGGGTTCGAGGCCCATTGGTTACCCTCAACCTCACTTAGCCCTGTCTGCTGAGACAGGGAGTGGCCATTGCCTATGCTACAGCTTCTTGGAAAGTTGGGTGATGGGTGGACACCAAAGATGGATGAGCAGCCCTGAAAAGAGCTCAGCAAACCCTCACACCCGAAGTGCTAGTCCTCCCTGAACACTCCATACTCCCCTGTCCTTTTTTTTTTTTTGATACCCAATTATTTGCTTGTCTCTCCCATTAGAGTGAGAGCAGGGATTGACTTTTGCCTTTTTTTCCATCCCTAGCCCTCAGCACAGTGCCTGGCATATATAATAGGCACTTAATTAATGCTTATTGACTGACTTATCTGTAAAATGATGATAATAAGAGAACCTACTTCCCAGAACTGCTGTGAAGATCAAATGAGATAATCTTTGTATTTTGCAGAACTTAAAGCACCATAGAAATATTATTGTTGTTCTCGCTATTCTTGGAAGAAAGAACTTCAAAGATTATCTTGTCCAGCCCTTACCTGTATCGTGAATCCCTTCTACACCAGCTCCTGTCAGGGACCATCTCCAAGGGTTGGGAACCTGTAATATCGAGGGCACACGTGACCCTCTCAGTCCTCAAGTGACTGAATCCAAACTTCACAGAACAAATCCCCAGAGTCTCTCTTTAAAGACCTCCAGGGACAGGGAATTCACTACTATAGGAAGCAAAACATTCTATTTTTGATTGTCTGGTTATAGGAAAGTTTCTCCTTAAATATAAGATAGAGTTGAAATCTACATCAGAACAAGAAATTGGCCAGAGCCCCCAGATAAGCTCCTTCTATTTACACCTCTTTTTAAAAAATCCTGTTTTGTTTATTTGTCTCCTACTTAAGCCTGAAGTTCAGTGTCTTGGGAAGGAAAACAAAAGACCATCTTAAGAAAAAAAAATACCCATCCAGAGAAAGTACTATGGAGTCTGAATGCAGACCAAAGCAAACTACTTGCCCCCTTTCTTTTTTGTTTTGTTTTTTCTTCCTCGTTGTTCACTCCATCAGTTGTAATCCTTCTTTACAGCTTGACTAATGTTTAATGTGAAGGTATATGTAGAACCTACATCAGATTGCACAATGCCATGGCAGGGGCAAGAAAGGGGAAGGAGGAGGAAGGACAGGGAGGAGGAGAAAATTTGGAGCTCAAAAACTTGTGAAACTGAATGTCATAAATTAAAAGTAAATACATTTTTAAAAAAAACTCAACAAAAAGAAGATAGAAAGTGAAAATTGTTCTGGGGGAACAATTACTCTAAATTACAAAAATATCAAATAGCTTTAAGGTAGAGGCTGAAGGTTCAGGTAGAAGTTTTGAATTTGAATTTGATGGGGGTTGGGGAAGGGGATGCCCCAAACAGTTATCTTTAATGAATTCTTGAATCTCTTTTCTATGACTATAGGTTTGGTCAAGTTTATATAATGTGAAGGGAATGGCTAATAGTACAATGGAAATAGCACTGAACTTGGAAACCAAAAGATAAAGGTTTAATTCAAGCTCCATCATTTATACAACTTGTATGGCCTGAGCTGGGCAGTTAGGTGGTGCTGAGGATGGAGCTCAGGGCCTGGAGTAAGCAATACTCATCTTCCTGAGTTCAAATCCAGCCTCAGACACTTCTTAGCTGTGTGACCCTGGACAAGCCACTTAACCCTACTTGCCTCAGCTTCCTCATCTCTCAAATGAGCCAGAGGAGAAATGACAAACCATTCCAATATTTTTGCCAAGAAAACCTCAAATGGAGTCATGAAGAATCTGGAGCAACAACAATGGCCTTAGCTAAGCTACTCAACCTTTCCTAACCTTAGTTTTCCCTTCCGTAAATTGGGGGTACGACCTTCTATAATGTGGGCTGTTGTGAGAATCAGATGACATAAACCTAGGAAAGAACTCTTTGTTCTTACAAATTGCTCAATTGCTATATATAATATAGATTATAATTGTCCATTGATATGGAAGCATAAACCGTAAGGTTTTAAAAATGCCCTCCTTAAAACCGAAAATGTGACTATTTACTTAATTTTTTTCCTAATAATTCAAACCAAGTCAAAACCCTACCCAAAAACATTTAGTTGGCTCATGATCACAAAATTTTCTTAAGAGGAAGTAGACAAAGCACCGGTCTTGGAGTTGGGAAGACTTAGGTTTGAATCCTTTCTTGACACTTACTGGCTCTGTGACCCTGGGCAACTCACCTTAACCTCTCTTTCTCTGGGACTCAATTTCCTAGCTATAAAATGAGGAGTTTGGATTCTAAGGCTTCTAAAATTGCTTCCAGCCCTAAATCAGTGATCCTAGAATCCTCTCCAAATCTGTAAAATGAGGCAGGTAGCCTATGATCTCAAGTCCTTGCTCTAACATTCTGAATGTTACTTATTAGCTGTGTGAGAAGTCAGCACTGGACAAATCGATCTGAGAATCATGCAAGTAGAGATAATATTTGAATCCATAGGAGCTGATGAGATCACCAAGCAAGGAGAGCAATGGTCTCAACAGGCTTAGGGAAGTTGGGAAGGATTTGAGGAAAAGATCATGAGTTCAGTGTGGGACATGATGGGTTTAAAATCTTGTCTTGTTTCCTTAATAGACCAGAAAGCAGGGGCCATATCTTATACCTTGCATTCTACCAAAGCTCAGTCCAGTGTCTTCTACATAGTTTGAGAGGCTATGGGGTTTAAAGAACTGAAGACATGAATTTGGTTCTAGCTTCAGTCCCTTTTAAGCTTGGGCAAGCCACTTAAGCTCAATTCCCTTGTCTGTAAAATGGGAATGATAATTTGTCTCTTGTTTCTATCCTAGGGAAACTGTTTCCCTTCCAGCATTTAATACAGTGCTTTGTACAAGTCTTTGGTACTTCCATTAATCTGTGATATTAATATGACTGAGAGATGGCAAGCACTCCAACAATTTTTATCACAGTAGGTGCCTAATGAATGATTGTGGAATTGAGATGGGGAAAGCATTTTGTAAAACTATAAATTGTTATTTAAATGCAACCTGAAATAAAGGAATTCTTTTTAAAAATGTAACCTGGTAGACATTGTAACAGGTTCTCAGAGATAGTTGGAACTTGAAGGGACTGTAAAGAATATCTTATCTAACATACACATTTTACAGATGACTTGTTTTAGTTGTTGTAAGCTAGAGTCAGGACTAGAGTTGAAGCCCTTCTAGCTTACCACAGAAGACTACTACTCCCCAGTGTATTTGATTGACTGAACCCTTATCCCCATCAAGAAAATCCATCTTTAGCTCAATTGACTAAATTAATGGCAGCTGGGTGGTAGAGTAGATTAAAGTGGTGGGACTGGAGTCAGAAAGACTTATCTTCCTGAGTTCAAATTCAGCCTCAGACACTTACTAGCTTCGTGACCCGAGGCAAGTCACTTAACCCTGTTTTTCTCAGTTTCCTCATACATAAAATGAACTGGAGAAGGAAATAGTAAATCACTCTGGTATCTTTGCCAAGAAAACTCCAAATGGGGTCACAAAGAGTAGGACAGGACTGGAAAAATGATTGAACAATTGATTAAGTTGCTATAACTCAGAGCTAACAGTAGAAAGTGCCTAGCATTAATAAGAGAAGCAGCATGATAAGGTAAATTAATTCTACATGTGGACCGGAGACCTGGGTTTACATCTTCACTCTGCCACTTTCTAGCTGTGTGTCCATGGGCTAGTAATCTCACCTCTCTGTGCCTCAGTAACCTTATCTATAAAACGGGTGTGTGCAATAATACTTACATTATTTTCTTCACAAGATTGTTGTGAGCAAAGCAATCAATGTGTTAAATCCCTACGTTAACAGGAGATATTATTGTTACCTGGCTAAAGAGAAGGAGAGAGAGAGAGATGTGAGGATGTACTGTAATTCTGTTGTCCTTTTTGGCAGTGAATGTGAAGTATGGAAAAATTCATTTTTTGCAAAGCAAAATGTCATGGATTTAGTCTCAAACCCACCCTGAGCCCTTTGGTATTTTACTGTCTTTATCCTTGGCCGTCTGTGATTCCCATGTTTCAAAGAGAGAATTTTAAAGGTTTGCAAAGCTCCAAAGATTTCAAATGGCTCTTCTAAAAGCACTTTGATGGTTTAAATGAAAGCACATGAATTAAATTTCTCTTAAATTACGCTGAGTTTTAAGCCTAAGAGAAAATGTCTTTGGAAAGATGCATTTGGGGTTTGTTGTGTGTGTGTGTTTAAAAAAAGTTAATCCTAACATATTTAGGTCATGAGTGGGAGGGAGGGATAGAATTTACAACTCAGCTAACAAACTGGATATATAGCTACTTTTCACTGTTCCCCACCCCATTCCCTTCCCTCCTGTGAAAGGGCAGATTCTGCTAGGACCAATTCTTGGCCAACAGTTGCAACTACCTCCTGCCTTGGGCAAAGCCTTCTGCTAAATTCACAGTGAAACCACTACCACCATCATCATTCCTGTTCCCACTTCTATGGAAACTGTAAGGTTTACAGTGCATCTCCCTCACAACAACCTTTTGAGTCAAGTAATGGGTATTTCATTTTCTTTATTACAGATGAAGAAACTAAGGTCCAGAGACTTGCCCACACTCACACAGCCATTTAAGTGTTAGAGCTGAGACACAACTCAGATCCCCTTTCTCCAAGTGAGGATCATCCCCTGTGATTCCTTCCATGAGCTCTATCTCCACATCATTGCTCACTGTCTTTTGTTTAAATCCCACAGGAAAGAAGAAAATCCCCAGGAATAAAATTTATGTGTATTAGTTCTTTGTGCTAGGCTTGTTTTTCAGTCATTTCAGTTGTTTCTAATTCTTCCTGACCCCATTTGGAGTTTTAGTTGCAAAAAAAACCACAGGAGTGGTTTGCCATTTCCTTCTCCAGCTCATTTTTATAGATGAAGAACTGAGGCAAACAGGCTTAAGTGACTTGCCCAGGGTCACACAGCTAATAAGTGTCTGAGACCAGATTTAAACTTATGAAGATGAGTCTTCCTGACTCTAGGCCGAGTGGTCCACTGGACCACCATGTACTGGGTGTTCATGTGCTAAGCACTAAGGAACCAAAATGAGGTAAATCCCCGCCTTCAAAAAGCTCACAGTCTAATGGAGAAACAAGGAAACAAATGTGTACAAAATGAGCTATATACAGGAAAACCAGGAAAGGATTAAAAGAGTTCCCTCTTTTAATCAAAATCAAAAAGAGTGTCAGAATCAAAAAGGCATTGGGAAAGGCTTCCTTCAAATTTTAGTTGGGACTTAGAGGAAGCCAGTAGATGGAGATGAGAAGGAAGAACATTCCAAGCATGGAGGATAGCCAGAGAAAATGCCCTGGAACTGAGTATCTTGTCCAGGGAACAGCCAGGAGGCCAGTGTCACTAGATGTGGAAAACTAGAAGGCTATGTCACTTCAAACTTAGGGCAAGCTTGGAAAAAGACCAATGCTTTCTGGGACCTGGGACCTGGACTTGTACTTTTGCCCTGGCCCCATAGGAGGGCAGCGGGAAGCTAGTCTCCCATAATTCTACGTACTAAGACAAAACTCTGGGCCCTGTACTGGTCACTTAATTCAATTCAGTTCACCAAACATTTGTGCATCTACTCTGAACAATGAATTGTGCTATAAGTGAGGGGGCTGCAAAGATGAACAGAGCACCACATCTTGCCCTCATGCAGCTTACATTCCAGGAGGAGAGATGAGAAGCATATACAAGCTAGGTGTAGTACAAACAATCCATCAACAATAATTTATTAAGCACTGGCCCAGCAGGAAAAAAACAAAAGCAAGTGGGGAAAGGACCTGTAGGTACAAAAATATATATAGCAGCTCTTTTTGTGGTGGCAAAGAATTGGAAATCAAGGGGATGCCCATCAATTGGGGAATGGCTAAATAAGTTTTGTGGTATATGAATGTAATGGAATACTATTGTGCTATAAGAAAGGAGGAGCATATGGACTTCATAATAACCTGGAGAGACTTATACAAACTGATGCTGAGTGAGAAGAGCAGAACCAGGAGAATTTTGTCCACAATTACAGACACATGAGATCTGTGATGACTAACTTTGATAGACTGTAATCTCAGTAATACAAAGTTGTAAGACAGCTCCAAGGGACTCGTGATGGAGAGGGCTATCCACATCCAGAGAAAGAACTATAGAGTCTGAATGCAGATTGAAGCAAACTACTTGCTCTCTCTTATTTTTTGTTTTGTTCTGTTTCTTCTTTCTCGTTGTTCATTCCATTGGTTATAATTCTGTGTTACAACTTGACTAATATTTAGTGTGAAAATATTTGTAGAACCTATAGCAGATTGCATGCAGCCATGGGGGGTAGTGGGGAGGAGGGAGTGGGGGAGAACTGTTGGAACTGGATTGTGGAACTGAAAGTTGTAAACTAAAAGTAAATAAATTAATTTAAAAACAACAACAACAACAACAACAACAACAACAAAGCAGTTCCTGCCCTCCAGGAGCTTACATTCTAAATGGTGCAGGCGACATATACATAAGTCAAATACCAGCAAGATAAATACAGATTAAGTGTAAGGCAATCTCTTAGGGGAAAGGAACAAGTTAAGCATTCTTTAAGCACCTACTATAGGCCAAGATCAATGCTAAACCCTCTAAGGTATTATCTCATTGGAATAAACACTAACAGCCTGGGGGAGACCTAGAAAGGCTCCTCCAGGAGGTGGAGCCTGGGCTTGGTATTTAAGGAAGATGCACTAGCTTTCACTCCCTCACCAGGAAGCTGTGATTTCAGCAATCAATAGACTCCTAGGCCAGCCAGTTTTCATCCCAGACTCAGAGGTGCTTCCAGAGTCTGGCCCCACTACACACAAACTCTAAAAGTGCAAACTCTTGATTTAACTGTAGCCAGAGATTAGACGCATGATGCGTGATAGCGTCTGGGGCACGGCTGGTGCGGGGAAGGGGTGGGAGAGGGATTGAACTGAAAACCAAACGAAATAAAGCCCCTCGGTTGCCCTAATCTCTCACTATTACTGAAATGGAGAGCAAGGCAGGGATTACTGCAGCTATAAATCAGCTTTGTGTTTGGGATAATCTACTGCATTTTTCAAGGGTTGTTCTCTCCATTTGGCATTCTCGTAACTGCTGGGTTGGCACAAAGTTGGCTATCCATCTCTCCCATCCGCCTTCGCTCCCTTCCTTTTCCTCCTAATATTTTATACATCCAACAGTTTGAATTCCGAGGGCATTCCGCCTTGTAAATGCTCGGAAGATTCATCTTTCTGGACGAAGAGCCAAGCGCTGGAGAGCTCCAGTTTCTAAGATGAAAAGCCGCTGCTGCTGGGTATTAGGCCGGGCGCAGAGTGCTTCCGCCGCAGGGGTGTTACTGCACAGGGATAACCACCTCCCCAGGGAGGAGAGGAGGCGAGCCAAAGCGGGCCTGGGAGCAGTGCTCTGCCCTTCACCTCATTTCCTGAGAAGATGCTCCCAACTGCGCTTCCTGGATCTTCCCAGCATCTTGCGGAACCCATTAGGATCCCGATGGCGGCATTTGAGCCATCAGCCTGGGGGGGGGGGGGGAGGGCGGGGGAGCAGGGGAGGAGAGGAGGAGGGGCAGCTTTTATTCTACCCCGAAGGCCATTTCTGTTCCAAATTGGCCCAGTGGAAGGGGAATTGGGTCGAATGACTAAAGACCACTCTTGGGGGGCGGGGAGAATGGGCCACGCCCAAGTGAACGAGAAATAAAAACCAGCCTTGCAGTTTCATTTGCTTTAGAGCAGAGCACTGGGTAATAAATGTCCGTTGCAAATGTGCTGAGCAAACACCTCGGCATTCATCAATATGCGGGAGCTGTTTATTGCCTCATAAACTTGGAAGCAAGTGATATTGTCTCTTAAATCAATGGCTGTATGGACATCCTTGGCACCGCCAGAGAACAGTACATCCAAGAAGGCACGTTGGGCCTGAAATTAATGGCTGAAGCAGTGACAGAAAGGAGCTTAGTCACTGCTGGAAGGATTTGGAGCCGCTCCAAAGGACGGACAGTAACCTTAGTGTGGATCTGTGTCAAGATGATGGGGACAGTGGTGCGGCCCAGGGCCTCCACCTCAGGCCAGAGCTTGGAGGAACACGGATTCTTTAACTACCTGGGTTTTCTTTCTTCTCCAGTGTGGTGCTTAAGAAGAGGTGCATAGGAACCCCCATCTAGAAAAGGAGAAGGGCTCTGAGAGGCCATCTAGGACCCTCATTTGACAAGTGATGAAACTGAGACCCAGGGAAATTATGTGACTTGCTACGGTTGCACAGGCAGCAGTGGTCAGAGGTCATGTCCATTGACTCACCAGCCAGCAATGTGTCCTAACTTGATTGCCTGATGAATGTCAGAATATGAAGCTTCCTAACCATTAGGCCACCTGATGTGTACAGGACAGGAAAGAACAGTGGACTTGGAAGGCCAATCCTGGTTCTGTCAGTTACTGATGACCAGATCTTGGGCAAGTCATTTAAGACTTCAGTTTCCTCATCTGTAAAATGGGGGAATAAACTGGATTATCTCTTAAGAACCCTTTCTTGTTCTAATGTTCTCTGATTCTGGAGAAAGGGGAAAGAGGCCACTAGCAGAATGAGAGTTTGTGGTATGACTGAAACTCCACAGAAATGGATTCATCAAGATACAGG
Source organism: Gymnobelideus leadbeateri (assembly GCA_011680675.1). NCBI lineage: Eukaryota > Metazoa > Chordata > Mammalia > Diprotodontia > Petauridae > Gymnobelideus > Gymnobelideus leadbeateri. The sequence continues at coordinate 231,960 of WOXC01011874.1, read as the reverse complement.
ATTCAACAAGCCCTGTACCAATGGCTTCTGAAACAACAGTAGAACCAACTGTTGTTCAGTCATTTTTAATCATGTCTGACTCTTTGTGACCATATTTGGGGTTTTTTGGGCAAAGATACTTGAGTAGTTTGCCATTTCCTTCTCCAGTTCATTTTTACAGAAGAGGAAATTGAGGCAAACAGGGTGAAGTGGCTTGCCCAGGGTCACACAACTAGTAAGTGTCTGAGGCTAGATTTGAATTTAGGTCTTCCTGACTCCAGATTGTAATCCACTGCCCCACTTAGCAACTCAGAATTGGCCCCCTCTAACCAACATGAGACACTCCCATCTGGAAGCTAAACCAGGGTAGAGCTGGAACTTGACAACCCAGTGGGCCACACTCTTCCTTCTCGGCCCCCAAGGAAGGTGTAGGCAAATGCCTAAATGTCCTTGGGGGATGATCAGACCCTGATAAAAGCAGCTAGTTGATAGGAGATATAATACTAGCTTGAAAGTCAGGAAGACCTGAGTTCAAATCCTTCCTCAGACACTGGCTGTGTGACCTTCAGCAAGTCACAACCTCTATTTGTCAGTTTCCTCATCTATAAAAATAAGAATAATAATGTCCCCTACCTCACAGGGTTGTAATGAGGATCTATTGAGATAATATATGTAAAGCACTTTGCAAAATATAAATGTAAGCTATTATCATTATTTTTACCTAGATAATAACTCTGGCCAAGTGCAACAGATCTCAGGACATATAATGCAGGCTCAGTTCAGACACATGCCCAGAATTAATGTACTTTCTCCCTCCCTCCCTCCAACCTCTAACAGCTGATGAGAGTTCTGGTTGTTTCATAAACACATTTTTTTTGGTGGATAGATGTCTCTTAAGACCCTGAAAAGCACTAGGATGTATGCCTGACTGAAAAGGATTCATCCAAGCAGTGGTTTGCAGTAGGATTTTACTGAGGGCCAAATTTAGGTGCGTGGCTTGGGTTAGATAGCCTCTGACAAATTTGCATATGGTTTACATGTAATTAGTATAGACCACCATAAACTATTCCAGCCAGACACTCACAATTTTTAAGTTCAAATTTTATCACTCCTAGTCCTCATCGTCATTGACTCAGATGCCTTGTATCTGAAATATTCAGTGGATGGTGAACAGAAATACATGACACAAAGCCTAGTAAAGGGATGAAAGGAATCCTGGGTCAGAAAATTCTATGAAATGCACTGTCAACTTTTGTTGTTTAATGATTTTCAGTCATGTCCCTCTCTTCCTGACCCCATTTGAGGTTTTCATGGCAAAGATCCCAGAGGTTTGCCATTTCCTTCTCTAGCTCATTTTATGGATGAAAAAACTGAGGCAAACAGGGTTAAGTGACTTACTCAGGGTCACACAGCTAGTAAGTGTCTGACACTAGATTTGAACTCATGAAGAGGAATCTTCCTGACTGCAGGCTCAGTGCTGTGTCCACTATGGTGCCACCTAGCTGCCTGGTACGATCAGCTGAAATTATGCTATTCCAGAGGTTTTACTTGTTTTTTAGATAAAGTATTTTGTAGAGGGCTTTGTTTGGGTGTTTTTGGGAATGTGTTGTGTTGAAACAAAGTATTCAAAAGGTATTTCTCTCCTGACAAAATTTATCAATAATTTTTTAAAAAGAAGAAATTTCTATCAAGTGCCATCCCATTTTATAGACAGATAGAGGCCTACAAAGAGAAATAGCTTGTTGTTAAGTAAAAAAGTCCTTGGATTCTATCTCATACTGTAACCAGTAATCTCAGCTGGCTTTCTGTGTCCTGTATTTCATAAGCATATTTTTCTTATTTTATAAAAGGAATTTTTTAAAAAGTATTTCCTATAGTGGCCTAATTCAAAGTTTTACATTCAAATTATTCAATTTCTTTGAGAACACACTAAGCATCTGAACTATGGGTAGCAAAAGCCCTTTTTATATGCTTCAGTAAGTCCAAAACAGCTTAAAGGATTTTCTTCGAGGTTTCCAAAAAATAATTCATTTTTGAACCAAGGAAAAAAAAAATATGACAAATTCCCCTACACAAGCAACACTTTAAGGGAGTAATAGCTTATTTGCCTGTAGAAATGAGAGGCTTTATAGGAATGACAACCTAAACTGTAAAGGTGGCTTCCTCAGGACCAGATGTAGATGTCAAAGGTGTTTTCCTCATGAATAATGTCTAGAAATGTAGAACACTAGTCAGAGGCAATGTGGTACAGGAAAAAAGACATTGACTCTGAACTAAGAGGACCAGGGTTCAAATCTTACCTAAGATTCTTGTCACCTGGGTGACCTTGGGTAAATCATTTAACTCTCTAGGTTTCACATTCCTCATATGAGGGATTTTGACAAAGTAGTCCCTGAGCTCCTTTCTAGATCTATGGTGTCCAGATTCTAGGGTTTCTTCTTGACAACATGGATGTACTTTGTGGAAGAACAAGGACCAACTCCCCCAAAACAAAACACCTCTTCTCAGGACCACCTGAAAGTATTCTCAATTTATTATTACTTGTTTTTATCTCATTGAATATAAAATGAAATCTTCCCTTTGGGACTAGTTGTTGTGACAGTTTGAAAGTAGCTAATAGAAATCTCCCTGGGGTGGCTACATAGTGCAGTGAATAGAGTACAGGCCCTGGAGTCAGGAGGACCTGAGTTCAAATCTGGCCTCAGACACTTAACACAAAAACTAGCCATGTGACCTTGGGCAAGTCACTTAACCCCAATTGCCGAAGAAGGAGAAGGAGAAGGAGAAGGAGAAGGAGAAGGAGAAGGAGAAGGAGAAGGAGAAGAAGAAGAAGAAGAAGAAGAAGAAGAAGAAGAAGAAGAAGAAGAAGAAGAAGAAGAAGAAGAAGAAGAAGAAGAAATCTCCCTAAACTTTAAAGATGGCTCCAGGGTCCTCTTTCTCTCTTCTCTCTTCTATGCTGGAAGCCTCTGGATGGGAAGAAGTTTCTATTAGCTGCTTCAGGAGTGGGAATTGGAGTCCATGGTGGAGTTCATGATGAGTTGAATCCAATCTGCCATCACAGCTTCAAAAAATCACTAGGACCTAGCCCCAAAATGGATCAACACACTGACATCTCCCTCACCCCAACCCCAAGGAGGGAGTGACTTTGTCCATTGGTTCTGTTGAGTTCTAGAGTGAATATGGTGGGATCAATGACTTAAAACAATCACTTTATGTTTGAACTTACTGTCCCCAGGATAGTGGTACATAGGGGAGGGTGGCTCCCCTGATTTGGGGGAGTGAGTTGTGCTTTATGCTGTCTTAGTAAATTTCTCTCCAGAAAAAGCTAAAAACAAACAAACAAATAAATCATCCAAGGACTTTCCTTCTCTTTCTGACATTGTGCTCTACTGTTGAATTTTTTTTCCCCCCAAATCCAAGACATACCCAGTTAAATGATGGTTATTCACTCATTAAGCTCAAAACTTAATGGATACACTTCAAAACCCCCCAGCTATGGCTATAAAAGCATTTAAAATCTGGTGACTACTTCCTGTTTTCATGAGGTGTGATTCTCCCTGAAACACATGAACTTGATTTTGGTTCAGTTATTTGCATCTAGGTGGCACAATGGATAGAGTGCCAGCCCTGGAGTTAGGAGGACCTGAGTTCAAATTTGACTTTGCATTAACTGTGTGATCCTGGGCAAGTCACTTAACTCTGTTTACCTCAGTTTCCTCATCTGTAAAAGGAGCTGGAGAAGGAAATGGCAAACCACTCTAGTATTTTTGCTGAGAAAACCCCAAATGGAGTCACAAAGAGTTGGAAACACCTGAAATGACTGAACAATTGGCTGTGACTTTTGGTCTGGGCACTTCGTGTATAGCAAAAGAACCTACAGTTTTTGGGGAAGGGAGGAATGCATGATTATTGGGGCATAAACAGTCTGTGATAACTGACATCGAGTTATGAGTAAAGCATTTCCCATAATTCTTTTGGGTCATATAGGGGAAAGCCCTCATTGTTGGAAAGTTCCTTAAACTTCTGTACTAGTAATCTGAAGACACGTCCTAGTTCAGCAACTAACTAGCTAGATGACCTTGAGCAAGTCACAATTTCCCTTGTTTATAAAAGAGAGGAGTTGAGGTGGCTGACCTTCAGATTCTTTCCAGTTCTAAGATTTGATTAGAGGTGGGTCTTTTAAAATGAACCCAAACTAATCTAATGTAATGGTTCTCAATTTTTTTTTTTGCCTCCTAGAGAATTTTTCAGGAGATCAAGACCCCATAAATGGAAACAAAGTAGATGCTTATCAGTGGGGGAGTGGTCAAAGTGTGGCACATGAATGTAATGAAATATTATTGTACCATAAGAAACAATAGAAAGGAAGAATTCAAAGAAACATGGGAAGACTTCTGCAAACTGATGCAGAGTGAAGTAAGCAGTATTAGAAAAACAATATAAATGGTAACTATAACAATGTAAATGGAAGGAATAACAGCAGCTGAAAAAATGAAAACTGAATGCTGCATGGATATAATGACCAAGTTTGTCTTTAAAAATAGAGGAAAAAAAGAACCTTCCTCTCTTCTTTGCAGGGGTGGGGGTGGGGGCAGGGTGAAGAAGGGATTTTGCATATGGAAAATGTCATAGACTCTCAGATTTGGTTAATTTGTTGGTTAGTTTTGCTGAACTACTCTTAGCCCTTTTCTTTCTTTCTTTCTTCCTTCCTTCCTTCCTTCCTTCCTTCCTTCCTTCCTTTCCTTCCTTCCTTCCTTCCTTCCTTTCTTTCTTTCTTTCCTTCTTTTCTTCCTTCTTTCTTGGAATAGCTCTCTGAGTCAGGGTATAGAAGAGGTGCTTTTGGAAATGAAATTGATGCAAAAACAAAAGATATCAATTTAAAATTTTTAAATAAAAAGACCCTGCAGACCCAACCACTCCTGCTCAGCACCCCTCGCCCCACTCAATCCTCTTCAGAGTTCATGGGAGCAGTGAAACTGCTTTTGAAAAGTCACCAGTAAAGTAAAACATGTTTTTTATTAAATAGCATGTCAATTCAGTCCAGAAACAAAAGTATAGATATTGTCATCTTATAAATATTAATATGACCTCAGATCTGGATGGATACCACCTGGGAGACCATCATAGACACATCTCCCTCTCTACTCCCTAAGGACTCTTAGACTACTGTCTGAGAATCTTCTCTTTTATGTCTCTCAGTGATTTTTAAGCAGCTATTAAATTCCTTCTGGACTGGTAATTGGAAAATCTCTAGCATATCATTTGTTCAGAGAAGCACCAAAGTGAAGTACTTAAAGAACTGGACTTAAAATCAGGAAGACCAGAGTTCAGATCCTGCACTGGAGACTTACTAGCTACATGACCAGGGGAAAATAATCCACCTTTCTGAGCCTCAGTTTCCTTTTCTGTAAAGTGGGGGGGGTTTGGTGTGGACTAAGGTTCCTCCCAGCTCTGAATCTCTGGTCCTTGTGATTCATTTTATCTAACCTAGGGTCCTTTTCCCCAAAGTGGCTCCTTCTCCTAAATCAGCTTTTCCTCAAAGCATCTGAAAGGGCAGACCTTCAGAACGGGATGGAACCTAGCAACTGAGTGGTAGCAGATGACTTGCTCCAGGAGCTTGGGCCAAAACTGACAAATGGGATATCCAAGAATATGTTTTTCACTCTGCAGGAATGATCTTCTGTGGCTTCAGTCAGAGTACACAGTTACTCCCCGTGTACAAAGCTGGCAAACACCTAACCCTGGTACCTGAAGCCTGCTGGGGATCTAGTATTGTGCCAGCAATGCTAGGGAGGCAGCTTGAGCTATATATAGATTCACCCATCTCCGGAGCCTCTCTCCTATGCCATCCTTCTTGGGCACCCAGCCATTCTTCAGGGAAACCTGGATAACTGCTCATAACCCACCTTTGCTTGGCTTTTCCTACATCTGGCTCTTCATACAAATGAGGGAGGGAAAAAGCCCATCTGAAGAGTTTCCTCTCCAAAAAAAGGGGGAGGGGGGGCTCTGACATCATTCAGCATGCAGGGAGTCGCAGGGCCAGAGATGGATTGGGGCCTCTGCAGCCCAATCACAAATCGGGTGATTTTTGTCATGGCCACGAGGCCCATCCAGTTAAACATAATCACCAGTGTGTGCCAAGCTCTGATTCTTGCCAGCCTCGGCTGCCTAGCGCTGCTCACATGGAGCACTGTTGTTTGCTGGGAGGGCTCTACTTTTCATGGCTGATCAGAGTGGCATTGTGAGGCACACAGCAACGTTGGAAGGCTTTCAAGGGTCGTTGTGATCATATTATTGTAAGCTACAGAGCTCAAGGAGACACAAGACATTTCTCAGATCCTAGCTAGGGACTGCCATGAGCTGACAACCCAGCATAGTCCTTAGTGCTTTTTTGGGGGTGTGTGGGGAGTTTGAGGATTCTGGAGATGCAACAATCTCTGTCTTTGAGGGTTTATGAGTGGGCCCCCCAGAAATAATGAATGAGCAGAGAAAATTGTAAATAACTGGGTAGAGTGATATATCTGGTGGGTCCTGAGTCTCCCTGACAACTAAGTGTGGTTATTATTTCTTGGGCAGAGGTTCCTAACCTGGGGTTCCTATCTACAGACCCCATGGATAAATTTCAAGGGATCTATGAACCTGGATGGGGGGAAAAGACATCTTTCTTTTCATTCATCTCTAACTCAAATCTAGCATTTCCTTCAATTATGAATTTGAACAAACAAATATTATTCTCAGATAGGGTCCCTGAGGTTTCACCAGACTGACAAATGGGTGGATCACACACACACACACACAAAAAATGAAGGACCCCTGCTCTGGGGAAAAGGACTGGACCTATGACTTTATTATTATAAAGGCTGCTGACATTCATAAAGTGTTTTAAAATGTATGAATTACTTTATGCATATTTTTACATATATACAATTCAGATTTTACATACAAACATGGAATTCAAATCTGGCCTCAGATACTAACTATGTGACCTCGGAGCAAGGCATTTAACCTCTGTCTTCCTCAGTTTCCTCATCTGCAAAGTGGGGGTAATAATAGCACTTACCTCCCAAAGTTATTATAACAATTAAATGAGGGCATTTTTATAAGGTGCTTGGCAAACTGTAAAACACTACACATCAATGATACCTATTATTGTCTTTTTCATCATTGTCCTTAAATAAAACTTTGCAATCTAAATCTTCATCTGTTGTCTCCTAAACCACTGAAACCTGCACCCTAATTTTACCCCCTTCTTCTCTCCTGCTCCAATGAGCATTGAAGGCACCAAAACTGTAGTGATACCATTTTCAGGATCCATGGCCAGAGCTTTAACTAGGGTGGAACAATCTGGAAACTATGGTGCTAATTAAATTAAATGAGAAGACTAAATAACTTGGCTGTTCTCAGGGTAGTGAAAGTAGTCTATCACTCAAATAACCAACAAGAATATATTAAGCACCTACTATGTCAGGCATTGCACTAGGTGTTGAGTCTACAAAGACAAAATGAAGTAGTTCCTGCTCTCAAGAAACTTACATTCTATGGGTGAAGATGGCATGAATTTAAGAAACATCAAGAAAACATAAACAATATGTATATAAGTAGGTGGTCCAGTAGATAGAGTGGACCTAGAGTCAGGAAGACCTGAATTCAAATCTGACCTCACATACTAGCTGTGTGACCTTGGGCAAGTCACTTAACCCTGTTTGCCTCAGTTTCCTCATCTGTAAAATGAGCTAGAGAAGGAAATGACAAACCCCTTCGGTATCTTTGCCAAGAAAACCCCAAATGGGGTCACAAAGAGTTGTCCGTGACTGAAAATGACTGAACAACAACAACAAATATACTGATCTGGGTTTTATCTGCATAGAGACTATAATTAAAAACATAAGAATTGATGAGGGCACCAAAGGAAAAAGTATATATAGAGAAAAGAGAAAAAAGATCAGGATAATGTTTGGCTACACTCAAACTTAGGTGCTGTGATATGGAATATAAAACAGCAAAGGATATTGAAGAAGTCTGTCTATATCTCAAGCCAACCTACATCTTCCCCACCACCACAAGAGTCATCCAGCCAACTGTCTTCGTGCTTCACAGTCCTCCATAAGTTTCATGTCACATGTCATGGCCACAACTCCTTTTTTCTTGCCCTTCAACAGGCTGTCATCCCCAAAGGTCCTATAACAAGAATAATATCTGACATTTATACAGTGCCTATTCTATGCTAGACACTGTTCTAAGCTCACATGGTTAAGTGTCTGACGCCAGATTTGAACTCAGGTGTTCTGCTCCCGGGTCCAGCACTCTATCCACTGAGTCACAAGCTGCCCATGGCTATGGCCCCCTGTTTCTGGGGATTCATCTTTTCCCTATCACTATGCTCCTATCTAAACCCTCCTTTAGTCTTTTCCTTCTCACTGGAATCAAAGAGGGGAGGTGGTCCCTGCATTTGCCCCGAGTCCCAGAATTATGAAATTCCTGGTTCCAATTCTATCCAAGGCAGACTAGAGCTACCATTCTCCTGCCCAACACATTGGAAAGTCTATGTGGACCCTGCCTGAATCAGGGCTTGCCTAGAGGTAAATTAAAAGAGTTTTGACTTGCAGGAATGGCAATTGAGGCCATTTTACCAGCAGTAAATTCTCTATGGAACTGAAAATGGAAAAAGAACCACCCCAGCCTCCATATACCACCCCCCACACACACACATATATCTCCAGCTCAAATAACCCAGCAGCGCTCTCAAAGTACTGCCAAGTTGGAGTAACACATTAGAAGGATTTTTTTCCCCTTCCCTCAATTCCTATAAGGTTGGAAAACTACCAAGAGAAAAGATTGATTAGCAGAAGATACCATATGCCCTTTGGAAACAATGAAAGTTAAAGCAGGCTAGCTGACTTGGCTGGCTACTCTTTCTCCCAGCTGTCTTGGGAAGGCTTCAGAAACTAGTGGGGAAAGACGTCAGAGGTAGCCTTTGCTTACTTTCCCTTTCCAGTCATTCGGAAAGACTGAAGCCCTATCCAGCACTGAACTTGGCAAGGCAACTGGACACAATAGAAGGGTTAATGAAATGATTAAGTGTCTAGGCACCACAGCTTCATTTTATTTATTTAACTTTTATTAACCTCTACTGAAAGTCTGCCAAAATCCTCACGTGGTACAGGAAAGCCAAGAGAGATGCAATCTTTCAAGCAGGCAAGATTCTCACTGACCTTGTATTTCCTACCTTTCCTGAGACTGAGGACTCAGCCCTCTCATTTGCTTTCTTTGAGTCATATCCCCTCTAGATAGTGGAAGGGGTTTTGAGCTGGGGCAGGGGAAAAGAAAATCAATATCTGACTTGTGACTAAATTTTGCCTTCTTCATAGAAGATGGATTTCAAAAGGCCAGACAACATAGGAACTCCATTCCCATCTCTAGGAAGCATGAGGCAGTCGACTTAAGCAGTCAGTGTTTGGAGGCTAGCAAACCAAGTATTTTTGATCAAGGAGATCACAATAAATATAAATCTCCATGTTCCCATCCTTCAATTTCTGAGAATGTTTTTTGCCAATGGGTATTTTCACTGTTGAGTACAGCTATGGTACCAATTTTCTTTTCTAAGAAACAGGACCTTTCTCTAGGCCCAGGTAATGTGCTTTCAAGTAATTTAATGGGATAGTGCTCTCTGTCTCTCTCTCTTTCTCTGTACATGTATATATACATATATATATATACACATATATACATATACAGGCATATAGGTAGAGAGATAGGTTTTATATAGATAGGTATATATACACATACATATATGTATATGTGTATATAAACATATACAAACATGCATACAAATATACACATATATACACACATAGCTACATACATATCTAGGAATATCTATGGGGATATATATATAGATATGGATATGTAATATCTATATCTATCTAGTCTATATATACATATAATTCTATGATTTCCATTTTATCACTTTCTTCTGGAAAAGATTTTAGGTTGTATCCTTTTAATTTTTTTTTCTTTTTGTAGGGGGGAAGGTAGGGCAATTGGAGTTAAGTGACTTGCCCAAGGTCATACAGCTAGGGTTTTTTTGTGTGTGTGTCTGTTAAGTTTCTAAGGTCAGATTTGAACTCAGGTCCTCCTGACTCCAGGACCAGTGCTCTATTCACTGTGCCACCTAGCCACCCCCTTTTTAATTTTTCTAAAAATCTTATTGAATATTGACTAATCCAAATGCCACATATACTATCTGATGAGCTTTTAGCAGCTACTATCTGAAGAAAGGAAGAACTACTATGAAGCTCATGAAATCAAGGTTCTAATTAAGTGATGGAATAAACAGAGCTTTGGGCTTGGAGTCAGACAGGACTTCAAGTTCCATCTCAGACACTTACTAGCTATGTGACCCTGAACAAGTTGCTCAATCCCTGCCTCAATCCCTGGAGATTATAATAGCATCTACCTCCTTGGGTTGTTGTGAGAACAAAATAAGATATTTATGAAGTGATTAGCACAGTGCCCAGCACATAGTAGGTGCTTGTAGCAGCAAGCACCCTAGCATACCCAGGGTGGCTGCCAACACAGGTTCTTAGATCTGCTTTTCTAAAGGAAAGCAACTCAAAATGGGTTAACAATCTTGCTTTAATCAAATATATGTTATTTACCTAGTTTAGGGAGAAAAGATCAGCATCCCAAACTTCAGAGAATACAGAGGTTACAAGCAGACAGAAAATACAGACAGAAACAAATCAGCAGACAGGCTTCCAGATGCCTGACCATTACATCCATACCTAGTCAGTTACCAGAGAGGGAAGCATCAACATCCGGGTTTTCAAAACTGGGGGGCTCAACAGCTACCCAGAGTCTCATCTGGTCAAATCACATAACCCTTCTCAAAGTGAGCCCAAAACAAAATCTCACATCAGGGTATAAAGCCTTTTCCTGGCTCAGAGAATGTCACAGCCCTCTTGACCCACTGCCCAATCACAAAGTATCAAGGTGTGCTTAATCAATATTTGTTTCCTTCCTTCCTTCTTGTGAATTGTGTGCTCCTTCATTGTAGATGTCCTTATGTTCAAAGTCTTGACTAAACTTGAATCACTGTTATGAAAAGCAAGATGTTCAAAAATACTTCTGGGAATTAAAGCACATTTTCATAACCCTGGACAATAATGGCTTAGATGAAATATCACCTCCAGCCTTGGTTCATCAGTCTTGTGTGATCCAGGCAAGTTTAAAAAGCAAATGATTCCCAGCAGTCCTTGAACAAGCAAAACATGATTCTCATTCTTCCATGCTCCATGGAATCCTCCTCAGTCTAGATGATTTTTTTGTGTTTTCCTGGACTGTTTGGTTAATTGGTAGCTACCAATTCTGGTTTCACCCTTTCCTAGAACTTTGCACCCATTCACTCTCCTCCCATACCCTATGAATTGATTCCCATGCTGTTCTCCTTACTTTATACTTAATACCTAGCAATAATAAAATATCTAGCTTTCCTATAGCATTTTAAGGTTTGCAAAATGCTTACAAATATCATTTTATTTTAACAACAATCCTGGGAGGTAGATGCCATTATTTATTCCCACTTTAGAGAGAAGGAAACTGAAGCAGATATTGATAAGGTGACTTACCCAGGATCACACAGCTCATAAGTATCTGGGGCAAAATTTGAACTCAGGTCCATCTAATGCTAGGGCAGCTAGGTGGTACAGTGGAGAGAGTGCCAGACCTGGCATCAGGAAGATTCATCTTCCTGAGTTCAAATGTGACCTCAGACACTTACTGGTTGTGTGACCCTGGGCAAGTCACTTCATTCTGCTTGCCTTAGTTTCCTCATGTGGAAAATGATCTACAGAAGGAAATGGCAAACCACTCCAGGATTTTTGCCAAGAAAACCCCAAATAGAGTCACAAAGAGTTGGACAAGACTAAAAAAAACTGAACAGCAACAACAAACATTGAATTCTAGGTACAGGTTCTATCCACTCTGCCACCTAGAGATGCCCAGGTTGCTCCTTTAGTCGTTTCCAATGGATTACCTTATCAAATTGTGATTCAGACCTTCAATGCCCTTTCTACCTTCTATCTAGCAGTAGTATTTGACAGGCACAAATTATTAAATGTTGTTTTCATGTTACTTAAAACAAGCAGACATTTATGGGAGAAATATAATGCTACTATCTATACCAGGGCAAGATAAACAAAGAAAAACAACTACAGACCCTTATCCCTAATAAATATCAATTCAAACATTTAAAATAAAACCCTAGTAAAATAAGCAATTAGCCTTAATTGTAGAGATGGAAACTGTGTCTTTAGTAATGAATTGTTCATTGTTGTTCTTTCTTTTGAGTATTAACAGACCACCAAGGATTCTATTTGGCTCTAATTTCTTCAGTAGGAGCCGGATAGTTAAAACATAGCAGGTTGTCTCTTGGATCATGAAAGAGCTCACCTGTCTTTTGGGATGAGTGACCACCTTGCTTTCATTTGAAACTTTATGGTTGACAAAGGAGCTGACGTTCACCAAGCCAGGTGAGGTGCATTTGGAGTTTATAGGGAAGGGTCTACTTCTGTGGATTTGTTCCCCAAATAGCACTCTTATAAAGGAGTTCTACTATATTCCCTTTCCCCAAATGTCCTTTTATTATTTTTATTGGAGCGACTTTTGAGGGGAAAGGGTCACTAATTCAAATAATATGTGTATACATTTACACACACCAAAGTCCAGTACAACTTCCTTCATTAACATATTTTAAAAATTGTCTTGGCTTAATGGAATGATTTTAATTTTCTATCTCTCTTTTTTTCTTCCTTCAAGGCTTAACTCATGGGCTATCTCCCGCAGGAATCCTTTCCTATTACACACATACACACACACACACACACCCCTCCCAGTCATTAGTCCGCTCTTCTTGCCCTTCAAATCATTCTGTATAGTCTTCTGTTTACATGCTGTATCCCACCCCAGGGAGAATGTAAGCTTGTTGAGGGTAAGGGTCTGTTTTTCATCTTTATCTTTGTATGCTACCCAGGCAACTAGGTGTTACAATAGATATAGATTGCTGGATATGTCATCAGGAAGACCTGAGTTCAAATCCTTCCTCAGACACTTAATTAGCAATCATTTCACTTATTTGTCTCAGTTTTCTCATCTGTAAATGAGGATAATAATAGCACTTTCCTCAAAGGGTTGTTGTGAGTCTCAAATGGAATGATATTTGTAAAGTAACCGTAGGTACCATATAAATGCTAGATACATTATTTTCCAAAGAGCCTAGCACAGTTCCTAACGGTAGGCATTCAAAGATCTGCTCGGTTGGATAGATTGAATCTCTCTGATTTTGGACCAGGACCTCTTCTTTAAGACGGTTTTTAGTTCCCATTGAAAACAAGGACCAGGTACCAGTTGAGACTCTGTTTGCTACCTTGACTGGAGCATCCTAGCCACAAGCGCTGAATTAGATTCTGGGCGGGTTCGTGAATTCTCTCGCTGTGAAATAAGCTATCCAACCCGCCAGGAAACAGATTGAAACCACAGAGTCAGCAGATAAAGCTTCGGTTCCTGTTTCCTTATTTCCATCGCTCCCACACAATGCTCTGGCTTGTCACATGGAGCGTGTGCATTCACTTTCCTTCTTTCTGCCTTGTTATTCTGTCAATTTCTTAATCTATTTACACTGACTTTATTTTTAGTGTGTCTATTGTGACAGCGAATCCTGGAATTGCCTTGGCTGTTTTCTGAAAATGGCCATTACCAAATCATAATGCCTATACCAGATAAAAGAGTGGAAGGGCCCCAGGCAATTTCTGGGAGTTCTTAGCAGCTGTCGGCTGTTAGAACTGCATATCAATTCCCACCTTAGAAGGGCTTATTATGCTATGATAAGGGAAGGGTGGCTGAGAAGAGAGCAGCTAAGGTTTACTATTTGGACGAAACTCTCCCCCCCAAATGCTAACTTGTTTCCTCTTTCAGAGAGTTTCTTCACATTAATAGCTCCTCTCCCCCTCCCAGTCTTTTGTTGGCAAACTACAGAAAAATGCAAATGATCCAGGATCCAATTAATTGCTGGAAGGTTGCAGCTGGCTTGGACGCCCTCACAAAGGCCTGGTGAAGATGGGGGTGTGTGCACACACAGGCACATGTGGAAGACATCTGATTGCCAAGAGAAATCAGAACTTGTTACTGAGGCATTGACTCTCCTCATCCAAGTCATTGTTCAGTCAGAATGTCCATGCAAACTGACCATTTTTAGACTGTAGCCCATGTCAAAAGAGTTGGCGGAAATCTCTTCCCCTCCTCAAACACGTGCACTTGTCTCTTTTCAGTAAGGAGTAGATAAAGAGAAATAGCATGAGATGATTGTGGTCAAATCACATACTGCTATGAGCCTCAGTTTCTCCATCTATAAAATGAGAGACCTGGGCAATGGACAAGAATTCTTTTCAATCAATTCAACAGATATTTAATTTAGCAACCAAAATACTTACTATGTGCCTTCCCAGTCACCAGTGGAGTGAAGCAAGGCTCTGTGCTTGCTCCCATGCTTTTTAATTCATTCATTTATTTATTTGTTCATTCATTCATTCATTCATTCATTTATTTATTTGTTTGTTTGTTTGTTCATTCATTCATTCATTTATATATATATATATATATACATATATTTTTTTTTTCTGCTCCCATGCTTTTTAGCAGGGTGTTTTCAGCCATATTGTCAAATGCTCTTAATGAGGATGATCTCGGCATCAAGATCAGCTTCCACACTGATGGTCAATTCAATTTGAAAAGGCCACAAGCCAAAACCAAAGTGGAGGGAGTGTTGGTTTGTGATTTTTTGCTTGCAGATGATTGTGCACTCAATGCATACTTTGAAGCTAAGATAAAACAAAGCGTGGATCAATTCTCTGCTACTTGTGCTAATTTTGACCTAACAGTTAACACCAAGAAAACACAGGTGCTCCATCAGCCACCACCACAGCATCCATATGTGGAACCATCACTTACAGCAAACAGAAGTTTTGAACGAGGTTGACCAACACATTGCTAGAGTGTTGGGGATGCCCCAAAGGAAAGTGTGGGAGAGAAGAGGTATTAGATTGACTACCAAACTGAAGGTCTACAGAGATGTTGTGCTGACTGCATTGTTGTACACCTGTGAAACCTGGACAGTTTACAACGCCATGCCAGGAAACTGAATTGCTTTCATTTGAATTGTCTTGGGAAAATTCTGAAGAGCACCTGGCCAGATAAGGTACCAGAAACTGAGGTCCTTACTTGATCTAAACTGCCAAGCATTCAAACTCTGCTTCAGAAAGTGCAACTACAATGGGCTGGCCACATAGTTCAAATGCAAAACTTATGCTTGCCAAAAAGACTGTTTTTATGGAGAACTCACACAGGGCAAGCACTCATATGGTGGTCAGAAGATGTGATACAAGGCCACTCTCAAGGTCTCTCTCAAGAACTTTGGAATTGATTGTATGACATGGGAGACACTGGCATAGGACATCAGAGAAGGCTCTATGAGCAAAGCAGAATTGAAACAGCTCAAAGGAAATGCAGGATGCGCAAATTTAGAGAATCCACTCCAAAGATTCATATGAACTATTTGTGCCCGACCTGTGGTAGAGTATTTTGAGCTTGTATTGGTCTGATCAGCCACAGTCAGGCACATTGAAACTTAACTTTAGCATAGTGATGTTGTTTTGGTCCTCTTCAAGAAGGAAAAACAACCAACCAACTGTGTTCCCTGTGACAGGTATTATGACAGTTTTGAGAATTGATGACATTGGAATTCTGAAAAGATTTGAATCTTCCTAGAATTTCAAAATCCACTTGCAATAGGACAGATTTCAGGAAAGAGATTTGTAAATAGTGCTCAAGCCAAGACACTTGGGGAGGCCCCTGGAAAGTACACAGCTTTTAGCATGCAGGACTAACACAACCCAGCTCAACCATCAGTTTAGAAATTCAACAGTTCAATTCAGGTCAACAAATATTTATTAGGCGACTTTTACATGTTAGACACTATCAGTGCTAGGGATATGTAAGTCAAAACAAAATATCCCTACCCTCAAGGGGTTCATATTACCCAGGGGGATGGATGCAACATGTATGAAAATTAGTAAAACAAGGTCATTTGATGGCAGAATGTGCAGAAAAACTAGGGGCACCAGAAAAGGCTTTTTGTGGGAGGGAGCACCAGTACTAAGATCTAAGGGAACATAGAGATTCTGAGGAGCAGAGTTGATGAGGGAGAAGCATATTCCAAACCTGGGAAATACCTCAGCCCAGAGGTGCAAAAGGTGGGCCTAGGTAGAGTTCAAGGAAAAGCTAGTAGGCTTGTGTGATAAGAACATTGAGCCCAGCGAAGGAGAATCATATGAAACAAATATGGAAAGGAGTGGGTTCCAAATTGTAGCCGACTTGCACATTGGCCAAAGGAGTTTGAATTTTAGTCTAGAGGTAATAAAGGGTCCGAGAAGATTTTTGAGTAGGGGAATGACAAAGTCAGACCTGTGTTTGAGGAATGTTCATTTGGCAGCTGTGAGGAGTGTGGTTTAGAGAGGCCAGAAGCTAAAAAAATGATCAACCAACAAGCATTTAAAAAAATTTAATATTTTCTCTTTTTTTAAATTAAAAATACTGGCGGGGAGGGGGGAGGACAAGGCAATTGGGTTAAGTGACTTGACCAAGGACACACAGCTAGTATTTCAATTGTTTGAGTCTGGATTTGAAATCAACAAGCATTTTTAAACAGCTATTGTGTGTCAAATACTGTTAGTACTAGGGATACAAATGTAAAATTAAAACAATCTTTTACCCAATAAAAAGTTACCTACAAATGAGGGCATAAATATATTTAGACATAAAAAATTCAGAATACACATAAATTCTATATACAGTGAACAGGAGAAGGGGTACCAATAATCTAGGGGCCAATTATTGGTATATTATAGTGGTTCAGGAAAGAGGAGATGAAGGCTTGAACCAATGTAGTGACCATGTGTGGAGAGAAGGGGACTGTGGTGAGAGATGTTGTCAATATAGAATGGACAAGACTTGGCAATTGATGAGATATGGAGGTTGAGGGGGAGGGAAGAGTCAAAAGTGGATTCCAATGTTTCAACCCTAGTTGAGAAAAGTGCTCTTGATACAGAAACAGAGACGTTTTGAAGAAGGTTGGATTTAAAAGGGAAGATACTGAGTTCCATTTTGGACATGTTGAGTTGACAATGAGATGCAGATGTTTAGCCGACAGTTGGTCATGTGGAAGTGGAGTTCAGGAGAGAGGTTCAGGCTGGCTATGTCAATTTGGGACTCTTGTGGAGAAATGATAATTGAATCTATGGGCATTTATAAGATCACAGAGAGTTTATAGAGAGAAGAGGACCCAAGACAAAGCCTTGGAGGATATACATGCTTACTCAGATGGAGATAAATACAGATCCAGCAAGGTAGCAGCAAATAATATAGGATGAGGACCAGCAAAGGTCAACAAAAGCCAAGGGAAGAAAGTATCCAGGAAATAGTCAACAGTGTCAAAAGTTTTTGAAAAGCTAAGGAGAGTTAAGAGAGAGAAAAGGACATCTGAGAATAATTCCCATAGACTGGTAGACTTGAAAACTGAAGAGGGAAATGAAGACATGGAAATAGTAGAAATAGAAAAGTTTAGGAACTTGACCATGAAAGGGAAAAAGGATATAGGACTATAAGTTGAGGGGATGGGAGGGTCAAGTGAAGTTTTTTCAAGGTAATGGAGATTTGGGTATGTTTATAGACATCAGAGAAGAAGCCAGTAGATAAGGAGAAGTTGAAGATTGTTGGTGAGTGGAGCATTACATATTGAGAAAACTGAAGGAAATAGATGAAAGACATGAATAGAGAGGTCCCCTTTGGCAAGGAGGAGGGCTACCTTTTCCAAGATTGGAATGAAAAAGAGGAGAATTGGGAGGGAGTTGATGTTTAGTAGTTTTGAGATGTGGAGTTAGGAATAGGAGGAAATTCATGGCAGATAGCCTTTACTTTCTCATTAAAGAAGGCAAAATCCTCTGCTGAAAGTGGGAAGGGAATATTACATTGGTTTTTAGTAAAGAAGAGGTTTAGTATAGCCACTGTAGGAAATGTAACAAAGCCAATTGGGGAAGAATAAAAAGATTACTATGCAGTAGTGAGGATCCAATTCAGCTTAGACAACACATTTGTAGTGGTCTTGGTCATGGTTATTTGACTGTCCAGCAGTGTTTAGCAGTATAGAAATAGAAGTGAAAAATCCAAGGCTGGGATTCGACAACATTTGAGTAGCAATAAGAGAAGGAGACAAGGAATTCAAGGGTAAAGCAGAGTGCAGAATCAAACTGGTTGACTGTAAGGTGAAGACAGAAAAGGAAGAAAATTAATCTAAAGCAGAGATGATGTTATGGAAGATGAAGGAGTGAGAGTCATGTTGAAAACAAAGACTAAATCTAAGAGGGATGAGGCAGAATGGATATGGAAGAAAAGCTTATGTAAAGAGAGGTGCATCTTTGGATTCAGGGTCATGGAAGTAACCCAGTGAGAGTGAGAGCCGAATTGTGACCATTTCTATTAGTGGCCAAAGTGAAATGAAGATATAGATCATGGCAGTTCAGGAGGATGATGACCTGGTAAGCCAGGTGGCTTAGGTGGCAAAGTGGATAGAGTATTAAACTTGGAATCAGGAAGACCCTAGTTCAAATTTTGCCTCAGAGACTTACTAGCTATGTGACCCTGAGCTAGTCACTTAGCCTCAGTTTCCCCATCTGTAAAATGTATTATAATCCTCAAAGGGTTGTTGTGAGGATCAAATGAGATATCATATTTGAAGTACTTTACAATACTCAAAAATACTATGTAAATGCTAGCTTTTATTATTTGAAGTGACATCAATATACCTATATTGACATCCCTGTATATGAAGTCAAAGATTGGGGTGGAGAAGACCATGAATCCAGTACTGAATTCCTTGAGAAAAGAAGAATAAACTAGAGGCCAAGGATAATTGCAAAAATTTAAAAAATTTAAAAATAGAAGATCTGGACAGAGAAATACAGATAGATTGAGTTAACCTCAGAATAGAAGTTGATGAATGGCAGTGAGAGGACTGGGGAGGAAGAGAATGAGAAAAGGAATGCTAAATACAATAGAAAGTATCTTCCTAAGAGATCCAGGTTCCCATCAGCACCAGGACAACAGAAAGTGGGAGAGGAAGAGATGTAGGAGGAAGGGGAGTCTGTTAATAGAGTGTGAGCTCCAGAGAGCAAGAATTCAGCTGACATCCAATCCATCCTAATCCCCCCTTACCACCTACTAAGTTGTGAAGTGCTATGAGTATCTCAAGAAAAATGAAAATAGTCCCTACCCTCAAGCTACTGTAGAGAAAGCCAAGGGTAGAGGAAAGGGTAGGACCAGATTTGGGATTAAGTGAAATAGGTGACTGCCTATGATAGTAATTACAACTACTCACATTCATAACAGTACTTTATAGTTTCTGAGTATAATAGTTCAATTCCACAAACGTTCTTTAAAATTTAATTGGTGCCTTTTGTTTTTATATCTCACTAATTTCCAAATATACCCTTTGCCTGGTCCCCTACCCTGTGAGTCTTCCTTTGTAATAGTGAAAAGGAAAAACAAAAGAAAACAAATCAGTTTGATAAAATCTACCTCCAAACATAACTGAAGGGAAAATGCATTTTCTTTTCTCTTCTCAAGAGCCAAAGCTGATCATTAAAATTATACCATGTTCTTTTCATTTTATTGTTCTGTCCCTTTCCCCTTAAGCTATCATTGAAAATTTGTTTAGCTTGTTCCATTTACTTTACTCTGTGTCAGTTCATTTGTCTTTCTATATTTCACTGAAATCGTTGTCATTTCTTGAGGCCTTATAGTATTCCGTTATGTGGAAGGGCCACAGTTTGTTTAGCCGATCCCCAGTTGAGGAAACAGAGCATCTGCTTTGCTCACTGTTCTTGGTTGTAGTAGCCCTTAACCATGGCAAAGATGAGACATCAACCTTCAGATCCATCTAGGTTCTTTCTTTCAGGGCTAGGACCATTTAGATTGTTCTACTTGCATTCATGCTGGCAGGTTGTAGTGGTTCCTCAAAATAACACAGCCAAAACTCACTCTCAGGATCCTTCCCCCAATTGTAGGGGAAGACATATGTCTGCTGCTCACAGCTATACATTCTGATCTATAGTACCAATGTACTTTCCCTTTAAACAAATCATTAACTCTTTTTTTTTTTTTAAAAGCAATTGGGGTTAAGTAACTTGCTCAAGGTTACGCGGCTAGTCATTATTTATGCGTGGGTGCTCATTTTCTGAGGCCGGATCTGATCTCGGGTCATCCAAACTCCGAGGCCGGCGCTCTTACTCACTTCACCACCTAGCCGCCCCTTTAGGGCAATTGGGGTTAAGTAACTTGCCCAAGGTCACACGGCTAGGTTTTTGTTTGTGTGGGTTAAGTGTCTGAGGCCTGACTCCAGGGCCAGCACTCTATTCACTGCGCCACCTAGCCGCACCAACAAATCATTAACTCTTAATCATGAAACATATATTAATAGGAAGCACTGGACCTGTAGTCAGGAAGACTTTTCCCTTAATGATAATAATCACAATGTAACAATCCACCAGACATGAGACATACTTCCCTACCAATGCATACATTGTCCCTGGAGGATCATGGGCAAAAACTTACAGAACTTCTGTAACTCTTTGTTTTCCTACTGGACAATGCCCCTTCTTTGCTACCTGAAGTTATTGAAGCAGTATTAAGGTCTTGTAACAAATAGTGGTCCTAAGCCTGGGGTCTGTAGGGCTTCCTAAATCTGCTACCTTGACTGGCCAATGAGGCCACATTATATTCTTTTAGTGAAAAAAAAAAAACAGTTCTCTTAAGACTGGGATCTAAAAAACTGTTCAGGTCTACTTTTAGCTGTTGAGTTTTCCCCTCGAGTCAAAAAGAGCAGTAAAGAGAAAAGCAGGCAAGTTTCTGAGGGAATTCCCCTCTCTCAAACTAAGGATGGTACTAAAGAGCAGAGCAGTCTTTTCCTGGTCAACTCTCCAAATGCCAGAGGAATCATCTTTCTGCAATCAGCTCCCAGCATTTGAGCTGCCCTCACATCAGACCAGCTCCCATCAACTGCAAAGCCTGTCTGGTCACTGGGTTTCACCCTGGTTTTGGCAACTGAAGCAGTTGCTTTTCTCTTCTGTCTCCATTCTGCTTCTGCTCTCTTTTCAGCACTGTTGGTCTATCTGTTCCATTGGCTTCTGGTTTCAATCTTCTGGCTTTTGGTTTCCATATGGAGCTTCTAAAATCAGTCCCTATCTTCTAACTCCCCAGTTTTTCTGTCTCTTCTATCTCAAATTAGCTCCTCCTTATGGGAAGTAAACCACCTCTACATTTGGTTAAAAAACCCCAAATCCACATTCCTGTCAGATATGACACAAATAGTCAGACCCTGCAGTGGCTAAATATTTCTTTGATGTAGTTTCCTAACATAAACTTTAAAGTCCTAAAAACAGTCACAGGTAAATTAGCTACTTGGAAACATTACATTTCAGTCATCTTTACCATAAGTCATTATTTTTACCTCTGGGTGTAAAGCTATTTTACTTCTTCTCTGGCCCCTCAGAATTTTTGGTTTCTCCTCAAGCTGCTTTTCTCTTTCTTTCTCACACAAATATCATTTTTCTATCCCTTTCAGTAAATAAAATGTACATGTAAGAAAAGGGCAGTAATTTATATCACAAAAAATGCTGCTATGGATATTTTGATACATATGGAACTTCTTTCTGTTTTTTACCCTTTGACCTATAGGTCTAGCAAGGGGATCTCTGGATCAGTCCAAGGAAATGGACAATACTTGACAAATATTTATTAAGTACCTGCTGTGTAAAGAGGCAGCTAGGTGTCAAGGACATATAGGAATATTAATATGGCAGCTGTGAGAAGCATGGTTTCCAGAAACCAGGAGCTAAAAACAATCAAACGATCTATCAACAAACATTCATTAAGCAACAACTATAGGTCAAGAACCGTGCTCAGTACCAGGGACACAAATATAAATTTAAAATGGTCCTTTCTCTATATATATCTGTCTCTGTCTCTGTGTCTCTGTCCCTGTCTCTGTCTGTCACTGTCTCTATCTCCTTTCCCTCACCCCCACCTCTCTCTCTGTTTCCATCTCTGTCTCTAGAGTGCTGGACCTCGAGTCAGGAAGACCTGAGTTTAAATTTAGCCTCAGATATTTACAGCTGTGTGACTCTGAACAAGTCACTTTAATCTGTCTGCCTCAGTTTCCTCAACTGTAACAGATTAGTATTGTAATAGCACCTACCTTCTAGGGTCAGTGTGAGGATCAATTGTGTGATAACCTTTGTAAAGCACTCAGTACTTAATGCATAGTAGGTGCTTACTAAATGTTCATTTCCTTCCTTCCTACTGTGTTAAACACTGGAAGAAATAGAAAATTTAGATAAGAATTAGTCCCTGACCTTGTGACACTTGCAGTCTACAAATAGCCATAAAAATGAATCAAGATAGAGATTGGATTAATGATTTCATTGGTGTAGGGAAGTCCCAAATGAAGAAACTGCTTCTATCAATTCAGGTTAGCAGCACCTTCTATATAGTTACTGGTTGAGGGCATTGCCTAGAAAAGTGAGAGTTTAAGTAAATTTCTTGCCAAGGGTCACACAGCCAGTATGTGTCATGAACCCAGGTATTTCTGGCTCCAAGGCCACCTCTGTATCTACAATACCATATGGCCTCTCATAATGACAGATATGACTTCCTAAATGCATTAAGGAGATCCAAACAAAATGCTGTGTGTATCAGGTCCTAGGGAAAATTCATTGCTGACACAGATGATAAGAGGAACTTTCCTATGGGGGTTGGGCTGAACGTCAGGTTTCCTAATACCAAATGAGAGGTAGAGTGGTGTGATGGGTCTGAAAACCAGCCTAGGAGTCAGGAAGACAGACAGACACAGAGACAGACAGATAGACACTCAGACATTTAGGCAGTCAGAGAGACAGGCAGACAGACAAGCAGATAGGCAGACAGGTAGACAGAAAGACAGTCAGACAGATATATAGATAAACAGGCAGAAAGGTATATAGATAGATAAACATTAAGATTTACTAGATATAGAAATACTATAGATATATAGACAGACAGATAGACTGAGATATATAAACAAACAGAAAGAAAAATATAGATAGACAAACAAGCATTCAGATGGATATAAAGATAAGTATATAAACAGACAGATATATATGTAAACAGAAAGACAGATAGATAGACAGACAGCTCATAGACTTAAAACTGGAAGGGGCCTTGAGCTAGGTGGCACAGTGAGTAGAGTGCCCGCCCTGGAGTCAGAAGGACCTGAGTTCGGATCCAGCCTCAGACACTTAACACACACACACAAAAACAAACAAACAAACAAAAAAACCTAGCCATGTGACCTTGGGCAAGTTACTTAATCCCAATTGCCCTCCAAAAAAAAAAAAAAAAGAAAGGCGTCTTGAAAGGTCCCTGAATCCAACTCCTTCATTTTACCAATGAAGAACCTGAAGCCCAGAGGTGTTAATTGGCCCATGGTCACAGAGTTAATGAGTTTCTGGGGTGGGATTTGAACTCGGGTCTTCCTGACTACAGATTCAGTGCTTCATCTACAATGCCACCCAGCTGGAGAGGAAGGTATAGTATGAGGCCAGTACCAAATCATACTAACATCTCAACATTTCCATATTTATATGTAGATGAAATCAAAGTAAAATGAACCTCAAGGATATCAATGGATGAAAGAAGTCACAGATGCTTGCTTTAACAATTGTAGTGATTATTTTGTGTGTATAGCCCATGTTTTACTAGACTCTGGATTCACACAAATGACTAAGTTTAACATATAATTTTTTAAAAAATAAGTTGTCTCCATCTCCTATCCCTGCTTGCCTTCAGTTGTATGTGAAGGAAGGTTAAGGTTAGATTATGCAATGTCTAATAACTGCTGGTACCTAATTATGCCACAGTGCTATATTTTCTTTACTGCTTGCTCTAGACATATTTCATGCTCTAGGTGTACATATTTTTAATAAATAGATAAATTATACATTTACATATTAATAAAAGCTTCTAGAAAAACTTTTCCCCCTTAGGATAAAACCATAATTGATTGTAATAGGGTGGTATCATCAGAGACTTTGGTTAACTATATCTATGTCTATTCAGATCACAAGACTACAAACCAAGCAGTATTATCCATTTTCTGACAAGTGTGGCCTCTTGCCTGAATTACAGGCTTAGTGCCTAGGAGGAATCAAACAGTTCTGTACATGTTAATTAACCTTGCAAACCCAAAGCTATAAAAACCTGCAAAATCACATCAATTAAAATGCAAATGTCACTGAGAATAGGGTACACTGGGAGCAGCTCTGAGAGCTGATTGTTAAATTTTCAGTGTTAGCATTTATACCTCAGAAATTGGCAATGATACAAATCAAGGCTTGGTTTATTGCCCTATTGATCATCTAGATTTAAGGTGTCAATAATGCAGATTAAACTTAAAAATGTGTGCATACATTTATTTTCCCCCCTGAAAGTCTGATTGTTAAACGTTTACTAGCACATCACTGACTCAGAGGACCCTAAGCCAATATTTCAGTTATCACTTAACACCTTGGCATTGATTAATAGGAAAGACAAACAGGCCTGGTAGTTGGGAGAGGAGATACCAGGAGAGAAACAAGAGAACTAGTAGGGGAGGTAGGAACATGCTAAAGTCAAGCTTTGCCTATTTCACTTTTTTTCTTTTCTCTGAGGCCTGGCCTGACCTTGGGAGGCCAGTGGGCCAGGCTTTCGGTCTTGTATTTCAAAGTCCTGCTACTCTTTGAAATACAAGACCAAAGGCCCAGGAAGAAAATGCACAGGCTGACCCTGCTCATAAACATCATTTACCAGCACAGATGTTTGAATTAGTGCTCCAGCTTTAAGCCCTGAGTTTTTTCACAATCCTTCCCCATTAAATGTTTGTGACAGAAAGACAAGTTGGCTGTATTCTGCCTGTCACAGGAAGAACGGAGAATGTGCCATTCAATGGTCTGTCAACCCTTGAGGCCTATTGCTTACGGGTAAGATGAGGCTTGCTCACGAGGTTCTTGGCCAAACGGACTGGAAGATGTTTCTTGACCCCTGTGGTGATCTCTGAACTTTGACTCTGTGATTACCCTTGTCTTAGCAGGTATAACTCTGTGTTATTACTAGCGATAAAATTATCCAATCCCTTGAAAAAATGCAGCTGTGAAATGTGATTCCTTTGCCCTCCCCAAGCAATGGATTCCACAAAGTTATTGGCCCAGGGAGTAAAGAAGAGTTTTCCTGTATTTGCTTTAAATTTGCCAGCCCTTAACCTTGAGTGATGCCTTGGCCTGGCAGCTCTCCTCCATCTTCATTATTCCCTGCCTCATTTCAAGCCTCTCTCTTTTCTGGGCTAAGTAGTTTCTGCCTTTTTTTCCTTTTTTCCTCCTCATTCTTTTCATGCACTTGTCTCTTCACCATCATCAGTCCAAGCTCTCTAAGGATTGTGACTTGCAGTAAAACCTCATTCATTTGGATTTCACTAATTCAAAGTGTGTTATGCCTTTGGAATTGGGCTGACATCTGTCTTTCCCCTTATGCTTCAATACTTGGAGGATCTGTGAATTTCTGAGTGTGAAGAATCCCACTCCTGACACAGCTGACAACCCTGGAATCTCCTTGAGGGCAGCAACTCTTTTTTTCTTCTATCTTTGTAACACTAGCACTCAGCATAGCACCTTCTACAGTTTTAATGATAACTAATAAATGCTGTTGAATGAATAAAAGGGCAAATGAATTATTAACCAGTTAATTAATTAATATGACTTAGTAGACTGCCTCTGTTACTAATGGTAGCCAAAAACTCCCACACATAATGCTGTCCTCAACCCAATGAAGCCCCTTATAGAGGGGATCAAATGAGAAATCACACGTGCTTTGCAAAACCTTATGGTTCTACACAAATTCTAGCTATTTATTATAAGGCAGGTTTATCCTCAGATGAAAAACCTACAGTCTATATTCATATCTATACTTGGAACCCTTCTAGTGGAGCAGAGGAAAAGTTAGTCTAGAGGCCTTCCCCAAAATGAAGATTCTGGGAAGAACTCCTCAATGGCAGAAGTGGTCCTCATGCTTGCCAAAAACATTCCCTCTCCTTATGGAAAATATCATGAGCCAATCCCAGGGGATGGTCAAGGCCTCTATTCTAGATATGAATGACATCCCACTTAATTCAATTCAACAAACATTTAGTGAATACTGGCTATGTCCCAGGCATACATATTATCCCCAGATATTGGAGATTCAAAGACAAAGAGCCAAAATGTCCCCTGCCCTCAAGGAGCTTATATTGTACTAGGAGAAAATAATATATACACAGATAAGTATTTAGAAAGAGTAAATAGAAAGTAATTTCAGTGGAGAGAGAGAATTCATTTCTCTGTGGGAAATAACTGGGGAGGCCAGGAAAGGCCCACCCTAGGAGATAGCTCCCCAGAGATGTGTTGGTGAAGGAAGTTAGGAATTCTATAAGACAGGTGAGGATAGCATGGGAGAACAGGGACACAAGAAAGGCTGTCATGTGAAGAACAGGTAGTTTGGAGGGAGCAAAAAATTTCCCCTTAGAGAACCTGGATATGGAATCCCTATAGTTCTTTATCCTGCTTCACCAAGGGCTGGACCTAGAGTCAGGAAGACTTAAGTTCAAATCCAGCCTCAGACACATATTAACTGTGTGACCCTGAACAAGTCACTTAACCTCTGTCTGCCAGAGCTTCCTCAATTGTAAAATGGGGGATAATAAGACCACCTACCTCTCTGAGGTGTTTCAAGGGTCACATGAGATGATACTCGTAAAGCACTTAGTACAATGCATGGTCCTTAGGAGGTGCTTAATAAATGCTTACTTATGGCTTCTTTTCTTCCTTCTCTCAGGGTCAGGGTTAAACAGGGTTAACTAGCAAGGTTAAATAATTAGTATCTCGGGATGGCTAGGTTGTGCAGTGAATAGAGCACCAGCCCTGGAGTCAGGAGGACCTGAGTTCAAATCTGGCCTCAGACACTTAACACATACTAGTTGAGTGACCTTGGGCAAGTCACTTAATCCCAATTGCCCTGCCTTGCCCCCTCCAAAAAGCAAAAAAAAAAAAAGTATGAGTACCTCCCTCAGTAATGTCCCACAAGTCCTTGAGATGAGATGCCTGGATGAACTAGGTGAGTATGAGTATGAGTTAGATCATGGGAACATAGATTTAAGTCAGATGGGACCTTAGAAGTTTTTTGCCCAACCTCCACTCTCTTTTGCTAATGAGAAAACCATAGCCCAACAGTAAGACACACACACACACACACACACACACACACACACACAACAATCCAAAACCCAACAACTGAGATTTGAACCTGTGTCCTCTGAGTCCAAGCTCAGCATTCTTTCCACTTTACTGTTAGTCTCTAGCCAATTAATGGATAAACATTTATTAATTTCAATTGAAAAAGCATATTTCCAACCATATTTCTCTGTGCAAAGCAGTCCTGTAGACTTTGGTGTTGTCTGGGTCATTGACCTTACAAAGATCATCAGGTTCCTGTCTCTCCTCTCCCAAGTTTTTGTTTACCTGCAGTCAAGGCCTTAACTCTTCTTTGTGTCATGGACCCCTTTGGAATTCTGAAACCTCTGGACACTTTCTCCTGAGAAATGTTTTTTTAATGCATAAAGTAAAATAAACAGGATTACAGAGGAAATCAATTATGTTGAAATGCACTGATCAAAAAGTTAAACAAGGTGGGACCCCCCCAGGTTAAGAATATCTGAGTTAAGAGGAATTAAGTTTGGCTCTTTGGGTTATGACCAGCAGACTCAGTCCACCCTGGAAGGTATGCCTAAGTCAGAGGCAAAATCAGCCATCCTGGCACTCAGATAACCTGGGTTCTAGTTTCTGCTGTGCCTTAAACAATATAGCCTTGGGCAAGCAACTGACCTCTTTGGGTTTATCTCAGTTTACCTTATCTGTAAAATGAAGTGATTTTTGTCAGAAGAACCTCCAGTCTCACATTCACTCTGGCCTGTGACTATACTCAGCAGTTTAGCAGTCCAAGGTGACCCTGGACACCTGCATAGGTAGGGACAGACCAGGAATCCGGCCTCCATTATGCAGAACTGACTTTCTGACACAAGGCTTTCCTCTGCTTCTACGGGTTCACAGTAATAGCCTAAGCCAGGTCAAAAAAAAAAAAAAAAAAAAAGAGGGTGGACTCTTTCTCCCCTTATTATCACCTCATTAAATTGTCAGGTCCCTGCCTCCTGCCAGGAATGGCTTAATGAGGTGGAAATGGCCTATCACTACATCATCTCCTAATAATCTACATTTCTCTTAAACTTCTTAATTGATGATTATTTATTTTCTATAATAATCTTGTTAAAAAAATGTTTTTCAAGAGCCATCTTCTGCCTTTATCAGCGGAAATGCCAGAAGCAGGTAAATACCATTAGTGAGATACACTCAGGCCTGGGCCAGCTGCTGTATAATTAGGCTGAGATTAACGAAGTTGCTATTTATGGGTTTTGCAAGCCTGGAGGTATTTTATACAGTAGCACGCTCTCCCCAAACAGGACATGCCTTCAGCTGGTGAGTGCACCGAAGCCTTCAGTCATGGGGAGGTGGCCAACTGAGTCCCGATGGTGGAACAGAGGAGATGCCCAGGGCTCCAACGTCAGAATACTCCTTTTAAAGTCAGGGTCATTGGGAAGTGGAGTCCTGCTATCAGAACTTCACAAATGCACTGGGGCATCCTGGGCTTTACTATCCCAGAGGTCAATAGGAAGGAAAGGCGGGAGGCATTTCTGGCTTTTGGAGAGGCTGGTCCTATGAGTTCATGAGTGAAGGGAATTCTGGGGAGGAAAGATTCTCCATTAATACAGATCAGCCCCATCTCTGCATCTTAGAGAGAGGTGCCTGGGTGGTACTGAAAGGGGCTCTCTGTGTGTATGGTTTAGTGGTGGGGAAAGATACAGTGTGAATCACAAATCTTAAGAAAAATGCAATTCCAGCTCAGATAATTGAGGGAGTGTAAAGCCTTCCATATATGAAGCAGAGGAGTCTAAAGGCAGCTAGGTGATATAGTGGATAGATCACTGAGTTCAGAATCAGGAAGACTCATCACCATGAGTTCAAATCTGGCTTCAGATACTTAGCAGCTATGTGACCCTGGGCAAGTCATTTAACTGCTATTTTCTTCAATTTCCTCATCTGAAAAATGAGCTGGAGAAGGAAATGGCAAGTATCTTTGCCAAGAAAACCCCAAAACTGGGGCAACAGATTGGGGCGGCTAGGTGGCACAGTGAATAGAGCACCGGCCCTGAAGTCAGGAGGACCTGAGTTCAAATCCAGCATCAGACACTTGACACACTAACCTGTGACTTTGGGCAAGTCACTTAACCCCAATTGCCCTCCAAAAAGCAAAAAAAAAAAAAAAATTGGGGCAATAGAGAGTCAGACAAGACTGAACAACAACAACATAGTCTAAAGAAACAAACAATTAAGTGGGAATTAGGAGACATGAGTTCTAGTCGTAGTAACAAGTCCTAGCCTTTCTGGGCATTTAGTTTCTTCCTCTGTAAAGCTAGGGAATTAGATTAGACAATCTCTAATGTTATTTTCAACTTTGATAGTTTATTAATCTGTGATAGCCATGGTGGTGTTAGGAGAGGCAAGGTGGGCACAGGGAAAGAATTCAAAACTGGAAATAGGAGTTTTCATCAAAATTTATATTTTCAAATTCAACAAACATTTATTAATTACTTACTGTGTCCAAGGCACTGATCTACATTCAGGCTTTGTTTTGGTTGTGGTTGAGTTGTTTTCAGTCCTGCCTGATTTTTTGTGACCCCATTCGGGGTTTTCTTGACAAAGATACTTGTCTAGTGGTTTGCCATTTCCTTTTCCTGCTCATTTTACAGATGAGGAAACTGAGGCAAACAGGATCTTACCCAGGGTCATACAGCTAGTAAGTATCTGAGGCCAATGACTTACCCAGGGTCACACAGCTAGTAAGTATCAGAAGCCAAATTTGGATACAGGTCTTCCTGACTCCAGGCCTGGCACACTATCTATTGTGCCTCCTAGCTGCCAAGTTCTCACTATATGAAGACAAAAACAGGTGTTCCTATCTTCAAAGAACTTACATTCTAGTGAGAGGGACAGAAACCCCATATTTAAGATCCCAAGATTTAGAGCTGAAAGAGATTTAGAGACCATACAAGATTTTATCATTTTATCATTTTATAGATAAGGAAGGAAGATCTAGAATAGAAGTGACTTGC
Source organism: Gymnobelideus leadbeateri (assembly GCA_011680675.1). Lineage (NCBI taxonomy): Eukaryota > Metazoa > Chordata > Mammalia > Diprotodontia > Petauridae > Gymnobelideus > Gymnobelideus leadbeateri. Next base: position 201,554 of record WOXC01011874.1, on the reverse strand, counting down.
CCAAGGTCACATGGGCAAGTAGAAGAGAAAGGATTCAGTCTCTGGTCAACTCTGAATCCAAAGTCAATGTTCTTTCTATCATACCTCACTGTTCCTAAAGGAATGGCAGTTCACCAAGCACTGGAATATTAGAGGCACCCCTTTGAAGTTTCAAAGAAGTAGCTTTAGGACAAATAAAAGAAAAATATTACTTTACACAGCGGGGAGTTAATTGAAGCAACATTCCCATCACATGGTACAGGCTTCCACAAGGACTTAAGTAAATCCATGGGTCCATAGGGAAACAACAGGTTCTCCAAGGAAACTAGAAATGTTTTGTCAAGAGTCCTAACTTTCTATGAGCAAAATGGGGGAGGGAGAGAGTGTGCTAATACTCAACCTAGACATAGGTCAGCCCCTCTTCTTTTTTGATCATACATTTTCCTGGATAACAACTTTTACTTATCTTCTTCTATGCTGGTTATATATGGCAGCTTGTTCATACCCATCATCCATGTGCTTCTCCATTGGGATACTCATTTTCACTTGTATGGAGATTGCTGTGCTCTGTATCATGGTCATATAACAACACTGGTAGAATAAAATATTAAAACGATGGCCCTTTGTTAAAGTTTGGGGTCATTAAAAGAGCGGATCTCCTGGGGGCAATCCAGCTTAATTCTGGACCCAATATGGTGTCTATTTGCAATGTCTGCTCCAATTACATATACTGATTGGTAAGCTCTATAGATTATCCATCCAACTTTATGTCATTTTCTGGACAATAGAAATTCATCTTCCACTTGGTCTTTCTTATATGGATGGTTGGGTCAAACTCCTTTGGTTATGTGTCTCTTCTAGGAGACTCCACAATTTTAGGAAGTGAGGTGTAATCAGCAAAATATCATCCATAAACTAAACATGTAGAATATCTTACAATCCAAAGTGATTCTTTGCTCAAATTTGCTCCTGTACCACAATAGCAAACACCTTTAGCAAGCTATTTGTAGATTTTTGACCTTATCTGATATTTATTCTCAGTGTCTCACTGAAAAGGGTTATTTTTATTTTTACATCTTTCAAGGAATTTTGGATAATTTTGATGCATGGATAGAAGACACTTTTTGTGGGAAGGTGGCCTTTGAGATGGTATTTTGCTGTACCGGAACAAATGATTTTTCATAATTAACAAGTAATAATCAGAATGAAATCTTGTATTTTCTACCTATTTTAGTCAGAGAAAAGCCCTATTATATCCCCAGTTGCCTGTTGGAGATAGAACACTGGCCTAGATGAACCATGGTGGGATCCAGTATGACAAATCTAAGGAAGAATAGGACAGATTTTTTTTTTGTCACCAGTAACCCTATTTAGAAGTTGAACCAAGAGATTAAAGGTATAAAATAAAACCTTTGGTCTAGAACTTTTGGGACTTTAATACAGATCCTCAGGGCACCAGACCTCTTTCTAAAATGAAGGACAGCAAGGTAGCACCATGGATAGAGCACTCATCCTGGAGTTAGGAGGACCTGAATTCAAATCCAGCCTCAGATATTTAACACTCACTAGCTATGTGAGCACAAGAGTCACTTAGTCCCCATTGCCTCACAAAAAAACAACAACAAAAACAACCAAAAAAATGAATTTTTAAAAATGAAGGGAGAAACTGGAAGATGGAAATTTTTTCCTTTGTTATATCACTATGATTAACTTTTCAGATAAATTATCTATACAATAACCCAACTGAATTTTAAAACCTCACAGTTGCAAGGGACATCAGAGGCCAGGTAACTGGCCTTTTACTTGAATCATAAACTTTTACTTTTAAGTTCACTTTTACTTGAATAGGAATCCCCTCTTACTACACACATCCTTAAGAAATAATCATCCTTTGGACACTTGAAGACCTCTAGTAATGGGTAACCAATTACAGGCAAATCAGCCCATTTCACAAGGAAGACATTCTAATTATTATTTAATCCCAGGGCCTCCAGAACATCTATTTCAGGTACAAGGTATTCTTTGGGTCTGAATATTCTCAAAATCATAGCTCATTAGCCTGAGGAAACTCCAAGCCATTTAATAAAAAAGAATAACCAAAAGAGAAGCCATAAAACATTTGCCCCATAAACCTATTTGCTCCATGCTCTCCCACAATTAAAATACCACCACCAGAAAGGACAGACACATTTAGGCATCATGCAGAAGTACATGCTGTGGGAGCCTGGGTCATATCTAGTGATTTGGGCATATGTATGAAGGGATATATGTATTAATAGAGAACATAAAGAAGCAATAAGTAGCAACACAGTCCTCTGGTACCATGAGGGCATTAATTGTGGTGAAATTCTTATACTGCTTTCTCTGGGTCTGTTTCCTGCTGGAACAGGTTTACACCTGGGTATCATGCCACACCTCTACTGTTCCATAATAGGTGCTGCATCTCTGGGGCTCTCTGCCTTTCTCTCCCCAATGGGCTTCTTTGATCTTTTCTGGGTACATAACTCCACTGGCCTCATCGCAGGTGCTGAGAATTGTTCCTTGTTACCAGCTTCTGGGTTTCATCTCTTCAGGGTTACTCCTGTCAGGGCCTTCTCAGCTTTACTTTGTAGGGTGTAGTAACCAAAAAGCCTCTCCCTGATCAGGGAAAGTTGTCAGCTGTTTAGTCATAAAAGTCACCATTCACAGCTAACAGAAGCCAGGCACAGTGCCCCCAGGATAATATCTATTCTTATTCCTAGTTCTCCCCTTTTAGATGAAGAAATAACAGCACATAATCCCTATTCTACAGGATAGCCTGTCAAATTCCTCTCCCTTGTCCCCTACCTACCTCATCTTCTCAAATTGATCCTCCTATGGTATGTCAAATAAAGGAATGAATTATTAAACACTCACTGTGTACACTGCATTAGGCTAAGTGGTGGGCATATAATAGAAAAATAAGACAGTTCCTGCTCACAAAGAGTTTTTATTTTAATGGAAGACACAAGACACATGGAAGGTTTCAGCTGCCAAGTCAGATGGAAAGGTCCTATGGGCAGATGGTAATGACTCTTCTTTAATGTCATTTCTACTGACAGAATCAGGGTGGATAGATGATGCAGTGGACAGAATGTTGGGCATAAAGTCAGAAGGACTTATCTTCCTGAGTTCGAAGCTGGCCTCAGACATTTACTAACTCTGTGACCCTGGGCAAATCCTTAACTCTGTTTGCCTCAGTTTCCTCATCTATCAAATGGCTGGAGAAGGAAATGGCAAACCACTACAGTATCTTTGCCAAGAAAATCCCAAACGGGGTCACAGAGTCAAACACAACTGAAAAATGACTGAAGGACAACAAAAGCCAATAAAATCATAGCTGTGTATGATATTGAACTATTTGAAAGTGCCAAGAATACTGACTATGAGGACTTTTGGGGGAGAGGTGGAAGGTCTTTAAGAGGTGAGACTCTATCACTCTGAAAAACGGTTACCAGGTCACATCTCCACCTGGGTTGCTTATAGGGGTACACTGAAGTCAGCTCATACTAACTTAAGAGAGCCAATTATTAAATGTTCAGTGTGAGCATTCACACCTTAAAAAGAGGCAAACACTACAAAGTCGGGTTTGATTTATTATTTTGCTGATTGTCTAGACTTAACAAAGCGATGAATGTTAAATATTCCAGATTTAACTTAAAAGTGCCTGTCTGGGTGTATTTACCTGCACACCACTGATTGCTTACCAAGACCATGGCTACAGGGGCTGAACTAGAAGGTGGTCTAAGCAACTCAGCTATGCCCAAGACTCTTGGGTTCAGGGTCCTAGTACAAATCCCCTACAACCTAACCATCCTGGTCACCCTCCCTTGGATTTTCTATGTGTGGCATAGAATCAGAGTGATATAAGATGTATATGGTAAAATCTGTTCACGTCCTAACTATAGACTAGATTAGAAGCTTCAGGAGGGCAGGGACTGTGCTCTAAACTTTGTATCTTCCCTAGTACACAGGGAAGCATGGCACAGTGGTGGTTAAATGTTTGTTGAATGGTTAAGATGGTGTGATGGTTTGGGGTGGGCAAGAGGTGCCCAGAAACTCGTGCTTTGATTCAGGAGCATGCTAATATGAAAGCTAGACAGGGAGACTGAGAGCAGTTTCATAGGAATCCAAATTTCCACCTTAAAAATGACTGACAAAGTCCTCCTCACAGCTCTTTTGCACTGGGATGCTTGAGACAGTATTTAAAATACATACAACACCTCCACTTCTTTCACATGCTTTGTGGTTTCATGTCAGCACTTTAAAAATAAGTTCCCTTAGGTTGGCTTTGATTCCTTTTTACATGAAACTGAAAGTTTACAGGAACCCTCCCCCCTTCTTTTTCCACACTTCGACAGCCCCAATGCCCCAACTTGGATTTTAAAGGCAAATTGAGTTTTTCTCAGATTCTTTGTATCTTCTCCTGTTTCAGTTTTGACCACATGGATCATTGTGAGCTGTTACTCACTGGATTATCAGAGCCACCAAACCTGAGATTACCAGGGCCTGTGGGAAAGAGAGGCCCACTGTGTTGCAAGGTATCTACATGAGACAAATCCCAGAGAAGAAATGTATATTGGAGCTGTGTGGGGTCCTTGGGTCACCATCTTGCGACCGGCATATTTTATATATATTTCATCTTTCGAGAAATGCTTGAGATCCTCCAAGTATCCAAAATTATTGCTGATGACAGAATTACTAAAGGGTTATAATCAAATAAATCACAAGGCAGTGTGAGGTCATGGGAAACTCACCAGACTAGGAATCAGAGACTTGAGTTCAAGTCGTGGCTATTCCACTAATTGACCGTGACCTTGGATGATTCAGTTCACCCTTACAGGTCCTAATTTACTCACCTCATGAAGAAGTTGGTCTAGATCAGAGATATCAAACATATAGTTCACAACACTCCCACTGCCCAAATCAGACTAAAATGCAATTGGGAATTACAAAATGAATAAAATGAATGGTGACAAAATGAATAAAAATACAACGAAATGTTAATATGTGGTTTTCTGAGTCAATATGTGAGTCCACAGGGATCTTTATGTACAATTTAATAGCCCTTGTTTCTATTTGGGTTTGAGGTTGTCAGTCTAGGTGATCTCCAAGGGCAAAGTGGCTGCTAGGAATTTCTGTGCTTGGAAAAAGGAAGAAGACATGATGGAGGTTGAAGGGGTGGAGTTCATCTAGGGTGGTGTTATTTGTCCTTCACTTTTATTTTATTTTATTTTATTTATTGGATGGAAGAAAGCAGGTCAATTGGGGTTAAGTGACTTACCCAAGGTCACACAGCTAATAAGTGTGTCAAGTGTCTGAGGCTGGATTTGATCTCTGGTCCTCCTGACTCCAGGGCTGGTGCTTTATTCACTGTGCCACCTAGCTGCCCCTTGTCCTTCCTTTTTAAAGAGGACCAGTGATATCTTGGGGTAATGTCTTGACTTGGGCTTGAATTGGATTTAAGTGAGGCAGAGTTGCTCAGTCATCAGCCTCACTTTCTTTTCCTGAGTCTTTGAAGTACTGTCCCTACAGGACAAAAGTCAGGACAACTGACAATGACCTGGGATGCTGTGGATGACCTTGTTGTCTCTGATGTTTGACTAACCTCTAGGCATTCCACAAAGCCTGCTTCAGCCACCTACATGGCTGTTGGAACAAATTGTTCTCATCAGCCTATTCTGTCAGAAGAACTCTTCCCGTGCTTGGGGTAGCTATCTCCCTAACTCACCAACAGGTTTGAGGTCTGTCAGTTACCCTCAACTGGGTTTAAGCCATCTGCCAAGACAGTTTACTGGGGTGTGGCCACTGCACATGCTACAGCTTCTTGAAGCCACAGTTGAGAGCTGGGTGAAAGTGGACACTCAAGATGCATGAGCAACCTTGAAAAGGGCTCAGCAAGCCCTCCCCCCAGAGGTGCTAGTCCTCCTGAACACTCCTTATACCCCACATCTAGGATATAGCTACCAGGGAAGGAAAGATATGCTGGGATGCTGTTAGGTTTTTGTAATGTGGAAGGAGTGGCTCGGGTTTAGGTCCAAGATATTGTAAAAGAAGCATGCCTCGGGACAAGGTTATTGTTCCAGAAGGTGGAGCTCCTGCAGAGGAATTCAGCTGGAATGTGGCCATTGAGGGTAAGAAGGAAGGAAGCATTCCAGAAATATACTGTCAGTATGCTCTAAATTTCAGGTGCCCTGTGGCAACACCCAAATCACTCCGACCTGGTTACTACTCTGCTTTAAGGTTTCTTCCAATGGTAAAGTCTAACTTCCCTTCACAGTGTAGCCTTCTCAAATTACTTGGGTCATTTGAAAATTGAATTTAAAAAAAGTATAGTGTGGTTAGCCTCCAACTACAGAGATTTTTACAAAATCACAGTATTTAGAGTTAGAAAGGACTTAGTTAAAGGTCATCTATTCCATCCTGTATCAGAAAGGAATACCCCTCCTATAACAAATTTAGGACAAATGTTAGTGGTCATTCAGCTCTGCTTGAGGAGTTCTAATGAGTCAACCTAGTCCACATTTGGACTTGTGGTAGGAGCAATTATCCCAAGGTCCTATTTCAAAAAGGCCAGGCTAATTTTTCCTAAAAAGTGATTGAAACTATCTTCGACTTACATGAACTGATGTAAAGTGAAATGAGCAGAACCAGGAGAACATTGTATACAGTAACAACAATATTGTTGTTACTAAATGCAGATCAAAGCATACTATTTTCACTTTCTTTATCTTTTTCATGTTTTTTTTTCTTCTGGTCTGTTTCTTCTTTCAGAACATGACTAAGATGGAAATATATTTTACACGATTGTACATATATGACCTATTTAAAATTCTTACCTTTTTAAGGGGGGGAAGGGTGAAAGGGAGCAAATTTAGAACTCAAATTTTTTTTTAATAAGTGTTAAAAATACTATTAAAAAAAGAAGAAGAGGGGTGGCTAGGTGGCGCAGTGAATAGAGCGCCGGCCCTGGAGTCAGAAGGACCTGAGTTCGGAGCCGGCCTCCGACACTTAATCCACACAAACAAAAACCTAGCCGTGTAACCTTGGGCAAGTTACTTAACCCCAGTTGCCCTAAAGGGGCGGCTAGGTGGTGCAGTGAGTAAGAGCGCCGGCCTCGGAGTTGGGATGACCCGAGATCAGATCCGGCCTCAGAAAATGAGCACCCACGCATAAACAATGACTAGCCGTGTAACCTTGAACAAGTTACTTAACCCCAATTGCTTTAAAAAAAAAAGAAGAAGAAGAAGAAGAAAGAAAGAAACTGTCCTCAAGACTTAATTGGCTCAGGGGAATAAGTTTTGGGTTTAGGGCACAAGTTGTTTCTAGGTCTTCGCATAGGCCTCTGATCAGCAGATGAACATGACCAAATTAGCAGTAGAGAGGCTCAACCAAGGAACTGAATCCAAGTTTCATCCTTCCTAAAAACCCTTCTTCTGCTAAGGCTAAGTAAACTCTTGTTGTTAACTATCAGATTTATGGATGTGTTTCATTGCATTCAGATCCTGAACCTGAACTACCAGACCAGCCTTAGTCAGGCCTGGCCTCTTAATTACAGGACATCTCTAATTGTTAGGAAATTATTTTTCCTGACATTAACCCTAAAACTTCCTCTTTGCAACTTCCCCTCAGGGCTTCCACTTCTACTTCCTGGGCCCAAACAACACAAGTCAAGACCCTCTTCCTCGATCAGCCCTTTAAATACTTAAAGCAGGTTTATCAAGTCTCCCCTGTCTTCTTTTCTCCAGAGTAAACATCAGTTCCTTTAACTGATCCTTCCTTTTGTATCATGAAACCGAGGTCCTTCATCAGCCTGGGTGGCCTCCTGCGGATGCTCTCCAGCTTGGGAATTTCCTTCTCCAAAAGCAGTGCCCAGTATTGAGTTTGGGTCTCCACCTGTGGTCTGACCAGGGTTGTGGTACATTTCCTTTTACGTAAAACCTATGCCTCACTTAATGCAGTCCAAGATCTCATTTACTTTTTTGACCTGACAATCATACTGCCGACTTATGCTGAACCTGGGGTCCATTTAAAACCCCAGGTCTTTTTCAGACAAACTTCCATGTTATTAATGTTGCTCTAAGGCTTCATTTGTCCTCATTTTCATTTTATCTCCTTAGAACCCTCCCAGTGTTCGACATACTTGCATGCTCCTTGAGGGTGGGGCTATATCTTGCCTTTTCTTTGTATCCCTAGTCCTTAGCGCTGCGCCTGGAACATCATAAGTATTTAGTTAATGTTTGTTGACTGATGTAAGACTTAATGCACTTAATTAATGTTTATTGACTGATGTCAAGACCTCTTTAGATCCTGACTGTCATCTGGCATCTTAGGGATCCCATACTTTTGTGTCATTTGTAGGACTATTCAATCCATAGTCAGATGTCTCATCGTGGTATGAAGATAACCTTGGATTCTGGAAGGCTTCTGATTTCCTTGAAGACACAAAGCCTTCCCTGGTCCCCCAGCTGCTAATTTCCTCTGACTACTCCCCAAAGTTACCTGGTATCTGCTTTGCAAGTGTTCCATATATATCTATTTATGTGTTTGTGTTCTATTCCATTAGAATGTAACCTCCTTGAGGGCAAGGACTGTTTTGCTTTTGTTTTTGTATCCCCAATACCTATCACATCATAAATGTTTTTTTTTAAAAAAAGTTTATTTATTTTTAGTTTTCAGCATTCACTTCCATAAGTTTTAAATTTCCTCTCCCTCCCTCCCCCTTCCCTCCCCAAAATGGCAAGCAATCTGATATAGGCTCTACACGTACATTGCTATTAAACATATTTTCACATTAGTCATGTTGCATAGAAGAATTACAACAAACGGGAGAAGCCATGAGAAAGAAACAAAACAAAACAAAATAGATGGTTTCATAAATGGTCATTGACTGACTAAAAAGTGGTAAAAAAAAAAAAAAACTTTAGTAGGTCCCAAAAGCTGGAAAAGTTTTGGGAATGGGCCCCATGGAATAATGCCTTTTTGTTTGATAGGAATAACTTAGCTAAGCACTAGAAGGCTCACTGCCAGAGGGTTGACCATTATGTGATTTTTTTAAATTTTGTTTTATTTTTTACCAATAACAACTTACCATAACAAGTATGGTCAAGGCACACACAGGCCTGCCTGCAGTCCCTCAGACAGGGTACTCCATCTTCCATCTCTATGCCTTTGACTGTCTGAGCTCCATCCCTGGAATGCTCTCCCCTCCTAACCTCCACCTCTTCCTTGGCTTCCTTGAAGGTTTAGTTGAAATCCCATTTTCTACAGGCCTTCCCGGTCCTCCCAGCAGCTAGGGCCTGACCCTCTCAGATAACCTTCTATGTACTCTGTATTTATTGTGTGTGTACCCAGTTATTTACATATAGTCTCCCCCATTTCAACATATGCTCTGTGACAGCAGGGATTTTTTTTGTCTTCCTTCTGTATCCCTAGTCTTTAGCAGAGTACCTGGAATATCATAAGCACTTAATGTTTGTTGACTGATGTACTATCTACTGAGAGAAATTATTATTAATAAGGGATTCAGCCTTTGTTGGTGTTTTTTTGGTTTTTTTTTACCTTTCTTTTCCTCATTCAAATACCAGCCTCTAAAGGACATATCTGATGTTGGCCAAAGAATTCATCCCACTCACACCATCTTATCCAGGTGGAATTCTTACCATAATCCCACCATTTTTCTACTGAAGTAAGACTGGATGAAGTAAGACTGGGTGAAGAAGTTTTTGTTTAGTTTGCCCTGGGGGGAGTGATCTGAGTAGAGAAGAGTCTCTTTGACCAAGAGTGACAGGATCAGTCTTGATGACCCAGTCCCTCATTAGAATATATCCTCCTCTCATTATAATATTTATCCTCTCATTAACTGTTGACCAATCAGAGTTGATTTTCACCTGTCAGGAACACTCACTCTTCCTAGGGTATTTAAATTTGGGGGGAGGGGGTAGCCCAAGGTTCATCCTTGGCTTCTGAGAGGACCATTGACCTCATTTTATTGATTATTTGCTAGTCATAATTAATTAATTGGCTATTAATCACCCAGCTCTCAAATTTTTCATTCATCCCACCACTAAGGTGTAGAGATGTTGTAATCTCTATATCTCTATAAGGAACACCCCTTTGGAAAGAGGTATTGAGGCTTAGGATCTAATTCAGAAATGTTTAAGCACTCCTATTTTCCCCTTCACAAGTGGACCTTCTGTTGCAGAAAAATCTAAACATATTTACATGGGCTTTTTAGAGGGAAGGCTTTTTGTGTGTGAGGCAAGTGGGGTTAAGTGACTTGACTAGGGTCACATAGCTAGATTTGAACTCAGGTCCTCCTGATGTCAGTGTTGGTGCTCTACCCCCTGCACCACCTACCTACCACATGGGCTACCGCATCCTCTGATGAGAACCATCATCATGTCTGCAAATTTTTTTCTTAAAAAATGGATAAATATGGAATGTATACCCAAGCAAGGGATTGTCAGGAGGATATTCTGTAAGAATCAAATTATAAGTTCCCTCCAACAATGCCAATCACCACCCACACATACTTGTGGTTTTCAAAAACCACCCCTAAATCTTTTGAGGCATCCAGAGTTCCCAGGGAGAGCAATGTACTATGTTGTAATCCCATCCAAATTCAGTGTTTGGCTCTGAAGCTCTGCCCTGATTCTTCAGGGCCCCCTTCCTCTTTTGAACTAGATCTACTCCCAGCCCCTGACAGCTCCAGTCATCAATGAGTATGGAAGGTTCTCACAGTCTTAGTTCATGGCCAATGACAGAGAAGAGGATTGAGTACTTCACCAACATAGGGTTTAGATCTTGAAGACACTTTAAAGATTCTTTATTTCCTACCTGTTTCTACCTATAGAAAGAGACAGCAGATATTTTTCCCCTGAAATCATTCTTGGAGCATTCAGAGAAAGTGTTAAGGGAGGGCAGGGGGTTGGCAGGGGAGTCCTTCAGAGAGGGACATCTGGCTTCTCTGCCCTCACCCTGTAGCAATTTTCCCCCAGCATGGAAGAAAATAGAGAGCTGGGCCAATGGCAACAGGATGGGCTTAGAACATGCTGAGATTTTTTTCCCTTGGGGAGAGAATGCAAAATACTTTCCTTTCTGAAGGAATTAAAAGTAGCCCATCAGTTTGTCTTTTAGGATTAATAAATCACTCTATCCCCTTAGGAGAAGGGAAAGAGGGAGGGAGGAAGAAAACTCCATTCACTCGATCCTGTTTTAGTCTTATACATAAGTGACATGGTAGAGTGGTTAGGGAGTCAGTCTTGGAGTCATGAAAGCTTGAGTTCAAGTGTTGCCTCTGATACATGTTGGCTGTGGGATCCTGGACAAATCCCTTAATTTCCCAATGCTCTAGAAAGTTGAGATTAGAAGTTGCAGGAAAAAGTACCAATTAACTGAGCAAATTTTCTCACCTGATAGTTTTCTATCTTGATGAGATATCAGGTCTCTCTCTATCATTTATATACTGACCTTTGGAACCAACTGACTCCTTCCAGTGTGAAGACGTAGAGCCAGGGGTGGGGAACCTGTGTCCTTGAGGCCACACATGGCCCCCTAGGTCCTTAAGTGTGAAGGGCCGCTGGTTCTACACCCCTGAGCCATTTTTCAGTCATTTTCAATTGTGTCCCATTCTTCTTGACCCCATTTGGAATTTCCTTGGCAAAGATACTGAAATGGTTTGCCATTTCCTTCTCCAGCTCATATGACAGATGAGGAAACTGAGGCAGAGTGAAGTGACTTGTACAGGGTCACACCGCTAGTAAATGTCTAAGGCTGGATTTAAACTCAGGTCTTCCTGACTCCAGACCTAGCACTCTATCCACTATGATATCTAGCTTCCCTCATCTAGGCCAGAAGTTATTCAATCTTTTTTTGTGTCATGGACCCTTTTGGCAGTCTGATAAAGCCTACAGACCCTTTTTCAGAATAATGTTTTTAAATGTATAGCATAAAAAATATAGAATTACAAAGGAAATCAATTAAATTTAAATACAATTATTAAAATACTATTTAAAAACAAGTTTACCTACCCCAGGCTAAGAACCCTTGATCTTGAGCACCGGCCCTGGAGTCAGGAGGACCTGGGTTCAGATCTGGCCTCAGACACTTAACACAAAAACTAACTGTGTGACCTTGGGCAAGTCACTTAACCCCAATTGCCCTCCAAAAAACCCCCCAAACAAACAAAAAAAAGAACCCTTGGTCTAGGCCAACTCTCTCATTTCACAGAGGAGGAAACTAGGGCTCATAGAGGTTATATAAATTGCCCAAGGACACATGGTTTAGCAAGGAGAAGAGCTGGCAGCCAAACCCTGGCTTTCTGACTCCAAAATGACCACCCTTTCCACTCAATCATGCTACAACCTTTACAACTCACCTCGCTACAACAAGGTCTCTTATACAAGATCAAAACCTGTCTGGCTTGTAGAAAAAAGTTGAGCACGAGCATTTGGGGTAAATTCACTCATTCTAGTTATATATGAACCACCCATCATTCAACTAATCATGCCCTGGAACTGTTTTAACGATAATAACATTATTCATTCACCAGCAATTAATTGAATGTTATTTTTTGCTTTGACCCAGACGAATCTCCCAGCCAGATAAACTGGTATTTCATGTTTAAAGCAGTTCTGGTGGGTAATTATAGAGCTGGTTGTCATGAGAGAGGTGACGTTCTAGGAACAGTCTCAGGGGATGCTGGGCCCGTTGTCCCAGAATGCCTAATTGGGAGTGAAACGGCTGCTTTTTCTAACCGCCCCGCTCATGAAGCCACTTAGCTTTTGTAAAACAAACCACGTGTGCTCCAGACGTCATCAGTGATTTCCAGAGACGTTTGGAAGAGACAACTTCGACGATTCGAAACTACTTAATTGTTGTCATGGATTGCCCTGGTTCTTTTTCATAGTCTGACCTAAAATAAATGAGTAAATGGAGACTTGTCTTTGATTTGGGGCTGTAGACCAGTACAGTCTGGGTGTAAGAGGGGCAAAAGGCTCAGGGCAGCATGCTTGAGTGCAATGAACCTTGGACTAGGAGTCATGAGGCCTGGATTCTGGTTTTGTCTCTGTCTTGTGACCTTGATTAAGCCCTTATCCTGTCTCTGGGCCTCTGACTACTCATCTATAAAATGAGGGGGTTGGAAGAGTTGATTTCACAACTTTAAGATGCTATAATTCTGCATAGTGAAATGAACAGAGCCAGGAGAACATTGTACATAGTAACAGCAATATTATTCAGCGAAGAACTGTGAATGCCTTAGCTATTCTCAGCAATACAATGATCCAAGACAATCCCAAAGGATTAATGATGGTGCATGCTATCCGCCTCCAGAGAAAGAACTGATATTGTTTGAATACAGACAGAAGCATGCTATTTTTCACTTTCTTTCTTTCATTTTTTTCTTTTATTCTAGTCTTCTTATACAAAATGACTAATATGAAAGTGTTTTACATAATTGCACATGTATAACCTATATCTGATTGCTTACTGTATTAGGGAGTGGGGAGAAAAGGGAGGAAGGGATAGAATTTATAACTCAAAATTTTAAATAAAAATGTTTTTAAAAAGTCTATAACTCTATGAAACTCAAACTACGGATGCCTTTACTACAGATGGTATTATCATTATAATAATTTTAAAAACAATAACATACATATACATGTATGTAATCACAAATATATTTAGTAGTATTAATGCCATCTTGTACATAAATATATAATGACATTATATACATTTATATAGATATCTATGTGTATGTGTGTGTGTGTGTATATATATATATATATACATATGAATATAGGTGTTACACACACATACACACACATGTCAAGAGAAAGAGAACTAAGACTAAAAAAGTTTTCCTCACAACACCATGAGGTAGATAGTGCTAGTATTGTCTCAATTGATTGCAAGCTCCTTGAGGGCAGGGACTGTCTTTTGCCCTTTTTTATATTCCCAATGCTTAGTATAGTGCTTAGTATATAGGGTGTAATAACTTTCTGTTGATTAATTAAAAATGATTCTTTTTGTTCATTTTTGGTCTTGATTTGAGATTTTTAATCAATATAAGAAACTCCTGGTATGAAAACTCTCTCCACTATTGCAGATTAGCAATTTTTTTGGTAACATCTTCTTAGAAAGTTGCCTAGTGATAGAAACACAATTATAAAACACTTTTCACACACAACAAAAGTCAGATCTGAACAACTGGAAAAACATGAATTGCTCATGGGTAGAATGATCCAATGTAATAAAAATGACAATTCTACCTAAATTAATTTACTTATTCAGTCTCATACTAAATTACCAAAAATTATTTTGTAGAACTAGAAAAAATTACAACAAAATTTATCTGGAAGAACAAAAGGTTAAGAATACCAAGGGAATCAGTAAAAAAAAGTGTGAAGAAAGGCAGCCTAGACATAACAGATTTCAAACTGTATAGTAAAGTTGAAATTATCAAAACAATCTAGTACTAAGATATAGTGATGGATCAATGGAATAGATTAATAAATAGTAGCAGATGACTATAATAATCTAATGTTTGATAAAGGTAAAGATCCTAGCATTGGGGACAAGAACTCACTATTTAACAAAAACTGCAGGGAAATCTGGAAAGCAGTTTGGCAGAAACCAGGTATAGACCAACATCTCACACCATAAGACAAAATAATGTCAAAACAAGTAAATAATTTAGATATGAAGAATGATCCCATAAGCAAGTTCAGAAGCATGGAATGGTTTACCTGCCAGATTCATGGATAAGGGGAGAATTTATGACCAAACAAGAGGTAGAGAGTCTTCTGGGATGTAAGGGTACATAATTTTGATTACATTAAATTAAAAAGGGTTTGCACAAACAAAATCAATGCAGCCAAGATTAGAAGGAAAGCAGAAAACTGGGAGAGAATTTTACATCAACTATCTCTGATGAAGGCCTCATTTCCAAAGAGAGAGAAACTAAAAATTTTGGAAAGGACCTATAGATACAAAAATATTTATAGGAGCTCTTTTTGTGGTGGCAAAGATTTGGAAATTGAGGGAATACCCATCAATTGGGGAATGGCTTGAATAAATTGTGGCATATGATTGTGCTATAAGACATGAGAAGCTGGATGCTTTTAGAAAAACCTGGACAGACCTACATGAACTGATGCAAGGCAAAGTGAGCAGAACCAGGAGAACATTGTACACAGTAACAGTGATACTGTACAATGATCAACTGTGAATGACTTAGCTATTCTCAGCAACCCAATGATACAAGACAATTCTGAAGGACTTATAATAACAATGCTATCACCAGAGAAAGAACTGATGGAGACTGAATGAAGATTGAGGCATACTTTTTTACTTTCTTTATTTTTCTTGTTTTTTTTTTTTTGGTCTATGTTTTCTTTCACAGCATGACTAATGTAGAAATGTTGTGCATGATTGCATATACATAGATACATACATATGTACACACATATGTATATATCCTATATCAAATTGTTTGCTTTCTCAATGAGGAGAGAGAAGAAAGAAGGAGGGAGAGAATTTGGAATTCAAAATTTTTTTAATGTAAAAACTTATTTCTATATTGTATGTATGTGTGTGTATATACATATAGACATATGTGCATATTTCTGTGTATATACATATATACATACACACACACACATGTGCACACATCCATATCCATATCCATTTAAATGGAAGTTGCCTACTGCCCTAAAAGTTTAATGACCTGCCCAGGTCACATAGCCAGTATGCTTCTGAGGCAGAGCTTGAACACAGGCCTTTGCAAATGAAAGGATTTGGCCAAACCATCCCTTCCACATCTTAAATTATTGATTTTATAATTCTGTGAAACACAGTATAATAGATAAAGCCCTGAATTTGGAGACAGATGACCTGATTTTGAATCCCATCTCTATTATTTTGTTTTCTGTATGAACTTGGACAAGTCACTTTACTTTGATGGATCTCGTTTTCCTGATAAGATTGGACTAATGACCACTAAGGTCACTTCCACCTCTAAGTCTATTCTTCTCATGACTCCAAGGCAAACCCTCAAATCATAACCCCATTCTACCAATCTATCTTCATTTTACATGTGTGGAAACTGATTTTAAGGAAACCCAGCCCCCCCCACCCAAATACCCAAACACTAAAAATTAACCACTGGTGAGATTACAAGAAGTAAAGACATTTCTACTTCTACTTCTCCCACCTCCTCTTTTTTGGCTTGTAGAGGGGATAAAAAAAACATATGAATAATATTTGTGTTTTGTTTTTGTTGGAGGGGGGAGGGCAGGACAATTGGGGTTTAAGTGACTTGCCCAAAGTCACATGGCTAGTAAGTATTAAGTGTCTGAGGCTGCATTTGAACTCAGGTCCTCCTGACCCTAGGGCCGGTACTCTATTCACTGCAACACCTAGCCACCCAAATATCATTTGTTTTTACTTCACCAATATTTCTCCACATATGCTTCTTCCTCTCTCTTTCTTCCATAGAGCCATCCTTCTGATAATAGCTAGCATTTCAACAGCACTTTAAAGTTTTTAAAGCATTATATTATGTTACTTCATTTGACTCCTGAATGCATAGTCAGTCCTTCCCATCTCAATACTCTAATACTTTCAGATATGGAAAATACTAGAAAGACTGTTGTTACACAATTTTACCTCTAACTCAGTCCTGTGTCACAGACCTGGAGGACAGCATTTCAGCAAGGCTTCAAGCATAATTATAACTAGCTGAGTAATAAAAAAAAAATTAGCATAATGTTTTCACTCACATCAGTTTCTAACTGTAGTGTGACCAAGTCTCAATTATCTTTTCTAATGAGAGATTGAAATAATAGCTAGCAAAAATAACTGACACTCACAGATAATCCCAAAAACTCGCATTAAGTTCGTCAGTCAATAACTTCTATCTCCTCCCCAGCAAACCTTATGGGATGGTTTGGTAGATTTTCATTTCATTTCCTCTCAATGCCTTTAAGCCATCCTTGGAGGTACTAATGAGGACAAATATGCCCCAAAGGCAGGCAACAGGAGATAGATGTCAAAGGAGGGGGAGTGGGGAGGGAAGGGGAAAAGGGAAGAGAAAATTAGCAGTTGCATAGATGAAAGTGATATCTAAAATAAAGAGGTTAGGCTAAACAGTCTCTCAGGTCCTGCCTAGTATTGATTCTATGATCTAGTAATGATTCTGTTGGGTAACTAGGTGGCACAGTGGACAGAGTGCTGGATCTGGTGTCAGGAAGACCCAAGTTCAAATCCAGCCTCAGACATATACTAGCTGTGTGACCCTGAGCAAGTCACCAAGTCTCAGTTTTCTCATCTATGAAATGAGCTGAACTAGGAAATGGCAAACCACTCCAGTATCTTTGCCAATAAAACAAAAACACAAAACAAACTGAAATGGGGTCATGAAGAGTTGGACATGACTGAAAAATTACTAAACAACAATGATTCTATGATCTATAACATTTTTCACAGGAAGGTAACAGACAGCATGAGATATACAGGGAGAACAAAAGAATGCTAATCCAGTCCAAGAACAATTACAGCTACACTTGAGCTTATGATTTCCCTGGATCAGCCATTCTTTCTTTAAAAGGAACTAGAGATTTCTAATGGCCAATGATTGGTTAACCAAACTGTGGTTCATGAATGTAAGGGAATAATACTGCAATTATAGGAAAAAAAATGAATATGAAGAATACAGAAAAACGTAAGAAGAATTTTGTTATAATTGAGTTGTTTTCAGCCATGTCTCACTCTTTGTGACCCCTATTTGGTGTTTTCTTGGCAAAGATACTGGAATGGTTTGCCATTTCCTTCTCCAGCTCGTTTTACAAATGAGGAAACTGAGGCAAACGGAATTAAGTGACTCACCCAGGGTCACAAGACTCATAAGTATCTGAGGAAGGATTTTAATTTAGATCTTCCTGACTCCAGGTCTGGCACTCTATCCACTGTGCTACCTAGCTGCCCTAATTAGAAGAATTCAATAATCTTTTACAGCATGAAATATGAAACACTGCATATAATGTTGGAACTGGTGGCTGTGTTGGTTAATTTTGCTAAACTGTTTTGTTTTCTCTTTTTTAATTCTCTGCTTGAAGGAACTGGGTGGCCCAGTGGGCAAGAGCATTGCATTTTAAGTCAAGAAGGCCTGATTTAAAATCCTGCCTCAGACACTTAAGGAGCTGTGTGACCCTGGACAAATCACTTAAATTCTCTTAAGTCTCCATTTCCTCATCTGTAAGATAGAGATAATAATGGAACCTATTAGAAGTATCTACAGAGATAGAATAGTATAATGCTTCGTGAATTTGAAAATACTACATAAATGCCAACTATTTTTATAAGAAAGGTTCTATGTGAGGAGGAGGGGAAGGTGATTATATGGAGAAATTTAGGTAACTTAAAAACAAATGTTATAGAACTCAAGATCTTGTGCAAGTGAATGTTGAAAACTAAAAATTAATTAATAAAAAGGGGAAAATGCATGCATATTAAAAACACAAATGATATTGGGGGCAGCTAGGTGGCACAGTGAGTAGAGCGCCCGTCCTTGAGTCAGAAGGACCTGAGTTCGGATCCGGCCTCAGACACTTAACACACACGAACAAAAACCTAACCCTGTGACCTTGGGCAAGTTACTTAACCCAATTGCCCTCCAAAAAAAAAAAAAAAAAAGCAAAAAAACCCCAAATGTTATTAATGTGATTTTTAAAAAATCCCTTCTACAAGAAAAAAAAAACAGAAAAGCAGGGAGGAGGAAGTGGAAGTTTCCTTTAAAGTTAAAATCACCAGATCTCAGACTTGGGAGAACATCTCTAGGTCAGCTAGTCTAAGACCTACTTGAAGAGGTATTTTTCTCTACAACATACATGACAAATGTTTGGTCACCCTGCTTCCACTCAAATACCTTCACAGGTTAGGAAGGGACACCCCTTCCATCGCTGGTCAGCTCTAAGGGTCAGGAATTTCTCCCTTATTCTGAGTTTTTTGAGCTGCCTGGATAGATTTTCATAACCAGGGACTCCACACCAGGGACCAGAGGATATTTGATCATTTAAAAAAGAGTCTGTCTGCTGATAGGAAGGGTATATTTGGATGCCAATGGAAGGAGGGCAGACAGACTTGTCCCCAGGCTTCTATTCCAATAAACTTTATTTCCATGACAAGGCACGCACGAGGGTTGCCAATGTCAACATGTAAGGCTCTGGTGTTTACCACTGTGACAGCCTGCTGTTCAGACGCAGCCTGGTTCTGTTTTGCACATATTAGTTTTGGACAGAGGTTGCTGTGAAAATTTTTCTTCAGATTTCTTGTGGGGGAGATTTAGCATCTGGCAACATGGTGTCCGGCTGTGAGGAGTTTTCTAACAAGCAAGGGCTAGCGGTTGTCATTACTCACTCGGCAGAGATACCCTTCAGAGAGAAGGGCTGAAAGGACATCTGCTGGGTGAGCCAAAGGGAACTTCTTCCTGGGAAAGGCAAGCATCAAGAAGGCTCTAGCATACCTCAGCTCTTGGTCTGGGAGAGGCCACTGAGGAAGTTACAAGGGGGCTGGCAAAAAGGCAAGCAGAAATAATGCCTTGCATTTTCCTTTGGGCAGGGAGGGGATGGGGGAGGTCATCTTGAGGGGACAAAAAATAGCACAAGTGTTCCTTTGGTGGTATCCGTGCTGGCTGTTCATTGGCTGCAGCTAATTTGGTATTCTGAATATTCAGTGAACTGATCTAATGCTTTAATAAAATTAGGAACTGAGGTGAAAGGACGATGCACAGAGGAGGATTTTCCTCCCCAGTCATTTTCTGTTGAAAGCAGTGACCTCTACTTTTAATGAGCTGAAAGACACTTTGCCATCATCTGGGAGACTGGAGAGGGAATCCCAGGGTGAGGCCAGAGTCTGACAAGACTCTGAATGTGCTGGGGTGAATGCCTGTGTGAATACTGCCTTCCCTCCTTGCTGACCCCCAGTTTTCCCATTTCACGAGTGCCCAGACCAGCCAGTTGCGTTCCACTGGGGAGGATGGGAGGGGAAAGAGAGACGGTCACAGTTTCCAGACAGGGGTGGCACAGAAAAATAGTCCCTTGTGAAACTCCACCGGCACACTGGATGAATTCTAGGGTCAAGGTCAGCATTCAGGTTTTCTCCAGGGAAAGGAGACAGGAAGTGGCCTTTAGATTTTAGAACCAAAATATAAACCCTATATCAAACTTAGGATGTACTTTGCCTTTCCCAAGCTTTCCAACAAATGCTGGTGCCCAAACATCTTGGCCCCCTAGGGTAATTTGGGACCAACTTTACAGGAATGGTATCTCCCTTCCCCCCCCTTCAGGAAAGGCAAGGCTGATGCCCGTAATTCGTAAATCTTGCAAAGGCCCAGAACCCATGCATAGGTACTTGACATTCAGGTGTTTACTAAATTTAATGGAGTCACTGACAGCAGATTAGAGACTCCCTAGGAACAAAAAATGGTCTAGTTCAGTGGTTCCCAAGGAGGATATAAACAAACTGCCCAGATACCAGAGGTCCATCCACAGCAAATGTCTACTTTCTAGATGGCACATTAACAGTTTGAAACAATGGACTTTTTTCATGTTTGACTTCTGGGCTAGGTAGGTCTCCCTCAATGGGAAGAAGATGTCCTTGACTCCTTCCTTCTCCCATCAGCTTTCCATCACTAGTCAAGGAGTCTTTCTAAAGCACTTTCATGGCCCTTTACAATCTGCCTCCAACCTTCCTGTCCAGTTTTGTCTCACACTCCCCTTTACATAGTGTAGCCAAGTTGGACTACTCCTTATTCTGCATTTTGCCCTGCCTTCTCCCTCTTCTAATGTTTGCTCCTATTGTTTCCCATGCTTGGAATGAATTCTCCCTCCCTCATGTATGTCTCCATCTATTGAAGATGTTTCCAAGCCCAGCTCAGTCAATCTATGAACAAGCATTTATTAAGTGCCTATTATGTGCCAGACACTGTATTGGTGTTGTAGATACAAGTACAAAGAATGAAGCAATCACTATTCACGAGGAGCTTACATTCTCATGGAAGAAACCAAACTACCACCACCTCTATGAAGGCTTCTCTGAGCTCTAGCACCTCTTCTATAATAGTGATCCTTCCCTTTTCAAGTTTTTCATAGAACTCACTTTTTTTGCATTTCACCCTTCCTTGCACCATATTGTTTCATCTCATTGGATTGTAAGCTCCTTGAGAGCAGGCTTAGCTCTATATCTAGCTTCATTTTCCCAGCACAATTCCATGCCTTGTGCACAGCAGGCACTGCATAAATATTGAAGATATTTGTTGTAGAATTGAGAGAAGCGGCCAAAAAAGCTCAGCTCATACCTTGTCTGCCTATTTATTGTGAGGGTGTGTGTGGGGTGTTCAGGGAGGATGAACACCTCTGGCATAAGGGCTGCTTATCCATCTTTGGTGTCAACCTGTCACCCAATTCTTGCCTGTAGTTCAAGGGCTTGGGCAAATGCCACACCTCAGTAAACCATCTAGGCAGATGGGCTAACCCAGGCTGAGGATAACGAATAGACCTCAAAACTATTGGTGAATTGGGGGAATGTCCACCCCAAGCATGTGAAGAATTCCCCCAGTGGAACGGGCCAATGAGGACAATTTGTTCTGACAGCCATGAAGGCAGCTGAAGCAGGTGCTGTAGAGAACTCGGAGCTTAGTCAGACATGGAGAATGCCAAGGTCATCCACAGCATCCCAGGCCATCACCTTGACTTCTGTCCTGCCACTGGACTTTGATGACTCTGGAAGAAAGAGTGAGGCAATGACTTTGTACAACTTTGTATTCACTCACAAGTCAAGACATCTCCCCGTGATGTCATTGGAAATGAAAGATGAGCAATGATAAGAATTATTGTGAGAGACTGACTGTGAGGAAGCATCTTTCCTTTGGTTTCCATCATGGGATGTTTAAGGTTGGTGGACGGACTCTCTTTGCTGTTCCTGAAAAATACTCCTGTGATGAACGATTGGTGCATGGTCCATCCCGTTACAAGACTATATTAAATGGTTCATAAGATCTTAATTTTAGAGCTAGAAAGAGCCTTAGAGGTCACTTAATCCAATCACTTCATATCACAAATGTGGAACGTGAGGTCCAGAGAGGAGAAATGGAGCAGAAGACCTGTCTGACGTGGTGGTTTGAATAAAATCTAGATAACCTGAAACCTTAGGGCTCAACATATTTAAAACTGAACCCAATATCTTTTTATCTAAACCTTCCCCCTTGTGAACTTTTCTATTACCATTGAGGGTACCAATATCCTTTGTTCCTTAGCAACTCTAGAAGTAGCTAGGTGCCATAGTGGATAGAGTGCTGGACCAGGATTCAAATTCAGCCTTAGATGCTTATTAGCTGTGGACAAATCACTTAACCTCTGCTTGCCTCAGTTTCTTTAACTGTAAAATATGGATACGACAGCACGTACTTCACAGAGTTGCTGTGAGGGTCCAATGAGTTGATATTTGTAAAGTGTTGCACATAGCAGGTACTTAATAAATGCATATTAATTTTTTTTCCTGTGGAGTTTCCAGGTAGACCAGGCAAGAAGATTTGATCCTCCCATGGGATATAGAAACCACAAGTTCTTGAAGAGATGAAAATTAGCCTTTGGCTCAGTAGGGATGAAGCCTGCCACAAAAGGGATGAGGACTAGAGCTGGCACTCATAGCATTTCAGAGAGCATCTAGAAACAATAGAGTAGGTCTAGGTGGATGAGATAGATAAAACACAACAATGGAACCCTAGAATGGCCTTAGGAGCTATAAAAATGACATCATTCTGAGGGAATTATCCAAAGTGTTAGACCATCCTCTCCCTTAATTCACCCAGGAGCCCCTGAATCTGGGCTTGACTTATTGTTTCTGCATGATTCAAATTTCCCATCTCAACTTTTTGATTTCACCTACCTTTGATATCAGTTATACTCACCACAACCCCAATTCACTACTATGTCAACCATTTGCCCTGCCTCATGCTGAAACTGAGTTGGGCTAACAGCCCCTCAGCTGGGTTTCTGACATCACACTGAAATCCCTTAAGAACCCAATATGATTTTATCATTCATGAATCTTTCTAAAGCCTTCTCAGAAGCTATATGTCTCTCAGCCTGCCTTACCTCTTAGTGGAATAAATTCACCTAGCCTTAACATGGCTCTGTCCAGTTTCAAGTGCCATTCTCTGGTTTGTCAGGGCTTGGTGAACAAATTCTATTTATTGTACCTAGACTCTTTCACCTAGAAGGTACCTAGAGACAGTTAGGTAGCACAATGGATAGAGAATGAGTTGGAATCAGGAAGAACTGAGTTCAAATCTAGCCTCAGAGAGTTACTAGCTGTGTGACACTGGGCAAGTCACTTAACTGTGACTTAACTGTTTGCTTCAGTTTCTTCCTCTATAAAATGGGGATAATAAGAGCACCTACTTTGCAAGGTTGTTGTAAGGATCAAATGACATATTTGTAAAATCTTTAGCAGAGTAGCCACAACATTTTATTGTTGTTGTTCAGTTATTTCAGTCATGTCTGACTCTTCATGATCCCATTTAGGGTTTTCGTGGCAAAGATACCAGAGTGATTTGCCATTTCTTTCTCCAGCTCATTTTACAGATGAAGAAATAGAGGCAACTAGAGTTAATGACTGGCCCAGAGTCATACAACTAGTAAGTGTCTGAAGATGAGTCTTTCTAACTCCAGGCCCAGTGTTTTATTCAATGTACCACTCAGCTGCCCTGCAACTCAGTAACTCAGAGCATAGCAGGCTCTTAATAAATGCTTGCTTTCTTTACCACCCTACTAATGTTAGTCCTATCTCTTCTCAGCTTTTATATTTCCAGCCTAAGTACTAATTTTTATAATGTTTTAATCTTTTCGTAGATGGAAATGCCCATTGCTCCCTAAATAATGGCATTTGCCCATCTCTTGATGTTCATTGACTCAGATAGGTTTGTCCTCAAATATGGTAGCCACAACTGAACATACTAGTTTACATTCAGATCAGGTATGGTTCATAAAAGAATTATCTGATGGAACTCTCAATGAAGAGAATCCCTTCACCAGTGTAAATCAGCACCAGCTCTGTAACTTGGTGTCTTAGACACTTGGGGCACAGAGGTGATAAGTGGCTTGCCCAGGGTCAGCATGTATCAAAAGTGGGACTTGAAGCCAAGCTTTCCTGATCCTTCCATCATGTTTCCTTTACAGTTAAAAAAAAAAAAGAACACAATAAATCACTTCTTCCTGGTTCTACTACCCTGTAGCCTTCATGGTTAAAAAAAAAAAAAGAATAAAATGCTGTCCATCCCCCCCTCCAAAAAAGACAAAAAAAAAACCCAACTTGGGGGGAAACTAGGTGGCACAGTGAATATAGCATCTGCCCTGGAGTCAGGAGGACCTGAGTTCAAATTTGGCCTCAGACACTTGACACACTTACTAGCTGTGTGACCTTGGGCAACTTAATCCCAATCACCTTGCTTTCTCCCCTAAACCCCTTCAAAATGCTGTCCACATCCAGAAAAAGGACTATGGAGTCTGAATGCAGATTGAAGCATAGTATTTGCTTTCTCTTTCTTTTTTTCTTTTTTTTTTTTTTTTTACTTCTGTCTTGTGGTTTCTCCCATTTATTCTAATTTTTCTTTACAACAAGACCAGTGTGGAAATAGGTTCAATATGAATATGTATGTAGAGCTTATATCAAATTATGTGCTGTCTTGGGGTGGGGAAGAGATGGGGAGAAATTTGGAATTCAAAATCTTATGGAATTGGGGCGGTTAGGTGGTGCAGTGAATAGAACACTGGGCCTGGAGTCAGGAGGACCTGAGTTCAAATGTGGCCTCAGACACTTAACACTTCCTATCTATCTGTATGACCTTGGGAAAGTCACTTAACCCAAATTGCCCTGCCCTCCCTCCTCCAAAGAGCAAAAAAACCCCAAACAAACCAACAACAACAACAAAATCTTATGGAAGTGAATGTTGAAAACGAAACATTAATTAATTAATTTTTAAAAGAATACAATAAATAGCTTCAATAATCATTTATCAAATACTTATAATATGAAAGATAATGAGAATACAAAGAAAAAAAAAGCAAAAGAACTCCTCTCCTCAAGGAGTTTACATTCTACTTCCAGTACTGCTTTTCCTTAGTAAATGAGGCTGAATTTAGACCTTTCTCTGACAGTTGACTTTCAGTAGGTGACTCAGTCACGGCCTGCATTTTGAATACAGTATGGGGTGGGGGGGGGAAGGGGAAAGACCTTCACTTTCAAAGCAGCTAGCATTAGAGGAAGAATTGGCTTCTCATTCAGAGTTAAGAGACTATTATGACCTCCCATGTTACTCCTGGTTCATTTATAATCAGCTTTTTCATTATCTTGCAGTGAAGCCAGCCCAGAATCACATTAATTGCCTATAACTACAGTCGGGTGGTTCATTTATTCTATTAATTTGGAGTATCCAAAATGGTTTAACCTCTATTTTTGTTTAAAATACTTTTCTTTGGCTTTGTAACCTCTGGTGTAGCTGGAGCTAAATAGCCATAAACACGAACGTGCATTCACTCTTGAAAATACACACACACACACACACACACACACACACACACACACACACACAGAGCAGGTGGATGGAATAGTCAATGTAATTTGAGAAATACCTATAAGGACCTTCCTTCCCAGGTGTACTCTCCACCTATTAGGTGTCCAAAATTCTACCCAGCCTTTCCTCTTATAGAATAAGCATTACTTTGCACCAGGCATCTTTGTTGGACAGGTGACCCTTCCAAAAGGTACTGATTGAACCCTAAGTCAGGAAACCAAGGTTCTAGATTGGGCTCAGTCATTAAGTAACAGCACAACCCTGGGCAAATCATTTAACTTCTCTGACCTTTGGATTCCCCATTGATGAAACGAGGACAGTATTGTCCTTTCCCATATGGCCCTTTGAAGTTCAAATGAGATAGTGTATGTGAAAGTCCTTTGAAAATTGTAAAGTATTATATAGATGCAAGATATTAATAATAGTGATGAACGTGATAAGAAAACTTTTCTTCCTTGAAAAGAGAGATCTTGGGGTCACATGGCAATTCAAAGTGGGTGTTATTGCAGAGGGGAAAAGAGTACTTAAAGGATGTTGGGAGGAAAACCAAAGATTCCCTGTACCAGAACAGGTCCACACACAGAAATAATTCAATTAAATGAAGGTGTATAAGCCCCTCCTTATGTGTATGAGGCGGTGTGGTACTATGACCAGAGAGCTAGCTAGCCTTAAAGTCAGAAAGATGTGGGCTCAAGTTCCAAGTCTGACACTGGCTGTGACCTTGGGCAAGTCCTAAGCTCTCAGTACTCCTAGACAACTGTCTAAATCTGTAAGATACCAAACAGTTATAGGTCTGCATTGGTAGGGGAAATTTTCTTACCATGAGTTACCTACCACCAATGAAATCACAAGTAGAGGCCCCCAAAAAGTCTAAGATGAAAGGTAGTGTGGTCTAATGGATATATTCAAAAAGACCTAATTTCAAGTCTTGCCTCTGACCATGACATTATTGAGTGCCCCCAGTTAATTCTCTACTGCATTGGTAAAAGGAATTTCCATACCAGGTGTTCCCTATGCCAACAAAATCACAAACTGAGAATTTTTTTTTTGTTACAAAGTATTGTACTTGTTTCTGGGAAGACAAAGAGATATAATACAGACTCTTCTTTGGGGCTTGTAAGAGGTGAAGGGGATGAGGAATTTAACACATATTCTACCTTGGAGTATAATCCAAGGTAGAATAAGGGTGGAGGCAAAAGAGAAGGCTATAGACAAATCTGAACAAGGAGAGCGTGCTTTCAGTTTGGTAGATCAAGGAAGGCTTCCCAAAGCATAAGGCATCCGAGCTGAGCTTTGGAGGAAGAGAAGGATTTTAACTCTCTCCTCTTAGGTTTTTCTGAGCTTGGGAATCTTCATAACCTGTAGAGTAAACATGTTTCATTGGTCTCCTCTGAGCCTCATAATGGAAAAATCTTCCCATGCATAGGAATTTCAAGCCAAGCAAATTAATTACAGCCCAAG
This sequence comes from Gymnobelideus leadbeateri, assembly GCA_011680675.1. Taxonomy (NCBI): domain Eukaryota; kingdom Metazoa; phylum Chordata; class Mammalia; order Diprotodontia; family Petauridae; genus Gymnobelideus; species Gymnobelideus leadbeateri. The sequence continues at coordinate 174,463 of WOXC01011874.1, read as the reverse complement.
GCCAAGGGCCCTTGCCTTGCTTGCAATGGGAGGCTGTGCTATTGGCCTAGAGGAGGCTGCATGTGCCAAAGAAGAACCCCAGTGGTACCTTGGAGGCTAAGGAAGGGTGGAGTGAGTGAGAAGAGGAGAAACAAGCCTCTGAATGGTAATCTGCACTATATAGGCCAAGCTTCCATTTCATGAGGCACAGGGAGGACTATGGGTCTGAATAAATAAATAGCTTACACAGGTTGTAGGAAGTAAAGTAGTTTCTAATTTCATCTACAAAAAGAAAAACAAAGCATTTCAGTTGCATTGGCTGATTGCCAAAGCCACATGGTGTTTCTTTGTTAAAATCACCATGTGTCTCTTTGTTCTTTTTATATCATTTATTGCAGCATGGAAGAAGAAAGTTCAAACATCCCACCAACTCTTCGCAATTGGATGGTGATGGCAGGAGGTTTGGGGGGAAGGATAACATTTGGGTGTTTCATTTTTAATAATGAGCATTCTACATTTCCCCATCCCGTGGAAGAGAGCTAACAGGAAAAAGCCATTTCTAGAGCAGAAGCTGAAAGAGCGGGGAGAAATGAAATAGAATAAAAAAAAGACTACGGCAAACCTTCTAGAAGAAAAATCTTAGGCACACTTTGGAAGGTACGAGAAGGATAAAGTAAATTGAAGACTAAGAAACCTTAAGGTCATCAGATCTTCTGGGGGAAAAAGTCACATAATAATGGCTTGGCCAGAAAGGGAAAGTATTAGAAATTCACAGGAAAATAGGATCACAGATTTAGCACTAAAGGGGATTTTTGAGGCCATGGAGTCTGACTCGATTTATAGATAAGAAAACTAGCTGAGAACATTTAAATGACTTGTTCAGGAGGAAGGAGAAAAGCATTTATATAGTGCCCACTATGAGCCAGGCACTAAGCTAAGCACTTTTTTTTAAACCGTTATTATCTCAATTGTTCCTTACCACAACCTTCAAGGTAGGTGCTATGGTTATCCCCATTTTACATATAAGGAAACTGAGGCAGACAGAGGTTAAATGAACTGTCCAGGGTCACACAGCTAGTAAGTGTCTAAAGAAGGATTTATATAAGACTTCCTGAATCTAAACCTAGCACTCTTATCCACTGCATTATTATCTTATCTGCTCGATTCTGAAAGAAAAGAAACATAACCTGGCCCAGAGCCCCAAATGTGGACAACATGCAATAATATGCTCCATATAAAGTCTTGGGGGGAAGTTTCTTATCATGACTCTTACTTGTACCAAGCCAGGTTCCACCGGAGCAAAGTCAGCTAGCTGCATTTCTACCTTAGGTTTTGAATGGTGCCTCTAAGAGTTTGGGGTATCCCTAAAACTATTGGCTCAAATCTCTGCTCTAGTGTGTTTCCCTTGTTATCAATTGCCAGTTATCTCCTCAATATCATATAACCAGTGCCAGTTAATAACTCCTCAATTTCACATTGATTAGTGCCTAGAATAATTTAGTCATTTAACATCGATTAATTTTTACAAAAGGAATATTGGCAGAGAAAATATAGCAAGAGTAGAAATACTAAAACATGGGGGCACATTCCATCCTCTACCATTTCAGTCCTGCCTGATTTTCCCAGCAGGCCTCACTCCTCTGGACTCTATCATGCCATGTGCTAGGCACCCACCCCCCATTTTTAGCTTCTTTTTATGTGTTATCTTCCCCCATTAGATTGTGAGTTCCTTGGAGACAGGGATGGTCTTCTTTTCCATTTCTTTATCTCCCCAGTACTTACATAGTGCTTACCACATAGTAGGCACTTAATAAATGTTTGTTGATTGACTGACTGACTAGGGGGAGAAGACTCCCACCCCACCAAAAGTTCTCTTTTGAATGTAGCATACTTGATGGACAAAGTCACTCCCTTACTTGTTTTCAGCATCTTATGTGCCAAGATGATTCACTGCTGCATAGGGTCAAGAAAGTCCCTCCCAAGGGCTATGCTGGTGCCTCACTGAGCTTGGCTACTGAGAAATACTGGTATAGATGCCAGTTCATAGACCTTTCATGGCCTAGTCTGTTCCATGTCCAACAGTTGTTTGCCAAGAGCAATCAAGAAGCCACAAAGAGACACAAAAGGCACCACATTCCCAGCCCCCCATGAATCGATTAGCAGGTAGTCACTGCTGCCCCCACTACTGCCTCTCTCCCCACCCAGAAGCTCACAACAGACCTTGTCTCAATCATTGCCAGGAAAGGGAGTGAGGTTAAATTATTGGAGACCTTAGTATGCACACACTCAGTTCTGGCTTAGCAGTCAACCAAAAAAGCCCCCCTTTGACAAGTTGTAAGAAGACAGAAAAAAGTCATGGAATACTTCTGCATACTCTGAAGTCCACATGGGGTATTGCCTCAGGCAGAACATGCCAAGAATGCTCATAGGCTTCCACTGGCTAGTTCTATGTTACAAGCAGTGCCTGCTACTTGGGAGTGAGATGGGGAAAAGGACTCTGGGGCAGCTAGTAGTGAACAAAGAAATATTAGAAATGAGATATTTTGTATACAGAGGAAAGTTTCTTGATTCTTTGTGTATTAAAAAATATAGAAATGGAAAGAACTTCTTGTGTGCCATGTTAATAGTAGTCTGAGAACAGCAATAGACCAAAGCTCAAGAGATTTTTCAAAGAAGCCTGAGCAGAGTAGAAGTTCAGTAATGGAAATAGAGAGAATAGTCTTTTTTCTCCATAAAAAATCTTATTTTAATTGATTGCTTTTATTTTAACACCTTCACTTCCAAATATGTCTCTCCTGTTTCCCAGAAAACCATCCCTTGTACCAAAAATTTTTAAAAGAGAAAAAAGTTAGACAAAACCAGTCAACATATCATATATGATCAATATTGTGCATCATTCAGTTGTTTTCTGTCATGTCCAACTCTTTTGGGGGTTTTCTTGGCAAAAAGTATGAGAGTAGTTTGCCATTTCTCCACTTTACAGATAAGGAAACTGAAGCAATCAGGGTTAAGTCACTTGCCCAGGGTCAGGAAGATGAGTCTTCCTGTCTCCAGGGCTGGCACTCCATCCATTATGCCACCTAGCTGCCCCCACTGGTTAGTATAGTCAATATAAAATAGTCTTTACAAGAGGAGTAAAGAAATACAAAACCTTCAAAAATGAAATTTTAATAGTATAGTCAGGTTTGATTAAATTAGGGGGAAATAAGAAATGTGTCTAAAGAGTTTGGTCTTGAGTTCCGGGCCACATCACGAATTGCCTATTGGACATCCCCCAACTTAATATCCAATGGGTATGTCAAATTCAAACATTCCAGAATGGGATACATTATCTTCACCCTTTGCAACCCATCTATCCTCCAAACTGCTCTTTTTTGATGATGGTATCACCCTACTTTCAAGCTACTGTGTCCTCACAGTCAGCCTTTACTCTTCCATTTTCCCATCAGCCAATCAGTTGACAAGACTTGCTGATTGCACCTGACTCTCATTCCTTGTCTTCACTCACATAGCTACCACCCTAGTTCAGGACTTCATTGTCTCTTGCCTGGATTATTGCAACAGCCCTTTAATTAGACTCCTAGCTTCTTGTTTCTTCCCTCTCCGTTCATATAGGTGCCAAAACAATCTTTCTTAAGCACAATTTGGATCATATTCATTGCTCAAGAACCTTCAATGACTTCTTGTTGCCTCTAACATAAAATACAAACCCCTCAGTTTGGCATCTATAACCCTTCATAGTGTGGCTCCAGCCTGCTTTTCCAGGTTTATTTCACATTACTCCTTTTCAAATACTCCTGTTGAAATACTCAAAAACTTCCTCTCAGTTAAATGCCTCAAAGCTGAATGGACTGCCTCATGGAGTAGTAAGTCCCCTGTTACTGTTCTGATGCATAAGAAGAGGATAGATGTCTCATTGTTAGGTGATGTGGTAGATGGAATTTATGGATGACTTCTGAGGTTCCTTTTAACCCTGTCGATGATTTTATGAGGGTCTATAAAAATTAAAGGCATAGATAGTAGTCTATCTTTTGTATTTAGAGACTATCCCAGTGCTTGGTACATAGTAGGTGCTTAATAAAAACTGTACTGAATGAGGCAGCTAGGTGGTGTAGTGGATAGAGCACTGACCTTGGAGTGTGGAAACCCTGAGTTCAAAGGTGGCCTCAGATACTTACTAGCTGCATCACCCTGGGCAAGTCACTGAACCCTGATTGCCTCCAAAAAAATAAAAATATGCTCATTGATTGACACTTAAGTCACCTTCTTCTTTTTAAGTTTCACTGATGAGTTTTGTTTTTACATTACATTTACAGATTATCCCCACTTGGTAAAAGTAGAACAGTTAAGTAAAGCTGATGATGTGACCGCATCTGAAAGGGCACATATTTCACATATGTAGTATCCCTTCCTACCACTCTATTTTTTTAATTAACAGAAATCTACTTTGTATTCCTCTTACCCATCACCTCATTGGAAAAGAAAGACAAAGGGAAACAAATTTCTTGTAAAAATATGCATAACCAAGCAAAACAAATATTCCCTCGATGGCTATAGATATGAAAATATATATATGTCTCATTCTGCTCTCTCGTTTCTTAAAGTAACAAAACAATATTCATTGGAAAAAGAAAAATGTTGTTTGGTGGTACAGAAATTTAAGTCTAGAATTCTATTCAGGGCTGATTTCACAAGTATACAAAGTAGACAATTACCTACATAGCATATTTGAAGAATACCAGTGGCCCTGCCTCAAAATATCTCCCAAATTCACCTCACAATCCCGGCTATTCACTCTTTGAGGTTCATTCTTTCGTCTTTTTGTCTTACAGAGTAACCTGTCAAAAATTCATCAGAATGAGTGTAAATAACAATTGTTTCTGTTTTGGCCACAAGCTCTGAGAGTCTTCCTTCCAAAGACTGATTCTTTTGTGAAGACAAACTAGGCCATCTTTTGCCTCAGTTCTTACCTAGCCTTTAACTACTGAATGAGTGTTGCCTCAGACAAACTGGGACTGGGAAAGATCTCAGCTTAAAAAAGCCAAGATCTCCTGCTGCATCTGGGGGCTGTTGCCAGTCATTCTGACCTATGTCTTAACATTGGACACAGATGATTCTGGGGGAGAGAGAGACTGATGACCTACCTCATTTAAACCCAATTCACTTAAAAGTCAAGACATCACCTTCCTGATGTCACTGAAAGATGAACAACAAAAATGGTCAAAAATGCAAGTGCCTCCTTTTCCCATAATACCTTTTGTCTTTTTCAGTTATTATCAGAGGGGATCAGTGGACAGTCAGCTGAGAACATATCATCAGGGGAATGGAGTATAGGATGGGAAGGCCCCAGGCAGGAGGGGAAAGAAAGCTGAAAGGACCCAAAGACAAATTTCACCTACTTTACAATTCCTCTCAGGGCTGTTTCTGACTAAATTTAATGTATTTAAATGATTTTTAAGTCATTACTGCAATAATACATTTTGTGTATGTTTTTAAAGTTTTTCTTGTTATTACTCTCAACCCAACGTTTACGATAAGAACCCATTAGGCAACAGTAAAATCAAACATCAAATATCCACCAAAATGCCAAACCTTGAAACATGTATATCTTTTTTTTTCTTGTTTGGGTCCCCAGTGCCTATGGAATTGCATTATTTATTCATTTATTTTTAACATTCTTTTTTTTAATTTTGAGTTCCAAATTCTCTCTTTCTCTCTCTCTTCCTCTCTCTCTCTCCCCTCTGCCACCCATTGAGAAGTGAAGTAATATGATATCCATTATACATGTGAAGTCATGCAAAACGTATTTCTACACTAGCCAGAAACATGTACATCTTAATCAGAAAGAGAAAAAAAAATAAAGTGGCACTGGGACATCTTCTGAACGCCCTTTGCTTCCTTTCCCATATTTCCTTGCATGTTTCATATTTGTGACATCATACTACTCCATCACATGAATAGAACACAGTTTATTCAGTCATTTTCCAACCATTGGACATATAAAGGATTTCCAGTTTGTTTTTACTATTACAAATAAAGTTGCTACAAATACTTTGATACACATAGGCCTTTTAGTCTTTTTCATGATATGTTTAGAATAAACCCAGAATCAAAGGGAGCCTATTCTGCGATGCCTGTGGGATACTGCCAAATTACCCTCCAAAAAAGCTTGCCCAAGGTGCACCAGGCACTATATTACAGATACTATATTATATTATTACACTGTATCAGTAATAATACCTAATAATAGTATATAACAGTACCCATAATATAGTGCCTGATGTGACTAAATTGCTTAGGGAATTGAATCCAAGACTGAGAGTTAATGAAGGCCTGAGTTCAAATGCTACCTAAGACACACCTACTAGCTGAGTTGGGAAACATTAAATTCTTCTCCCCATCCTCCTTCAGAAACTTCAGAAATCCACAAATGCCCCCAGGTGCAAACAGACATTCAATTTCCAATGAACAAAGACAAAATAGCAGGATTTTTTTTTTTTTTTTTTGCTTTTTGGAGGGCAATTGGGGTTAAGTAACTTGCCCAAGGTCACACGGCTAGGTTTTTTTTTTTGTTTGTTTGTTTGTGTGTTAAATGTCTGAGGCTGGATCAGAACTCAGGTCCTCCTGACTCCAGGGCCAACACTCTACTCACTGCACCACCTAGCCGCCCCTAAGGTATCAGCTTTTGTCACTCTCTTCTCTGCATTTTGGGGCTGGTGATGACAGGAAAAGAATTCCTAGGGCCAGTCTTAGAATTATTGGGGGGGACATGGACCCTTCTCTCTTGTGTCAAAGAAAGAAGACTAAGGATAAAGTATATGGGATGACGGGCTCATAAATTTAGAACGGGAAGAAACCCAACAAGTCACTGAGGTCAACTTCCTTAATTTACAGGTGAAGAAACTGCATCTGGGAGAGGTTCAGGGACATGTATGTGCAAGGTCACACATGTAGTATGTGGAGCTGGGAATGTTAAGAGAATGGTCAGAAAATCAGACTGTTTGAAGACTTTATTTCCTTCCCTGACACAGCAGAGAATATCTGTGCTCCTTTATGTGTCAATATAGATTTATTTTTATGTCTTCTATTTAAATTTATGGAGGAAGGAAAAAACCACTATGCAAATTACAAAATGATGATAACAAACCGAGAAGCACATGACCGACTAGAAAGAAAGGGATGGTTTCCCAAAAGTAATGGGATTTTCTACTTCAAAGTGCTTTTTAAATGACGTACTAAAACTCCTTTGAGAGGAGAGGGGAAGAAACCTCAAGGCCAGGTGACAGAAACTCAGGACCCACGAGTCTGAGTGATGGGTTGTTGGGGTCCCTGTGGGGACAGTTCTTTGGGGGAGCCAAACTGGAGTCTAGGGGATTCTGGGTCTCCCTTCTGTCCTCAGCCATCACTTCCCCCTCCAAAATACTCTTTCTTTCAAGGAGCCAAGGTTAATTACAATTGGGACTTTTACTACAGAAGCAAATATTGAGTACTGGGTGAATGTGTGTGTGTGTGTGTGTGTGTGTGTGTGTGTGTGTGTGTGTGTGGTGTGCCTTCTTATTGCAACAAATGACAATGATTAACCACAGAGAGGAAACACAGGGATGGATAAATGATAATAGTTAATAGCTATATAGCACCTTAAGATTTACGATGCATTTCATCCTCATAACAATCCTGTGAGGGAGGTGCTATTATCCTCCTTTTCAAAAGAGAAACCTGAGAGTGATAGGCTATGACTGGTTTAGGGGTATCAGCAAACCAGGGATTTACCTGGTTAATCCAGAATGTGTCAGGGATCTTTCCAATTCTGTAGTGACCTTGGCTCCAATGGAGGTGAAAGGAATGCATGACAGTCCTTACAGAATTTATTTTGAAAAGGTTTGCTGACTGCAGTGTGTTTCATTCACTGGAAGCAGTGCTAGATCTGAAGTCATAGACTGTTCAGTTGTGAACAATTCTTCATGACCCCATTTGTTGTTTTCTTGGCAAAGATAATTCCTTCTCCAGCTCATCTTACAGATGAGGAAACAGGATTAGGTGACTTGCCCAGGGTCACACAGTTAGTGACTGAGGAAGGATTTGAACTCAGGTCTTCCTGAATCCAGGTCCTCTATCTACTCTGCTACCTAACTGCCTTGAAGTGATAGGATTAAGGCTTAAATCCCAGCCTTACTACTAGCTACCTGTTTGACCTTGGTTGAGGTCTTTGAGCCTGTTTTTCAATATGGCAAATGAGGTGAATGAACTAGATCAAGGATGGGGTGGCTGGCCTTGAGGCCACATGTGGCCTTCTAGGTCCTTGGGTGCTGCCTTCTGACTGGGCCCAAGTTCTACAGAACAAATCCTTAAAAGGGGATTTGTTCTGTGAAGTTTGGATTCAGTCAAAGAGCCGCACTTGAGGACCTAGAGGACCACATGTGGCCTCAAGGCTGCAGGTTCCCCACCCCTGGACTAGATAGACCTTTAAGGTCCCTTCCAGTTCTAATTCTGTAACCCTCTGCCCTTCTTCACAAATTTTCCTACACCTACAATGCCTTCACCCCATGTCAGCCTAGTAAAATCTTTTCCATCATTCAAGATCCTATTTAGATGCTCTCCTTTCCATGAAGCCTTCTCTGATCCCCCCACATACATCAAGAAATTATTTTTCCTAATGTGTTTAATAGGAGTGTATGTGTAGAGCCTATATCAGATTGCATGCCATCTTGGGAAGATAGGAGGAAAGCGGGGAGAAAATTTAAAACTTATGTAAGTAAATATTGAAATCTAAAAATAAATTAATTGATAAAAATAAATAAAAGAAATTATTTTTCCTTCTTAGACCTTGCATAGCATTTTGTCTGTGCTTCTTTTGTACTGATAATATTCCATCTCATAGTAGTTATTTTCTATTAACTTTAAAATTAATTTTCAATCTTGGAGGCTTCATTGGATCTTTCCACATTACCAATATCCTATGCAATCAAGCAAACATTTATTAAGCACCTACTATGTGCCAGGAACAGTGCTGAGTACTGGGGATGCAATTAAATTGAAGAAAAAAAAAAGACAGCCTTGGCCCTCAAGGAGCTTACAATCTAATAGTGGGAGAGGAAACAACAACCAAATGGAATTAGGAAGGGAATATCTTGTTCTGTGGAGTTAAAACCAGGAAGAACAGAAGAGTGGAGTGAGCCCAAAAGTCCAGTTTCTGCCTTTATAGGCAGACATTGGGATCAGTTTGGTACTCCGCCCTCCAACCCTCCCATCAAAGAGAAGAGTCTAAGGGAGGTGGTATCAGTCAAAGCTTGAGTTAGCAGCATGGTGATGAAATTTGAGGTGATGAGTTTAACCTGGGAGGGGCATCGTGTGGAGTTGAAACCAGGCAGGGCAGCAGATGCAGAGTGGAGAATCTGAATAACTCTTTGCTTTGCTCCAGAGTTGAAAGCCACTCCTTGCTGAGACGATGTGTACCAGATGTGCTGAGCTGGGGCTAGGTTATCTGTAGTTCGAACTGGCAAAGCTACAGCAACCTTTCATGTGTTGTGAACTCCATGAGAATGGGAACTGTGTCTTATTTATCTCTGACGATCCCTTCCCCTCTCCCCAAAACCTAGCACAGAGCTCTGCATTAATAAATATTAAATAATATTCAATTCATTTCTCTCCTTCCCACCTGCCCCCGTTAGTGCAGGGCAAATCTAAACCAAAGACTGTCTGCTTCCCGCCATCTGTGAAAGTGAAAAGCCTTGTTTGGGAGCTGCTTTAGGGCAGCAGGGATAAAGAAAAGATTCCTGACTTTGGAATCAGGAGACCGTGGTGCAAATATTACCTTCACCACTGTGTGCCTTTGAACAAGTGATCTGACCTTTCTGAGCTTCAATGCCAAATTAGTATTCTTAAATAGTTTATTTTTATCTTTTGAGCAAAAAGTATTTGAAAATGAATTTGTCGTCACACATTGAGCAAATTAGAACAACAACCTGGGACAGCTAGGTGGTGCAGTGGATAGAGCATTGGTCCTGGAGTCAGAAGGACCTGAGTTCAACTTCGACCTCTGGCACATAACTAGCTGTGTGACCTTGGGCAAGTCACTTAACCCTAATTGCCTTGCCTTCCCTCCTCCAAAAAAAATCAAAAACCCCAAACACCAACAAATCCCTCCCTACATGGCTGCATAGTCAGTCATTATTCCTGTCAAGGGTTAAGCAATGAGTCTCATCTGCATGCTTTTGGACCCCTGGTTTCTGCTTTCTTTGATCAGAATTCTAAAGTCCTTCAAAGTTGTTTTTCTCTATAATGTTATCACTGCATCACTGTTTTCCTAGTTCTGCTTACTTCAGTCCACATCAGTTCATAAAGGTTTTCCAAATTTCCTGAAATTAACCATTTCATCATGTCCTATGGCATAATAATAGTCCATGAAATTCATATGCCACAGTTTCTTTAGTCATTCCCCAACAAGAGGCTATCTCAGTTTCCAATTTTTGGCTAACATGAAAATAACTACTATAAATATTTCTGTAATACAGACTTCTTTTGATCTGACCAGGCTCTTAATGTGGTATCCATGAATCTCTTTCTTTTTTAAAATTTTGATATCTTTCAATAGAATTGATTTCCTTTGTAATCCTGTATATTTTATTCAATGAATCTTAAAATATTCTAAGGATAGGTTTCATCAGATTGTCAAAGGGGTCGACACACACAAAAAGGTTAAGAACCACCCCCCCCACCCCCAACTAGAAGATCCCTAAGGACTTTTTACTGTGTTCATTCCCAGGATCGCATCTGGACCATTTGAGTGAAACCATACAGACCAAGGTATTCACAACAGTTTCTTGTCTCCCCAACTCCAAGTGCACAGTATGCCCCACCACTCCTTGTAAAGAGTACCCCAAGGTAGGTTTAGGCAGCACTATTCCCAATTATTGACCAACAAAGCCATCAGGAAATTCGGGGGGAGTTCTATAACCATAGCTATACTCAAGCCTGGGAGGCCCAAATGATGAACTTTTAAAAGAAAGGAAAAGAAAAGCAATTAGCCCCACCATCTTCTGAAAGGCACGCCAGGAAATAGTTGTATCTGCTGGCATGCTTTCTGCTGTCCCCTGTTTCTTATACTTAGGTTGACCTCTGCTGGGTAAATGTTGAATCACAGTGGATTTTATTGAAGTTAATGTGATTTGGGGGTGTTTTTTGGTTGTTTTAGTTTCTAACTATTGGCTTGTTAATATATGGTATGGAAAATTTAGCTTGCTTTATCAGGAGAAATGAAAGAAGCTATTGTGATGAGAGCATAATGAAGGGATTTTTTAGTTATCTTATTGAGGAGGGCAGTTTTTAGACACATTAGGTAAGACTGGTCTTGCTACTTACTGCCTGTGTGAGCCCAGGCAAATCACAACCTCTCTGGGCCTCAATTTCTTCATGTTTAACACGAGGGGCTTGGAAAACAACTTTGAAAGACTTTGGAATTCTGATCATTGCAACGAAAAATCATGAGTCCAGAGCACTGAAAATGAAACCCACCTACTGCCTAAGGTGTCCATGATGTGAAAAGATTAAGAACCCTGAGACTAGAGATATCTAAAGGCCCCCCTAAAGTCACTGTGGTGACTGACTTACAATGGTGATACACTTAAAATGAAGAATGAAACATAGCATTTTAATTTTTTTCAATTTATTTACTTATTTTTAATTTTCAACAAGATTTTTCATTTTCATTTCATTTTCATTTCCACAAGATTTTGAGTTATAAATTTTCCTCCCCTTCTTTCTCCTACTCCCCACCCCAAAATAGCAAACCTACTTAATACCCCTTCCCCCAATCTCTTCTCTTTTATATCCTTCCCCATTCCCAACATAGCATTTTTAGACCTGGCCAACATGGGTCTATGTTTTGCTGGCTCGTACACACTTATTATGAGAGTTTTTATATTGTTAAATTGGGGAGATAGTGGGATAAAAATAATAAATGCTTATAGAGATTAACTAATTGTTTAATTGAAAATGAGTGAGTTGGGCTGGATGCTCTCAAAGGTCCTTTTCAACTCCGAGTCTATGAACTTATAACCATGAGAAAACTGGGGCACTGGAAATAATCTGGGGTGAATCTGGGGTGAGATGACCTGAGTTCAAATCCCAATTCTGTTTCCTACTACCTTTGTGGTCTGGAGCAAGCCACTTGAGTTCTCTGCAGATTAGTTTCTTCACCAGCAAAATAAGGAGGTTGAACTAGATGACTTTTGATGTCCTTTCCAACTCTAGACCTGTGATCAACTCAACAAGCCCTACTATGTGCTAGGTGCTAGGTACATAAAGAGAAACACGAAAGTCCATGCCTGCAAGGAACCATGTTCAACTGGGAGAAAATAACAGTTATACACAGTAAATACAAAATACTTTAAAAGTAAACACAATCAATTTTGAGGGTGGCAGGGAAAAGCACTAATAACTGGGAGGGCCAGGGAGGTAAAGGAGAAGAGGGGGAGCATTTTGGCTTCATGATCCTTTAATTTATATTATCTCCATATATAGTATTAAAATAGCTAAATAGGAAGGCAAGAACAATTTGAAATTCAACGTGTTCTGGGATTGTATAACTTCCAAAGGACAGAAGGGACAGAGTCAACACAGTGTTAAAGTCAAGAAAACCTGAGTTTGAATTCCGACTCTTTGGGGTAGAACCTAGGCTGACCTGTACCCGAGATATAGGTTGTCCTTTCCCCTCCAAATACAGAATGCTTATACTTGTATGTGCTTGTTATATTAAATGCTTGCCCATGATCTGAGATAATGTAGACATATGCCATATTCAAGCTCTAGTCTGAGATTACACAGTAGATGACAGCAGCCATTTTGGCTTCTCTACCATACGTCATTAAATTCATTATTGGGAAATCTCCTCATCTTGTAAGATCTAATCAGCCCTGTTACTCATACCTCATCAATACCCCCAGCTCCTGTGATTAGAGAGTGGAGCTACAAACTCCTCCATTTAGGGACAACAGAATGGACATTTCCTCATTTCCCACCCAGCAGCACTCATTTTGGACTTTTCTTTGAATTTTCTGGAAGCACTTATTTTTCACTTTTTGGACTTCTCCACCATGTGGAGGTGATTGGTGCCATGTGCCTCATGATTTCTTTCTCCTCCTCCTCTTTTCTTTTGTCTGTTGTCTTCCCCCTACCCCCCCTTCCCCCCCTCCCCCCCCGCCCCTGCCAGCCACACACACTTTTCAGGGCAGCTAGATGGTACATTTAATAAAGCACCAGACTTGCAGTCAGGAAGATCTGAGTTCAAATTTGGTCTCACACTTACTGGCTGTGTGACCCTGAGCAAGTCACTTAACCCTATTTGCCTGTTTTCTCACCTGTAAAATGGACTAGAGAAAGAAATGGCAAACCACTCGAGTATTTTTGACAGTAAAATTCCATGTACCAAAGTCCATGGAGTCATGTAGAGTTGGGCACAACTGAACAGCAACAGTCCCCCCTGCCCCATTGCAAGAACTTTGAGGAAAAGAACTGTCTTTTAAATTTGTTTAAAATTTATTATTCTCAATTCTTAAAAGGCATAGAGGAGGTGCTTAATTAATGTTTATTGACTAACTAATTAGATAGGGACATAAGGAGCCAAACAGAGTTAGGAGTTTTAGAGTCCTCAGACCTCATCCAGGTAAACAGAATATAGACCACAGTTTACAGAGGAAATAACTTCGTGATGAGATCAAGTACCCATTAAAGTGCTGAATTATTCATCTTGGCCAAACAAATGGTTTTGCACAGAACTACCAAAGGCAGCCAATTTTCTTCAGTTAGATTGGGCAGAGAGACCTTTAGTGCCCAAGTGAGAGTAATGTATTTGATTAGTTATCATCTTACTCAACCCAGTATACATATACGCCTTAAAGAAAAGGCTAGTGAGAGTAAATTGAGATGAAGTTCAGTGGATGTGTGTATAATCTTTTGAACACTTGAGATTTTCAGATGGAAAATTCAGGATTATATTTCAATCCATCAAGTCCATCCATTGGAGGACTCCCAGGGCTGAGATAGAAGAACTTTCTAATGTCAATTAAAATGTTTCTAAACATTGTATAAAATACCCCAGTGCTATATGGAACCTGGGAAACCAGCCCAGTCCCTTATTTAATTTTTGGTTTAGTGACTGTTTTCTCCCCAAATGCCATTTCTCTAACTCATTCCTTCCACAGAGACTGTGGTGTATGCAGGGACAAAGCCTCATTGCTAAGTGCTGATTTTTTTTTTTGAGGGAAGAAAAAGAATTCTTTGGATTGACCTTTGGGCTTTAGTGGGTCAGCAATATCTGATTCGTATTTACATGGAAATAAGTGGTTTCTCTTCCCTTATTGCCTTTACAGGAAAAGATGGAATGGTAAAACTCTGACCTTACATCTTGAATCTCTGCCATGATGAATGGTGCAAAAAATAACTGCCTGGATACACACAAGCATATTTGTGTGCGGTATTCATGTATGTGGATAGCACATGCATTATATACATGTGAACATAACATATGTACATACATGCACGTTTAATAAGAAAGACATAAATGCCCAGGAATAAATTAGGCTTTGTGTATACATGCATCTTGTATGTGTATATGCAGGTATGTGCACATACATATGCATACATATATATAATGAGAGACATAAATATCGAGGAATAGATGAGCCTTTGATTCATTTGCATATATTAATATACACACATGTGTTCACATATATATATACATATATTTAATAAGGGACAAATACCCAGGAACAAATGTGGCAAAATCTCTCAATTATATTGGCCACTTGTAAAATAGGTGGATACTCATTATAGTAAAATTCTTAAAAACAGACATAACCTTCCCTTGAAACAACATGAGCTACATTTTTTTCTATAATGAAATTCCATTAAAATGCTACATAGAAGATGCCACTTTCAAATGCAGTCATTAAGGATCAACTACATAAATGTATTTTAAGAAATACAAACCAGCAAGATTGAAATAGACCAGAGGCCAAGGAAGTATTTACTTCTGTGCATGCAATCAGTCTGATAAGTCCCAAGGTAATGAACATATCCAGGGGTGTGGATATATTTGGAGAATATATTCCTCCAAAAGGCTTCAGAAAGCTGATTGTTAAATGTTCGGTGTGAGCATTTACATTTCAGAAATCAACATATGCTATAAATCAAGGTTTGATTTATTATTTCCTGATTGTCTAGACTTAAGAAAGTCTACAGAGAAAGCTTCGAAGCTAAGTGGTGCAATGGATAGAGCACTGGGCCTGAAGTCAGAAAGACTCATCTTCCTGAATTTATATCTGGCCTCAGACACTTACTACCTGTGTGACCTTGAGCAAGTCACTTAATTCTGCCTCAGATCCTCATCTGTGACAGGAGCTAGAGAAGTAAATGCAAACTATTCCAGTACCTTTGCCTCCTCAAATGGGGTCATGAAGAGTTGGACACAACTGAGATGACTGAACAACAACAACACAGAGAATATTAGAAAGAAAGCATAGGAGAAAATGCTAATAATGTATGTTAAACTTAAAACTATGTCCTGGGTACGTGCTTTTGATCCCAGAGAAGTGAGTGTTAAACGTTCACCAATATGCCACTAGACTGATCTTCTAATTCACTGATCCGATCATTCACCCACCCAACAAAGATTTACTGTGGAACTCCTATGGGCAGAGCATGTGGTGGGCTTTTAGGGAGGGGATAGGAGACTTGGTCAAGATATGGTCTCTGACTTCCTCAGTACCAGGTTTTCTGACTTCAGAGCCAGTACCCTTCCCATTGCTCCACATGTGACCCTCATCCTCTGATATCACAAGCTACATAGTTGGTGCCAAGTATGAGTTTAGTCTGACTCTGAGAAACTGATTCTTAAGTTTTGGGGTTTTTTTTTTACTGACCCAGATGCTTGGCCAGAACTTGTGGTCTTCTCTACCCCTAGCTGGTACTTGATATAACAAGCCATGGAAGTTTATGCCACCATCCCACACCATTGCTGAAGTTAGTCATTACAAGACCTTGGAAGTTGGGGCCTCTAATCCCTTAGTTCTTTCCCAATTCAATGGCTGGCAAACTCTTCCCATATCTTCCTGCTCCCCTTCTCCCTGTCATTCAAATCTCCATGCAGTGAGGTGAAAATCCTCCCCATCCCCTAACCTCTCTCTGCATTCTCTTTCCTAACCACCTCACTCCACAGTCCTTATTTTCCTCTTCTCTCCTCTATTGTGCTTCCCAGAGCTACTGACCTATTGATAACAAACTTACTTGATCCAATTTGACCCACTCACTCTTTAGGGTTAGGTTATTTAGTTCCAATTAATTTTTAATCTATGCTTCAAAGGCCCTTTAGTAAATGCAAATTTTAATGCATTGTGGTCAGGAAAAGGTGCATTTAATATTTATGCTTTTCTGTACTTTTTGTGCGATATTTATACCCTAATATATGGGCAATTTTTGTAAAGGTACCTGGCATAACTAAGAAATAGGTATACTTTTTTATATTTCCATTTAATATTCTTTAGAGGTCTATCATATCTAACTTTTCTGAAATTTTATTCATCTCTTTAACTTTCTTCTTCTTTACTTGATGGCTAGATTTATCTAGGTTTCTCTCATTAAATATATATGTATGTGTGTGTGTATATATATACACACACATAACAGACATATATATGTATGTATATGTGTATGTATACATACATTCACACATAGTGTTCATTAAGCAATTGTCTCATGTATTCTTACCCTTACCCTCATTCTTGGGGATTTCAATATACATGCTGATGTCCCCTCAAACATCCTGGCTTCCAAGTTCATCAACCTGATCAACTTCAATGATACAGTCTATACCAATGAAAGGTGATAATAGGTGGTGACCAAGTGAGCCAGGGAAGAGGGTAGATTTCAGAAATGCTCTGGAGGTACAATCAATAAAACTGTCAACTGATTTGATGGGAGGGAAAATAAAGTTGAGTCAAATATGACTCCAAGGAATGTGGACTAACTAGAAGGATGGTCATGAAACAATAAAGTTTAGATTGTCTAACCCAACCATCTCTTTAGTATCTGCCCTATCACGATTTCCTTAGGCCCCTGGATGACTCAGGATCACATTCTGGCTGATATAATCCAATTTTGAGTCACCTAAGGCTATACTATTCTAATTGGTGAATCCTCCAGCACCAACACATATCAACCAATTTGTCTAGCAGGCCACAAACTCCAGACCATGTTTCATATCATATCCAACTGTTCACTCCAATCATCTTCTTGTTATCAACTCTGTTGCTTAGTACATACTACCTCACACCCCAAATTTTTATCTCTTGCTATGGAGACAGTAATAAAAATCAACAGATCATTGTCTTTGGAAAGATCCAGTCAATTGACTCCCCTACACGTTCACCAACCATGTGACTTTATAAACAAAAATATACTTCCCTAGCCACCATTCCTTATATGCATTGTCCATCCATACTGGAATTTAAACTACTTGAAGGCAAGAACTGTCTTTGTTTTGTACTTCTACCCCCAACACTTAGCACAGTGCTTGGCACATAAGTACTTAATAAATACTTCTCATTAACAACCAAATGTAAAGATGATGAGTTCCACTTTGAACAGATTGAGCTTGAAATGCTGGTAGAATATCCAGGTAGAGATAGAGATTCAGAATAGGAGTTAAAAAAATAGATGAAGTTCAAATATAAATATTCAGGAGTCATCCTTGTAGAGATAACAACTGTACCCATGGCTATGATGTTGTAATGTTGCTGTGTATTGTCATTATTTCTATTTATGATATTTCCCTGATAGGTTGTAAATACTCCAAAGTCAGTGACTGTGACTTATACATCATATCCCCAGTAACATTTAACACCATCCTGTTTATCAAGTAGGTGCTCAATAAATGGATTGGACATGTAATAACCTATATCAGATTGCTTACTGTCTCAGGGTGGAATGGAAGGAGGGAGGAAGATATTTAGAACTCAAAACTTAAAAGAGGGGGTGCTAAATATTTTAACATGTAGTTGGGGAAAAATTAAAAAATAAAAATAACTAAATACTGGATTGGAAAGAGGCATCTTGGTACAGGAGAAAGAGTGCTGAACTTCAAGACATAGAACCTGAATCTTGTTTGAATCCAGACTTTGCTGTATGCTACCTGTGTGACCCTGGGCATATTGCTTAACCTCTCTTGTCCTGATTTCCTCATGAAGTTGTACTAGATGACCTCTGGCATCCCTTCCAGTTCTAGATCTACGACCTTTTGAATGAATTAAACATAATATAGTACTGAGAAGATGCATCATACAAAGACAATATTGGAAAACTTTAAAATTCATTTATTTATTTTATGAGTATTTAAAATCTATTTTTCCTGCTGCCACACCCAGTTGAGATAATAATAATAATAATAATGATAACCCTCATCACAAACGTGCAGAAAAAACAGTTCTCAGAGTATCCATGTTGGAAAATACATGTCTTGGCATTTTATGTCCCTCTTCTCTCTGACAGGAGGTGAGTGGCATTTTCATCTTTAGTCTTTTAGTTTTTTGCTTTGATTAGATTTCTAAGGTCTTTTAGTTGATTTTCTCTATAATGTTGTTATTACTGTGTAAATTGTTTTCCTAGTTAAGCTCACTTCACTCTGCATCAGTTCATAGCGGTCTTCTCAGATTCCTCTGAAATTGTCCATTTCATCATTTCTTATAGCACAAAAATATTCTCTTATATTCATAAACAACAATTTGTTTAGCTATTCCTAATGAGGAGACACTCCTTTGGTTTCCAATTTGGGGTTATTATGAAAAGAACTACTCAAAATATTTTTGTATAGAGGTCCTTTATCTCTTTCTCTGATACCTTTGGGTGGTATAGATCTAGTAATGGCATGGCTAGGTCAACTTAGGAACTTTGGGGGCATAATTCCAAACTGTTTTACAGACTTAGAATATTGTAAGAAAGAAATGTTATCACTTGATGCATGGACAAGCTCTGAAGAGTACTTGCCAATTTATTTTTCAATCTATCGAATACAGTTACCTCTGGTTTTTAATATGAGATGCCGAGAGATAGACTGAGACATGTCTACCTATTTAAATAATTCCAGAAGCATATGAATGGAAAACTTCTATTAGCATTTAAATGACACATTTCCTTGTCAGAAACTCCATTATTAGAGGTAGAAATAATATAAGAGACATGGAGCTGCATTCCAGGATGTCAGATAAGGGAAGATAACAGGAAGGAAATATCAAATAACAACCAAAATGACAACAATGCCAGAAACATAAAACTGGAGGGCCTAAGGCAAAAACAGAGCTTGGATTAAGGGGAAGTACAGGGAAGGTGTTTGATAATTTTTTATTGATTATAAGCTTGAATGTGGTTTAGGGGATCCAAAAGTCCTCAGAGAAGGAAGAAGATAAATTCCAATGAGAACAGCAACAAAACAACAATAGTGATGACAACAACAACAATACCTTCAATTGAAGGATCTGGAAACCTGACAAGGAAAAAAACCTATTTTCCTTCATCCTACAGGCTTACATAAGAAAGTCCTGCTTCGAGGAAGGCAAGGCAGAAAACACGGCCCACAATGGCAATTGGAGAACAAAGGCAGTGACAGTACTGACATCTGTTGAAAATGAACCCATTAAATGGATGAAAAGACTAAGATGACAGGCAGGAAGATTTAGGGGTAAAAAGTTGGAAGCAAAACTTCTTTGAGCACATTGCATTGAAAGATCACTGTTCAATGTATTCTCATTCTGACAAAAAAAAAAGGCCAAATGCAAAGTAGAACCTTTTGCCACAGTATTAACATGATGGAAATATAATAATAATAGCTAGCATTTATACAGAGCCTGAAGGGTTGCAAAATACTTTATGAATAATATTTCATTTGATCCTCACAACAAACCTGGGAGGGAGATGCTATTATCATTCCCATTTTTCAGATGAAGAAAGTGAGGCAGAGGTTAAGTGGCTTGCCCAGGGTTATATGGCTAGGAAATGTATGAGGCAGAATTTGAACTCAGGTCTCCCTGACTCCAAGTCCAGCACTCTATCACCTAGTTGTCTGGGTTAGTACCCAGGGCCTGGAGCATGATTTTCACATGTGTCATTGTGCACTATAGGGAACCACACACAAAGGATCCAGATCATTGCCAGGGTCCCTGGATTTCTGAGACAGAATGCTACAGGGAGAATCAGGAGACTCCCACCCCACCCTTCTACCCCCATACAACACCTCATTTGAGCATCCAAGAAAATGGTGAAAAATCACCATGAGCTAAAGAAATATTAGGGAGCTTTTTTTTCTCAAGACCGACATTTGGGATTATTCTCCTAAACCTCAGTAGCAAGTTAACTAAAGCAACTAAAAGAAAATGCCTTTATTTTAAATTCCCAAACTTCACATCTTGCTTCAATGGGTCTTCAGTGTCTTTTGGAAGATGAGAAATATAGCTTACAAGAATAAAAAGGTGATGGGTCCCTTTGTATCCTGCCCTGACCATACCACAACTGGAGTACTGTGTTCAGTTCTGAGCACTATTATTTTAGAAAGAAAATGGATAATCTGAAATGTGTCCAGAGGAAGAAAATCAGACTGGTGGAGAACTTGGAGTTTTCATTACACAAATATAACTTGGGCACATTGATCCTTATTTCCTGAAGGTCAGGTAGGTTACTTCTCCCTCCTCCCACAGGGTACTCTGGTAGCCTCAAGGAGGATTAGAGTGTCTAGTCTCTCCACAAATAGCTCCAGCCCCCATTAATTGTGTTCAGTTGTAAGAATGTGTTCCTTGTACCCATTCCCTGGTTCCATTTAGTCACTAACAATCAGACTTTTACCAAACAAAAAAAAAAAAATTCACAGTGAGTAGAGTGCCGGCCCTGGAGTCAGAAGGACCTGAGTTCCGATCTGACCTCAGACACTTAATGCACACACAAACAAAAACCTAACCGTGTGACCTTGGGCAAGTTATTTAACCCCAATTGCCCTCCAAAAGGCAAAACAAAAAAAATTTCACTTCAAAAAAGTATAATCACAAGTATGCAAACTTATGCCCCCAATATATGGGATTTAATCTTCTGTGTCCAACTCTGGAGAGGGGAAGAGGACTAGATTCATAGCTTAATTTAGTTCTTATGGAGCATACAGTTCCAGTTTCAAGGCCAAAACCCCCTGAGGCTGGAGTCCCAGGCATGCTGGCTCCTCCAGGCTCTCCTGCCAAGCTAGCTGGCTGCAACACCTTGCTGGAAACTTGGTCACTGGGGAATTGCTGCCAGCTCCTGAAATTGAGAAGGACAAACAACACAGATCAGAAACCCCAAACCCATTTCTTGGAGATGGGGTAAAAGAGAGAGCAGGAGAAGGTATTTCCCTCTCTCGGTTCAGTTTGTGGCACCTACTCTGTGGGTGAACTGTGGTCTTCACTCTCTGGAAACAACAGGGAAGAATATGAAGAGCCTAAAGGAAAAAGAGAGTAGGGAAAAAAACCAGAAACTGTCTCAGTCTGTCCAGTTTTAAAGACAAGGCCTTTCCAGGCACTCAGCCAACAAAAGGAAGACTCCACATTAGGCAATCCAGGCATTGCCCATGTGAGTCCAAGACTGGTTTAAAGAACCAGGGATGATTCAGCTTGGAGAAAAGAAGACTCCAGGGAATGTGATAGCTCTCTTTAAGCATTTTAAATGCTTAGCTTGAAAAGACCAAGGTCAAACACTGCATCCTGGGCCATCTCTAGATGTCCTGATCTATATCTGGCCACTGGACCCAGATGGCTCTAGAGGCTAAAGTGAGGCTGTTGACTTTGCACAGTCCTTCCTCACTTAAATCCAATTCACTTGCATGTCATAACATAAACTATCTGATATCATGGTCCTCTTCAAGAACAAAGGACAAAACAGCAAGCATTTTAAGGGCTATTGTATGGAAGGGGGATTCAACCTGTTCTGTTTAGTCCCAAAGAACAGAACTAGGAGCAATGGATGAAAAGTTGCAAAGAGACAAATTTATGTTTTATGTTAAGAAAAACTTAACAGAGCACTCCCTAATTGCAGTGGGTTGCCTTAGGAGGTATTGGGTGCCCTTACTAGAAGCCTTCAAGCAGAGGCTAGGTGACCACTTGTCAAGCAGGTTGTAATGGAATCTCTTTTCAGGTATGGGTTGGACTAAATGGCTGAAATTCCTTGCAAGACTAACATCCTGTGGTTGTGTGAGAAAGAAAGGATGGAGCACAGAACAGGCCTGTGTTGAATGGAAACACAGCCTTTCTTTGATGATATTGGGAGAAAGTGCCTTCAAACTAAGGTAGAAGTGAGAGGAGAATGAAGAAGGAAATCTTGTGGGTTAGGATCCAGCACTTTTTATAGACTGAAAGGTAGAGTTGATAAGCTTGGCCCAGGCTTGTCTGAGGATTAAATAAGATCGTGAGCAAGAAAGCACTTTGGACTGTTTAAGCACCATACAAACAGAAAGTGATCTTATTTTTACTCATGAAATCATGTTTGCCCTTGGGTTCACTCTGACAGATAAGAACCATTCACTGGACACACCCTGATTATCACACTTTCTTGCATTTAGGGAGAAGGGCTAACATTTTTCTTTATGTATGTTTGGGGCATGGGATTAATTATTCCAGAAAAAAAGTCAGTGATGGTCCCATTACTTTCTGCCCTGCTCAGAGTTATAACTGTTATTGTTTAATCATTTCAGTTATATCTGACTTTTCATGACCCCATTTAAGGTTTTTCTTGGCAAAGATACCGGTTTTCCATTTCCTTCTCTAATAGATTAAGGTAAACAGAGGTCAAGTGACATGCCCAGGGTCACACAACACAGCTAGTACCTGTCTGAGGCTGGATATGAACGTGGGTCTTAACTCTAGGCCTGGCCCTCTATCCACTGTGCTACTTAGAGTTGTAACTAGGACAGTGTAAACGAGGCTTCATTTCTGGGTGCCATATTCAGAGGTTGCTGACAATATTTGCATTCCTTTGCTGACAGAGAAACAACAGAACTTAACCACTAGTTAGGAATAAATACTTTTGGATTGTACCTGTGATTTCACTGGTATTAGGAAACTATCTCTACTAATGTAGACCAGCATTTAAAGAACCCAGTGTGCCAAAGTGGATGGAGAGCTTGTCTGGGGAGTCAAGAAGGCCTGGGTGTTAAGTCCTGTCTTTAACGAATCCTGGCTCTGGGCCAGTACCATAAACTTACCTTGTGTGACTCTCACACATAACAAGAACAACATATTAAAGTATTAAGCTACCTAATGGTCCTCTGAGAGGAGTACCTCTTCCAACTCCCCACTCATCTACCACCCCACTCTGCCCTGCCTCTCAACTTAGGACTCACTTCATGACACTTGCCCTGTGTGATGTTTATGGTACTTGCCCCAGATACAAAGATCCCTAGTTACAGCTCTGGTACTGGTTGGACTGATTTTGAATTCCAGGTGCCACATTTTATTTTATTTTGGAGGCAGTTGGGTTTAAATGACTTGGCCAGGGTCACATAGCTAATAAGGGTCTGAGGCTGGATTTTAACTTAGGGCAAGTGCTGTATCCTGTGCCATCTGGTTGCCCTGAGGTGCCACATTTTAAAAGAGGCTTTAATACATGAAGCATATTCAGAAAAGGGTGAGTCAGGATGGCAGAGAATTTGTTCTCATGTTCTGTGAAAAATGGTTGGAAGAATGGGGAGAGGTTTAGTCAGAATAGAAGATTTAGGAGACACATATTAGCTATTTCAGATATTTGAAAAGAAAAGGGTTCATTCTACATAACCTCTGAGGGATGAATTACGAGTGATAGGAGGAAGTTGCAGGAAGGCATAATTCAGCTCAATTTAAAGAAGGGCTCACAATATGAATTGTCTCCAAACAGAAGGAGATGCCTGGTAAAGCTGTGCTGTCCCTATGGCCAGAGACTTAGTAATGGCCTGTTTCATCATCTCCAGGGGGGAAATTTAAGGTTGAAATTGACTAAGACAGTACATCAGAAACTAGAACTAGTCGTGTCCTTAGAATTCATAGAACAATCCTGGAAAGAACATAGAGGGTGTGACCATTTTTTGGAGGAAAAAAAAAAACAGTGACTTGGTTCTGTACTGCTAGGAAGGGTCAGAGTGTCTAACACTAAATGACATGTGGCTTCTGGGTCTAGGCTGACATCACGGTGAGGGAGGGAAGTGAAATATAGCTTGGGGGTGAAAGGGTGAAGATGGCAAGGGAGACCACTGGTTGTCATGATAGAAGCAGGCACTTATAATCATCAATGACCCCTAGCCTTCCTTCCCTGTGGAGAGAGGCAGATTTTACCATCACTCTCTGCTCTCAAGGCACTGGGTGCTTTCTTGCCCTAGTGAGACACTAGCCTTGATCATATCCCTCCAGGGAAGGTCTAAAGGAGAAAGGGCTATGAGGAAACATAGCTGAAGGGGAGGATGGCTTTCAAAAAACAGAAGAGGACAGGAATAACAGCAAGCTACAGCCAGACAGCAGACTGGGGGGGAAAAACTCAAAGGAAAACACATGAAGGAGGCAGAAGGAAATGACTCTGGGGATAGGAGGAGTGTCACAAACAAGGAAGAAGCATCAAAACTAGCTCTGCTTCATTAAGCTGTCTAATTTGAAGTAACACGTTCAGAAAATATGTGCACCAAGCCACCTAATGGATTTTACAAATTTGTATGGGGTACCAGGAACACAAATGTGCACACTCTCTCCCTGTCTTTCTTTGTCTCTCTATCACTCTCTCTTTGCTTCTGTCTTTCTGGTCCTATCTCTGTGTCTAGTTCTGTCTCTGCCTCTTTCTCTCTTGCTGAGATGACAATTAGCAGATAGAAACAAGGAAATCATCCTTGTTAGAAACTACCATCTTAAATCACATCTTTTCTTGGAGGAGGAAGAGGTCTCGGCTTCATTTACCTACAGATTTGATTTGATTATTGACCTGAAGAATAAATCCTCCTTAGCCCCAGTCCTCCAGAACATTATAGGCTCTTGGGATTGCATAGATTTTACACAGACATAATGCTGGTCATCTTCACTGCTATCATGAGATGGTGATTTGAAAATGTGGAGCAACTGATAATGAAGTTAAGATACACACTGCAACCAGCCACGATGGTCCTTGGTCTATCACATTTTCAGCCTAAATCACACACTTGAGAGAGTAGTTTTTAATTTCCACATTTGGAGCCTAAACACGTATTAAAGCACCACAGATTGATACTGGGAGGCATGATATTAACCTGCTGGCCTTAACTTTCCTAATAAACCCAGCTGCCTTGCTGCAGATGTAACCTAGGAAAACCAGCTGACCTGGGGGTTCGTCATGCTAGGTAATTAATGTGTGCTGGCCCCCAGCTCAAATTAATTTAATGATGAAATAAAATGCAAGAAATAATGCCTAAGCTCACATCAAAGGCACAAATTGGGTGGATTAGGCTGTATTATCTGACTTCTTTCTAGAGCACATTATGTTCACAGTAAAGTGGATGCTGTGCTGGTTTCCATCCGGATTTCTCATTCAGCAGCTGTGTGACCAAAAGCAAATGTGCCCCTTCATGCCCTCTTTTATCACACTCTTCCAGTTTAGCTCCCAGGTTTGCTTTAAATGAAACCTTAACCCTCATTACCTATCAACAAAATGAAGATTTCCACACCTCGGAGAGTAGTTGCCTCAATTTTCAGCTACTATTTCTAATGCTGGACTTGCTAATGAAGCTAGTGATGTGCTCACCTAGTGTGACTGGACCAGCGACACTCTGCTAAGCCTGGGAGAGTGATTTTTACACTATTGCTATAGTATAAAGTGCTTTCAGATGCTAAGTTTGAATCCTTGTTCTGTTCCTTATTACCTAGGTGACCCTGGACAAGTCATTTCTCTCTGGACCTCAGTTTCTCCATCTGTAAGGAGGATGTTGGGTTAGGCATGCATCTAAAATTCCTTCCAGTTCTAAAAATAGCTCATAGAAAGTACTGTCCCTGGAAGTCTAGAGACCTTCCTGCTATATGGAAAAAGCACTGTCCTGGCAGTTAAGAGATACAGATTCCAGTCTTATGCATTGGATCTCTGGGAGTTGAAAGAGGGATACTTAGGATAACTATATGTAAGAAGCAGAAGATAAACATAAAATTGTTATTTTTTTAATAAAAGTAGGTAGCAAAAATGACAATGTTATTTTCCCTGTTCAAGATCATATACCCTCTGGAAATCTACTTACAGACCCCCTGGGAGACTTTGGACCCCAGGTTTTCATATAGAGTAGCTGCAATGACATAAAAATACTGGTTGACACATTCAGAGTTCAAAAAAGACAAAATTCCCCAAAAGGAAATAAAGCCAATGGCCTCAGGCTACTTTATACAAATATATTAAAGCATGGTTCTTATGAAATATTCACTAGGAATCCTAGTGCAAGAGACAAATTTGATCTCACTGATTTCATTGAGACTTGGTGGGATGAGAGTCATGACTAGAATATGACGTCGGAAAGTTTTTTAAGCCAAATTCTATAAAAATGAGGATAGTAACATTTTATGTCAAAAATATATACTCGTGTGGAAATCCAGAAACTAGAATGAGGAAACCTCTCTAGAGTAGAGAGCATTTGAGTGAAGCTCAATGGAGGTAGAAAAGAAAACTATACAATGAACAGAGATTGCCACAGATCAGAAGGAAGAAAGTGATTAAGTTCAGTAAATGAATTGCAAGTCTGGCACAGAGGCATTACATAGTAGTAACAGGCATTTCAATTAACCAGACATGTACAGGAGCTCTCCCTCTGCATCAAGCAGAGCCCCTCATAATTTATTGATATCAATAATTTTATACTTCAAAAGATGAGAAAACCAACAAGAGGAACTTACATTCTGGATTTGACTCTCACTAGCAAGGAGGAACTGATTGCTAAGGGGGAAATGGTGGGAACCTTGTTGGGAAGGACCACTCCATTTGTCCAAAAAATATCTGGGAGATTTTAGTGGACTGGAAGTTTGAAAAGAATCAGTTATGTGATTTAGTAGCCAAAGAAATGAGTGTGATCTTGGGCTGCATTGAGAGGCCTTTCCAAGGCATTAAGAAGGCATTTAAATTAATTAATTAGTTCACATTTATTAATAAATATTTGTTATATTGCTACTATGCATCTATATGTATTGCTGGAGATACAAAGACAAAAATGTAAAGTTCCTCCCTTCAAGTAGTTTATATTCTATTTATATTCTATCCTATTTATATTCTATCAGGGAAACATTATGTATACATATTAGCATGTGCAAAAAGTACAAAGTAAATAGAAGGTAATTTCAGGGAAACTAGCATGGGGAGATGGAGGAAATCAGGGAAATTCTCATGTTTTTACATGAGCTGAGCTTTGAAGAAAGCCAAGGATTCTGGGAGGCAGAGATGAAGAAAGAAAGTATGCATTCAAGGCAGAGAGGAGAGCTTGTGAAAAAGCATGAAGACTGAAGATGGATTGTAAAGTTGAGGAAAATTAAGAAAGCTAGTTTGTCTAGACTGTATAATGCACGAAGGGGGAAAATCTATAACAGGCCTATAATTCTGTTCTAATCAGATCCCCATCTAGAGTACTGTGTTCAGTTCTGGGCACCACAGATTACCAAAGACATCAGTAAGGTGGAGGGCATCCAGAAATGGACCACAAGGATGGTGAATAGCTTTGAGTCCATGCCATCTGAAGAGCAGCTAAGGGAATAAAGCAGGTTTAACCTGGAGAGGATATTTAGCGGCAATATAAATAACCATCTTCAAGTTTTTTAAGGCTGTCATGTGGAGAAAGAACTTAATTTATTGTTTGACCTCACCAGGGGCAGAACCAAGAGAAATTACTGGAAATTATACAGAGACAAATTTAGGTATGATTTAAGGAGACCCTTCTAAACAATTAGAGCTATCCAAGAGTGGAAAGAGATGCCTTGAGGGGTGGGGTGGGGGGGGTTCATCTCATTGTAAGTCTTTCATTAGAGGCTAAATAACCACTTGCTGGGTATGTTATAACGGGGATTCCTTTGCAGGTCTAGACTGAAGTATATGGCAACTTAATGACCCTTCCAATCCTAGGAATTCCATGATAAACTGCTTAAATATGAAATAATCAGCTTTGGTATTTAGGGAATATACATGATCTTTGCATGATTGGTTATGGATCGAAACAAGTGAAGTGAAGAATCATGTGTTAATCGCCTACTAGCTATCAGTCATTGGGAATACAAACAAATAGCATATCTAATATTACTAGGAGATGAAGCAAGCACATTTTTTAAAAAGTTGTTAAATTCTTCTATATACATAACACTATGCTAGGCACTAGGGATACAAACAACTCAACTTCTGCCCTCAAGGAGCTTGAAATTTAGATAGGGAAAAGAGTGAGGTTTCCAACACAAAAGAGGCATTACAGAGTATTTGGTTTGTGGGATGACTACTTATTTGCTTTTAAGTGAGCATAGCACTATCATCATCACAGATTATTTAGTGCTCAGCCAAGAAAATGTGTGTCCAGGGCTTTCTGACTCATTTATAATAACTAATCTGCCACTTTGTCATGGAATTATTGTTATATGTGAGATCACTTTTGCTAATGTTTTTCTCTGAATATATCTCTATCTTATCTGGGTCTTCTACCCAGAAAAATCCTTTGTGAACATTTAAAAACAATTATCAGTAGCTTTTTTTCTTAACCTAAATGTGCCAAGAATGAGTTAGAAAAATCCATCTAGGGGCAGCTAGGTGGTGCAGTGATTAGAGCACTGGCCCTGGAGTCAGGAGGACCCGAGTTCAAATTCGCCCTCAGATACTTGACACACTAGCTGTGTGACTTTGGGCAAGTCACTTAACCCCAATTGCCATTCAAAAAGCAAAAAAAATCCATCTATATTGTTCACCTTGCATATCATTACAAATCACTTCATAAGTTCATATTTCTTTATATTCTTATTACTTTTAAAACATTTAAGTATTTATCATCCTAATGGATCTTAGTAGCTCATATCAAAGGATATACTTGTTACCACTACTTTCTCAATTCCTGTTTAATTCTCAACCCATTGCAATCTGGCTTTTGACCTCATCACAACTAAAATTATTCTCTCCGAGATTATTCTTTTAAAAAATATTTTTCCCCAATTACATGTAAAAACAATTTTAACATTTTCAAAAATTTTGATTCCCAACTTATGTCCCTCCCTCTTTCCCCCCTCCCTTCACTGAGAAAGCAAGCAATTTTATATAGGTTATACTTATATGGTCATGCAAAACATTTCCATATTAGTCCTGTTGTGAAAAAAAAAGATAAAAAAAGGTAAACAAACCAAGAAAAGTAAAGCTAGTAAAAATACTTTGCATCAATCTGCATTCAAACAGCTCTTTCTCAGGAGGTGAATAGCATTTTAGGTCACAAGTCCTTCAAAATTGTCTTGGATCTTTGTATTTTTTTTAATCAAATGCTTTGTTAACTTCTAGTTTACATCATTCATTTCTGCAAGATTTTCACTTACAAATTTTCTCCCCATTTTCCCCCCTACCCACCACCCCAGAATATCGATCCCCCTGGATATCCCCTCCTCCAATCTGGCTTTCCCATATCTTCTCCGATACCCCCTCTGACTTTCCAATAGGGCACATTGGCTCTCTATGCCCCAGTGCCTGTATATCTTAATTTCCCAGTTGCATGAAAATAATAATAATAATAAAATAATAATAATGATAATATTTTTAATTATTTGATTTTAAAACTTCGAATTACAGATTCTTTCCCTTCCTCCCTTGTCACCCACCCTTACTGGGAAGATAAGCAATTCAGTATAGATTATACATGTGTAGCTATGCAAAACATTTCCATAGTGGATATATTGTAAAGGACTGACTTTATTTCCCCCCCTCCTATCCCACCTTCCACTTGTTCTATTCTCTACTTTGATCCTGTCCCTTTTCAAAAGTGGGTGCTTCCAACTTCCCTCCCCCCACCCCAGCCTGCCCTCCCTTCCATCATCCTCACTCTCATCCCTTTCCCCTCTACTCTCCTATAGGGTGAGATACCCTATTTAGTGTGTATGTCATTTCCTCCCTAAGCCAAATTCAATGAGAATAAGGTTGACCCATTCCCTTTTGCCTTCCTGTTCTTCCCCTCCATTGTAACCATTTTCCCTTGCCTCTTTTACATGAGATAGTTTACCCCATTCTGTCTCTCCCTGTCTCCTCTCATTATATTCCTCTTTCACCTCTTAATATCACCTTTTAAGTATCATCCCTTCCTATTAAATTGGTCCTGTGCCCTCTATATATGTATACCTGCACACATATACACACATTCACATATGTATTCATACGCCCATGTACCCTCCTATATAGACATATATATGTAGATATATACGTTCCTATTCCCTTCAACTATTCTCATATTGAGAAAAGTCTCATCAATTACAATTATCATTTTTTCCTTGTAGGGATGTAAATAGTTCAACTTTGATAAATTCATTATGATTTCTTTTCCCTGTTTACCTTCTCATGCTTCTGGTATCTGAATGTCAAATTTTCTATTCAACTCTGATTTTTTCATCAAGAATGCTTGAAAATCCTCTATTCCACTGAATGACCATATTTTCCCCTGAAACATGATAGTTTTGCTGGGTAGGTGATTCTTGGTTTTAATCCCAGATCCTTCAACTCTGGAATATCATATTCCAAGCCCTTTGATCCCTCAGTGGATCTTTGTATTTCTGGGAATAGTTAAGTTACCTATGGCTATCAACATACAATACTGCTGTTACTATGTACATTCTTCTCCTGGTTCTGCTTACTTCACTTTGTAACAGTTCATATAAATCTTCCCAGGTTTTACTAAAAGCATCTTGCTCATCTTTTGGTATAATAGTATTCCATCACAATCATATACGATAACTTGTTCAGCCATTCCCCAATTAATGGGCATCCTGCCAACTTCCAATTTCAAGATTACTCTTTAAAATTTTTTTAAATTTAATTTTATTTTAAAATTCAATTTAAAATTTAATATAAAGTTCCAAATTCTCTCTTCCCATCCCCATTCCCCATCTGTTTAGAAGGCAAGAAAAACAAATCTCTTTACAAATACGTGTAGTCATGCAAAACAAATTTCCAAATTAGCCATGTCAAAGAAAGAGAGAAAGAAAGAAAAAAGAGAGAAGAAAATATGCTTTAATCTGCACTCTGAATCCATCAGCTATCTGTAGATGGATAATATGTTTCATCATGAGTCCTTTGGAATTGTAGTTGGTCATTGTGTTGATTAGTCACTATGCTGACCACTGTCTTGCTTAATGTACTCAATGTACCCCTTCTTATTCCCCGCTCCCTTTCTCTTAACCTCTTTCCATTCTATTTTTTTGTTGTATAAGATCAATTTCTGTACTGAACTTTGTATTTATGTGCATTCTTCCCTTCTAAAATGAGAATGAGGTTCAGATGTTGCGTGCTCCCCTACTACTGACTACCCTATTGTATAAACTCTTCTTTGCATATCTCATTTATGTAAGATAATTTCCCCCATTCTTCTTCCCCCTTCTCCTCTCATCCAGTGCATTCTTCTTCCTCACCCTTTCATTCTTCTTTTGAGATCATCAAACATGATAGAATTATTGGCTAACTAGATTCTAATTAGTCTAATTAGACTTTCTTTAAAAGCCCTGGTGAAAAGGTTCTGAGGAGTTACATTTATCCTTTCCTCATATAAGACTATAAATACTTTAATCTTGTTTGTTTTGTTCCTTTTGGATTCTCACTGACATTTTCCTTTTTATGTTTCTCTGGAGTCCTGTATTTGGCAAATTTTTTATTCAACTCTAGTCTTTTCATCAGGAATGCTTGAAAGTGCTCTATTTCATTAAATATCTATTTTCTCCATGTAGGAATTTTACTGGACAGGTTACTCTTGGCTATAATCCTACAGTCTTTGCCTTCTGGAATATCATATTCCAAGCACTGTTTCTTTCCTTTGGCAGTTACTAAATGTTGTATGACTCTGATTGTCACTCCATGGTATTTGAATTATTTCTTTCTGGATGCTTTTAGTATTTCCTCCTTAATCTGGGAGCTCTGGATTTTGGCTATAATATTCCTGGGAATTTTTGTTTTGGGGTTTCTTGAAAGAGTTGTCCGGTGGATTTTTTCTTTTAGATTTCTATTTTATCCTATGGTTCTAAGATATCTGGTCAGTTTTCTTTTATAATTTCTTGAAATGTGATGTTAAGCTTTAGCCCCAGGGCAGGCCTGACCAGCGACTAGGTGGAGGGACTTCAGATTACCAGCAGCTGTGCCAGTTTCCAGAATTATCAACACATAGATGCTAAGGACAATGTGAGAAGTCAGTGCAGTGTAGACTTTGGGAGCCAGTAGTTGGGAAGGTGTCAGCCTTTGCCCGGGGGTGAGAAGTCACTGAGGGCTGTGGCGCAGCCGCCTCCATGTGGCAGCTTCAGCTCCTGGCCGGCAGATTGTAGGGGGACCAATCAACCAGTCTGAGGGGTAATCACTCTTGCTTTAACTTGCTTGGATCTGTATTGCTGTCTAGGGTGGAGGTCCTGGGGTGTGTGACTAGCTTGCCAGAGTGTGTGGAGGCTTCAGAGAGGGCACCCAACTAATACCTTCAGGAACTGAGAAAACTCCAATGTTTGGTACAAAGCTCCCCTGTCTGGTAGCAGAGTTCTACTGTGGCAAAAAGCCCAAAAGTCAAATAATTGAGTGGCAACACATGCAAACGAGGGAAGCAAAGCAAGCAGAGCAACCCAACTTTACACTCCTATTTTGGGGACAAAAAGGATCAAAGCATAGAACAGGAGGAAGACAGTGAAGTCAGAACTCCTGCACCAAAAGCTTCAAAGGAAAAATACGAGCTGATTACAGGCCATAGAGGACTTTAAGAAGCAGATAAAAGAAGTGGAAGAAAAATTGGGAAGAGAAATGAGAATAATGCAAGAAAATTATGAAATGAGAGTCAACAACCTGACTGAAGAAAATAACACCTTAAAAAATAGACTAACTCAGATGGCAAAAGAGGCTCAAAAAGCCAATGAGGAGAAAAATGCCTTAAAAAGCCTAATTTGCCAGATGGAAAAAGAATCTCAAAAGCTCACTGAGGAGAATCATTCCTTCAGAATTAGACTGGAGCAAATGGAAGCTAGTGACCTGATGAGAAATCAAGATACTGTTAACCAGATCCAAACAAATGAAAGGATAGAAGGCAATGTGAAATATCTCATGGGAAAAATCACTGACCTGGAAAATAGATCCAGGAGAGAGAATTTTAAAATTATTGGACTACCTGAAAGCCATGATCAAAGAAAGAACCTAGAAATCATCCTCCAAGAAATTCTCAAGGAAAATTGCCCTGATGTTTTAGAACCAGAGGGCAAAATAGAGGTTGAAAGAATCCACAGATCACCTCCTGTAAAAGATCTCAAAAAGGAAACTCCTAGGAATATTATAGCCAGGTTCCAAAATTCCCAGATCAAGGAGGGAATATTACAAGCAGCCAGGAAGAAACAATTTGAATATTGTGGAAACACAATCAGGATAACACAGGATCTGGCAGCTTCTACACTCCAAGGGCTTGGAATATGATGTTGCAGAGTCAAATGAGCTGGGATTAAAACCAAGAATCACCTACCCAGCAAAACTGACCATCATGTTTCAGGGGAAAATATGGTCATTCAGTGGAATAGAGGACTTTCAAGCATTCTTGATGAAAAAACCAGAATTGAATAGAAAATTTGACATTCAGATACCAGAAGCAAGAGAAGCATAAGGTAAACAGGGAAAAGAAATTATAAGGAACTTATCAAAGTTGAATTATTTATATTCCTAAATGGAAAAATGATACTTGTAACTTATGAAACTTTTCTCTGTATAAGAATAGTTGAAGGGAATAGAAATGTGTATACACACACACACACACACACACACACACACACACACACACACACACACACACACATATATGTCTATATAGGAGGTTATATGGGCATATGAATACATATGTGAATGTGTGTATATGTATACAGGTATACATAGATAGAGAGCATAGGACCAATTTAATAGGAAGGGATGACACTTAAAAGGTGATATTAAGAGGTAAGAGAGGAATATAATGAGAGGAAACAGGGAGAGACAGAATGGGGTAAATTATCTCATATAGAAGAGGCAAGGGAAAATGGTTACAATGGAGGGGAAGAACAGGAAGGCAAAAGGGAATGGGTCAACCTTATTCTCATTGAATTTGGCTCAGGGAGGGAATGACATATACACTAAATAGGGTATCTCACCTTATAGGAGAGTAGGGGGGAAGGGGATGAGAGTGAGGATGATGGAAGGGAGGGCAGGCTGGGGTGGGGGGAGGGAAGTTGGAAGCACCCACTTTTGAAAAGGGACAGGATCAAAGTAGATTATAGAACAAGTGGAAGGTGGGATAGGAGGGGGGGAAATAAAGTCAGTCCTTTACAATATATCCACTATGGAAATGTTTTGCATAGCTACACATGTATAACCTATACTGAATTGCTTATCTTACCAGTAAGGATGGGTGACAAGGGAGGAAGGGAATGAATCTGGAATTCAAGGTTTTCAAACCAAATGTTTTAAATATATATAAGTGTATATATATATATATGTGGATAGATAGAGAGATAGATAGATAGATAGATAGATACATACATACATATAGATACTATTCTTAATACTATTTTACATGTAATTGGGAAATAAGATATACAGGCACTGGGGCACAGAGATCCACCATGCCCTACTGGAAAAGTTGAAGGGGGTATAGGACAAGATATGGGAAAAAGCAGATTGGAGGAGGGGATATCCTGTGGGACCGCTATTTTGGGGCAGTGGGTTGGGGAAAAACAGGGAGAAAATTTGTAACTCAGAATCTGGTGGAAATGAATGATATAAACCAGAAGTTAATAAAGCATTGGAAAAAAGAAAAGAAATGTGATGTTAAGGCTCTTTCTCTCTGGTCATGGCTTTTAGGTAGTCCAAAGATTCTTAAATTATCTTCTCAATACATTTTCCAGGTTAGTTTTTTTCCTATGAAATATTTCACATTTTCTTTTCTTTATCTTTTTTTTTTTTGGTCTCTTGACTTTGTTTTTCTTGATGTTTCATGGACTAATTAACTTGGCCAACTCTAATTTTCAAGTAGTTATTTTCTTTAGCAATCCTTTGTACCCCTTTTACCAAGCTGTTAATTCTCTTGATAGTTTTCTGGCATAGCTCTCATTTCTTTGCCCTTTCCCCCCCTCTACTTCTCAGATTTTCTTAATTTTTTTTGCTGCTCTTTTTTATTTCTTTGTCTCTTCTGGGTTTGTTTCCAATGTGTATTTTCCTTTGAGGTTTTGCTTGTAGATGTTTTCAAGTCATTATCTTCTTCTTTATTCATTTCTTCAGCTGCCTTGAAATCACAGTATCTCATGTTCTTTTTCATTTGTTTACTCATTTTTCTAGCCTATCGTTCTGTTTGCCTCTGGGGAAAGAGGGAGAAATGACTGGCCTGAATTTCCATCTTTTATGTCCTTCTGCTCCTTTCACAGTTCATTTTGAGGACCTGTAATTTTTGGTGCTTCCAAAGTGGTGCGATCTAGAGAGAGGTCTGTTCCCTGCCCTCCTGATCTGAGCTCTGCAAGTTCTTGAGCCAGCTTTGGGTCTGTTGGCTTATGTGTAGTTGAGTTTCAGTAGACTTAGTCACTATTAGCCAGTCCACTAGCAGGTTCTGCGGGTTCAGAGTAACTGAACTGCTGGTTCCCCCTTTGGTCTGGAACACTCCTGTCCTGTTTATACTATTTCAGGCTTACATGTTGGGCTAAAGACTAGACCTCAGTCATCATTCTGCTCCTGGGCTCAAAGTCACACAGTTACATTTCCAGAACTTAGTGCTCAACTAGGGCCCTGCTTGCTTGGGATTGATCCTCTCTGCCCTTGATCTGTGACCAGAAACTGGGTAATGGGTGATGAGCTACCAGATAGAACCCATTTCTGTACCTGATGTTAGTTCAGATTTTTTAAGTTCTGGTGCCTCCTTCAGCAACACTCTCTTGACCTCTGACCTTGAGAATGGAAATGTGCCCCCTGCCCCCGCTACTGCATCCTGTCACTGTTGCTGCATCACGCTCTTGGCCAGCCCTCACCCCAGTGTCACAGGATCTCTGTTTTTCCAAGCTTCCCTGGGCTAGAAAAAAATAACTCACTATGTATGATTTTTTCTTAGCTTTCCTGATCAGAATTCAATCTAGCACATTTTCTAGGTTGTTGTGGAGGAAATGTGCTGGATAAGTGAGGCAAAAATGCTTCCTCTCACTTCACTATCTTGACTCTGCCTCAAGATTAGTCTTGATAGTCACACCCAACAGCTTGCCTCAGTCATCCTTCTTGTTGTCTCTGCAGCATGACATTATTGATCACCCTCTCATTCCTTCCAAACACTTTCCCCTCCCTGGCTTTCTGTGATCCTGCTCTCTCCTGATTCTTCTAGTGATCTTGTCATTCCTTCTCAGTCTCTTACTGGATGATTATACATGTGCCGTAATGGGTCAGTGTAGCTCAGGACTCTGTCTAGGACTCTCTTTTTTTCCCCCTCTTGGCAATCACATCAGCAACCCTGAGTTGAACCCTGTGCAGAAAACTGCTTTAGCTTCTCTTAGCTCTATTTGATTTTCTGCAAGCATTTTAAAAGAACTCATCCTTTGCTCCCAGATCCTCCCTTATTCCTAACTTCCCTATTTCTGTTGAGAATATCAGCATCCTTCCAGTCACCCAGGTTGAAAACCTTGGTGTTATCTCCTTGAGAGCAGGAAATGTTCAATTTCTATATCTGTATTTTCAAATCTTAGCAAAGTACCTGGCACATAGCAAACACTGAATAAATGTGGACTTAATGGAGGTTTGTGATTAGGGCTGCCTATTCTAATCTGAGCACTCAAACACTGATTTGGATAGCCTTGGAACATCCAACAGTTTCTTTCATGGTAGGAGAAGGGTTGAACCCAAAGATGATCAAAACTGTGGTGTTCCTTCCCTGGGCTCTGGATCATCATACTTCAGGGATTCCCCTGAAAAGTTGTTTAATAAGTTTTTTGCTCTAACAACCAGATGCAATTATGGGACCAATGGGGAATTAATATCGTTCTCCTATCAATCAATTAGATTCTTCTCTCTCCATGCTCACCCCAACCTCTGACCCCATATCTACCCAATATATCAGTAAGCATCTAATAGATACCAAATTTTAGTTATTGTGTCTGTGGAAACCCAGAGTAGGAGATCTATTTGGCAAGGCATGGGAAAACAGAGAGAAGTGAGATTTAATAGAGAGTAAACATGCTTGGGGTGCTATTCTTTACTCCAACTTTTGGGTGAGCTTTACTAACAGTCACCCACATTATGATGTCACTCTTCCTTTTGATAGCTGGTTGTCTTCTAAACATCTTCAAAAGACAACGTATAAGAATCAACAAAATTTATTGCAGTAGCTGAGTATCCCTCATCAGTCAATATCTAGGCATAAGAAAAAGCAAACATCTCAAGCAAGAAGGTGGTGGGTTGATAATGCATTCTGATACCTTGTAACAATCTTCTACAATAAAAATTTATGGAAATAAAATCATCACTGAGTAGATTAAGAGCCAAAGTCTTTTTCAATTATTCTTATCATTTGATGATAGCTTTTATTTTAGCTTTGCAAGAAATTTACTACAATGTAATATGCTGGGTTGTTTGTTTTTAATTTTGTGACCCCATTCCCTCTAAGGGAGAGAAACAATAGGACAGTGAATGGTGCTGGTTTCAGTGCCTAGTTACCTAGTAACTGAAAAGCCTCTGTAAGATTTCCATATGGTGATGTATAAATGTCTGCATCTTGCTCAGCTTAGAAAACAGATGGGGGATTCAGATGGGATACAGTCACTACAGCATAAAGTTGGAGGATTCTGCTGACAAACTGCTGAAGATATTCAAGGCTCAAAAATCGAGTACACATTTTGGCAAAATAGGCAACAGGAAGGGAAATATGGGTTTTACCTAAGCAAAATTCTCACCACTTCAGGCTGGATTAGGCCCGAGAAAGAGGAAGAGAAAGAGAAAGAGAAAGAAAGGAGAGGAGAGGGGAGGGAAAGAGGGGAGAGGAAAGAAGGAAGATAGGAAAAGAGAGGTAGGGAGGGAGGGAGGAAGGAAGGAAGTAGCAGGGATTTGGAGAGTCTCCAGGGGAAAAAAAAAACCAAGATTTCTTTCCCCAGAGCTGGTTGGAGGGACACCAGAACACCAGCAGCTGTGGTGATTCCAGAATCATCAACACAGACATGCCTAGGATAAAGTAAGAGAACACATGGGGTCTGCACAGCCCAGACTTAAGAGCAGACAAGCAGACTACACCAGAAAGAGAAGAAGCCCCAGCCAGCAGACTTACCAAAGAGGAATCTCAGTCACCTCGCCTTCATCTCACGAAGGGACAGGAGCAATCATTGGAGCCAGGTAGGAGAGTCGGACCCCCAGCAGAGATAGCAGCTTCTCCTGCAGCGACCGGCCTCCAGCCTGGAAGTTTAGAAACTGCCTGCCTGCATAATACAGGGGCTAGAACGGCAAAGTAAATTCTAGTCGCTCTGATCCTCCCATTCCTCCCTCATCAAGTAGAAAACCCAAAGAAAAGTCTCCCACTCAGACTGAAATCCCAAATTAATGGAAATAGCCTCAGGCTTGGGAGTCTCCAAGAAGGGGTATAACTGAGAAAACCAGGAGTCTGAAGAGAAGGAAGGGTCCCAACAAGCCCCACCTCACCTCACCAACAAAAGCCTGCTTATAGCCCAGGGGTATAGAGACAGAAATCAATTCATCTCCACAGTCTTCTCAAAGTGCATTCCTGCCTTAGCCTCAAACTAGGCACCCAGAGGCTACAGCACTCAAAGTCAACAACCAGGCCCTTAGCTCATAGCCTGAGAAACTAAGAAATTGGAAATCACAATGGGAAGGAAGGAAGCAGAGAAGGAGAAGGGGAAGGCAAGAAAGTCTATCTGAGCCTACTATGTGGATCAAAAACAACCAAATACACAGGACAATATGGACTCTCTACCCACACCTGAGACCACAGAAGGAAACATGATCTGGTCTCAAGCTCAAATAGCATTCTTGAAGGAGCTTAAGAAAGATTTTAAAGACCAAATCAGGGAGGCAGTGACCAACTTGGAAAAAAGTCCCAAAAGTAAAATTAGTGAAGTAATTGGAGAAAATACCTCCCTAAAAAAGGACCTTCAAAAAATAACTGAAGACCATAATTCCCTAAAAATTAGATTCAAACAAACTGAAACTCAGAACTCTATGATGCAGCAAGAGTCAATCAAACAAAACAAGATGATTGAAAAATTGGAAGAAAATGTAACATATCTCACTGGAAAAACAACTGACCTAGAGAACAGATCCAGGAGAGACAACTTAAGAATTATTGGTCTACCAGAAAGCCATGAGGAAAAAAGCAGCCTAGAAAACATCCTCCAAGAGATTGTCAAAGAAAACTGTCCTGAGGTCCTGGATTCAGAAGACAAAATAGGTATCCAAAGAATTCACCAGACTCCTCCTGAAAGAGATCCCAAATTGAAAACTCCAAGAAATATAGTAGCCAAATTCCAAAATTACAAGATTATGGAAAGGTTGAAAAGGAGGAGACTAAAGTGGGGGATTAGAGGGGAGGGAAATAGTAAGCAGCCAAAAGAAAGCAGCCAAAAAGAAACAATTCAAATATAGAGGAACTACAGTTAGGATCACACAGGACCTAGCAGCTTCTACATTAAAAGAGCGGAGGGACTGGAATTTGATATTTAGTAGGGCAAGAGAGCTAGGACTACAACCAAGGATTAACTACCCGGCAAAACTGAGCATAATCTTTCGGGCAAGGAGATGGTCGTTTAATGAAATAAAGAACTTCCAGTCTTTCCTGATGAAAAAGCCAGAGCTCAATGGAAAATTTGATCTCCAATTACAAGACTCAAGAAAGCCATAAAAAGGTAAACAAGGAAAACACAGACATATGTGCACACACCCACACTCATACACACATGCTCATTACTTGGGATGCAACAAGAGCAAAATGTTCACATCCCTATATGTGGAGCTGATAACTGTCAATATCGAAATTTTTATGATTATCATGACCTTCAAAAGGGTTATACTTAGATAGAGGGTGTGGGTATGAATGCACTAATCTGAAGACTTTTTTAAAAAACCTATTAGGGGATCAAAGGGATTGTAATGGGAAAAAGGAAAGGATGAGATAGGAAAAGATAAAATATGCCATGCAAAGAGGCATTAAAACACACCATAGTAGAGGGGAAAGAAAAAGGGAGAGGAATATCATTTAAACACTATGCTCACTGGTTCTGGTTCAAAGAGGGATCAACTTAATCAATAAAGTTTAAGATTCTAATGTGAATAGACACATAAATTCATTAAATAAGGAGGGAGGGAGAGGAGCAATGTTCAAAATTTACTCTCACTGGTTTGGAGTCAAATGGGGAGTAACTTACTCTGATAAGTATAAAAATGTATTGTGTCCTATAGGTAGTGGAAGGGTAAGGGTGGAGGTTGAAAAGGAGGAGACTAAAGGTGGGGATTAGAGGGGAGGGAAATAGTAATAAGGGGAGAGGGTAGGATAAGAAGGGGGGTCACTGGGTGGGAACACTGAGGGAGGGGGCGGTCAAAAGGGAAAACTTCAAGGAGGGGAAGGGAGAAGGAAGAAACAAAAACATAAACAGGGGAAGGAATAGGATGGAGGGGAAGAGACAGATAGTCATCATTACTGTGAATGTGGATGGGATGAACTCTTCCATAAAACAGAGGCAGATAGCAGAATGGATTAAAAAACCACAATCCTACAATATGCTATCTACAAGAAACACATCTGAAACAAAGGGACACCCACAGAGTAAAGGTAAAAGGCTGGAGTAGAATTTATTATGCCTCAGTTAAAGTAAAAAAAGCAGGGGTAGCAATCCTTATCACAGATAAAGCAAAAGCAAAAACAGATCTAATTAAAAGACATAAGGAAGGAAACTATATCCTGCTAAAAGGCACCATTGAGAACGAAGCAATATCATTACTTAATATATATGCACCAAGTGGTATAGCATCCAAATTCCTAGAGGAGAAGTTAAAGGAATTAGAGGAAGAAATAGATAGCAAAACTATACTAGTGGGGGACCTTAATCTTCCCCTTTTGGAACTTGATAAATCTAACCTCAAAATAAACAAGAAAGAAGTTAAGGGGGTGAACAGAATTTTAGAGAGGCTAGATATGATCGATCTCTGGAGAAAACTGAATGGGGATAAAAAGGAATTTACTTTCTTCTCAGCGGTGCATGGTACATACTCAAAAATAGACCACGTACTAGGGCATAAAAATCTCACAATTCAGTGAAGAAAGGCAGAAATATTAAACGCATCATTCTCAGATCATGATGCAATAAAAATTATGTGCAATAAAGGGCCATGGAAAGATAGACTAAAAACGAATTGGAAATTGAACAATTTAATCCTAAAGAATAGGTGGGTCAAACAAGAAATTATAGAAACAATCAATAATTTCATTCAAGAGAATGATAATAATGAGACAACATACCAAAATCTGTGGGATGCATTAAAGGCAGTTCTTAGGGAAAGTTTTATATCCCTGAGTGCATACTTAATTAAAGCAGAGAGAAGGGAGATCAATGAATTGGTCATGCAATTGAAAAAGCTAGAAAAAGAACAAATTGAAAACCCCCAATTTAGTACTAAATTAGAAATATTGAAAACCAAAGGAGAGATTAAAATTGAAATTAAGAAAACTATTGAATAAATAAATAAAAGAGCTGGTTTTATGAAAAATCCAATAAAATTGATAGACCCTTAGTCAATATGATAAAAAAACAAGAAAGAAGAAAACCAAATTATGAGTATCAAAAATGAAAAGGGTGAATCTACCTCAATGAAGAGGAAATCAAAAAAATAATGAGGAATTATCTTTCCCACATAAATATGACAATCTTAGTGAAATGGATGAATATCTACAAAATTACAAGTTGCCCAGATTAACTGAAGAGGAAGTGAATTACCTAAATAACCCCATCTCAGAAAAAGAAATCTTCTATATGAGATAATTTACCCCATTCTGTCTCTCCCTGTCTCCTCTCATTATTTTCCTTTCTCACCTCTTAATTTCACCTTTTAAGTATCATCCCTCCCTATTCAATTGGTCCTGTGCCCTCTGTTTATGTATACCTGTACACATATATACACATATTCACATATGTATTCATACACCCATATACCCTCCTATAGACATATATATGTATACATATATGTGTGTATATAGATAGATATAGATATATACATTTCCATTCCCTTCAACTATTCTCATACTGAGGAAAGTTTCATAAGTTACAAGTATCATTTTTCCATGTAGGAATGTAAATAGTTCAACTTTAATAAGTTCCTTATGATTTCTTTTCCCTGTTTACCTTCTCATGTTTCTCTTGCTTCTTGTATATGAATGTCAAATTTTCTATTCAACTCTGGTTTTTTTCATCAAGAATGCTTGAAAGCCCTCTATTTCATTGAATGACCATATTTTCCCCTGAAACATGATGGTCAGTTTTGCTGGGTAGGTAATTCTTGGCTTTAATCCCAGCTCCTTTGACCTCTGTAATATCATATTCCAAGTCCTTCAGTCCCTCAATGTGGAAGCTGCCAGATACTGTGTTATCCTGATTGTGTTTCCACAATATTCAAATTGTTTCTTCCTGGCTGCTTGTAATATTTTCCCCTTGATCTGGGAACTCCAGAACCTGGCTGGTTTTTAAAATCCTTCTTAAGCTCCTCTATGGCCTGTAACCAGCTTATTCTTTTCTTGGAAGCTTCTGGCACAGGAGTTCTGACTTCACTGTCTTCCTCCTGTTCCATGCTTTGATCCTTTTTTTGTCCCCAAAATAGGAGTGTAAATTTCGGTTGCCAGTGAATAGAGCGCCGGCCCTGGAATCAGAAGGACCTGAGTTCGGAGCCGGCCTCCGACACTTAATCTGCACAAACAAAAACCTAGCCGTGTAACCTTGGGCAAGTTACTTAACCCCAATTGCCCTAAAGGGGCGGCTAGGTGGCGCAGTGAGTAAGAGTGCCGGCCTCGGAGTTTGGATGACTCGAGATCAGATCCGGCCTCAGAAAATGAGCACCCACGCATAAATCAAATGACTAGCCGTGTAACCTTGAGCAAGTTACTTAACCCCAATTGCTTTAAAAAAAAAAAAAATTTGGGTTGCTCTGCTTGCTTTGATTCCTTCATTTGCACATGTTGCCACTCAATTACTTGACTTTTGAGCTTTTTGCCACAGTAGAACTCTGCTACCAGAAAGGTGAGCTTTGTCCCAAATTGCATGGAAAATAGCAGCTGCCAAAGCTACTAGTTGGCTGCCCTCTCTGAAGGCTCCACCGGCTCTGGCACCTGGTCATGTACCCCAAGACCTCCACCCTAGACAGCAATCCAGATCCAAGCTGGTTAAAGCAAGAGCGATTACCCCTCAATCTGCAAGCAAGGAGCTCCTGAAGCAGCCACATGGCAGTGGCCACGGCACCTCAGCCACTTCTCCCTCCATGGGCAGAGGCTGGACTGAACTCCTGGACCCCCTGTTCCCACAAAGTCCACACTGACCTCTCACTTTAGTGTCTTTGGCATTTATGGGTTGATAATTCTGGAAACCACCACACCTGCTGGTGATCCACTCTCCTGAAGTCCCTCCAATTGGGGCTGGTCAGGGCTCCCTGGGGATAAAATGAGGGGCTCACGTGGGGCTGGGTGCTGTTCCCAGCATGCTGTGATGGACCCTTCCTGCTGGCCTGCCAGACTCCCTTCAGTGGGAGACTTGTTTCTCTCTGTCATTTTGTGGCAACAGGAAAGATCAAAACATAAACTTTTAAGA
The DNA here is from genome assembly GCA_011680675.1 of Gymnobelideus leadbeateri. Classification (NCBI taxonomy): domain Eukaryota; kingdom Metazoa; phylum Chordata; class Mammalia; order Diprotodontia; family Petauridae; genus Gymnobelideus; species Gymnobelideus leadbeateri. Next base: position 130,454 of record WOXC01011874.1, on the reverse strand, counting down.
GGACAACAATGTCAAAACAGCTACATGCAAATCACCAAAGAGAATATGAATTTGTCTTGGGCCCCAAAAGAACTCCTAGAACAGTTCAAAAAAGATTTCAAAGATCAAATAAGTGAAGTAGAAGAAAATTGGGGGAAAAAAGAGTCATGCAAGGGAATGATGAAAAAAAGAATCAACAGTTTGGTAAAGGAAGTACAAAAAATGGAAAAAAGATGTATAAAAATTCACTGGAAAAACCAACTTCTTAAAAAAGTAGAATTGGCCAAATGAAAAGGAGACACAAAAATTCACTGAAGGAAACGCCTCCTTAAAAAGTAGAATTAGCCAAATGGAAAAGGAAAAGTAGAAGAAAGCAATTCCTTAAAAATTAGAAGTGGGCAAATGAAAGCCAATGACTCTATGAGACATCAAGAATCAATCAAACAAAAATCAAAAGAATGAAAAAATAGAAGAAACCATGAAATATCTCAATGGTAAAATAGCTGATCTGGAAAATAGATCCAGGGGGGAAATTTTAAGATTTATTAGACTACCTGAAAGCCAGAATTCTCAGGTCAAGGAAAAAATGCTGCAAGCAGCCAGAAAGAAACAATTCAAATATTAAGGAGCCACAGGCAATATTACACAGGATTTGGCATCTATATTAAAGGATTGGAGGACTTAGAATACTATATTCCAGAAAGCAAAGGAGCTTGGATTGCAATCAAGAATCACCTATTCAGCAAAACTCAGCATAATCCTTCAGTGGGGAAAAAATGGAAATTTAATGAAATAGAGGGCTTTCAAATATTCCTAGTCAAAAGCCCAGAACTAAATGAAAATTTTGATTTTCAAATACAAGACTCAAGGGAAGCATAAAAAGGTAAACAGAAAAGAGAAAACATAAGTTATTCACTTATGTTTTGTTTAAGTCCCTAAACAGGAAGGTGATACTTGTGTAACTCTTAAAAATCATTATCACTGTTGGAAGGAATATCAATAGACAGAGGGTGTGGGTATAAATTGACTTTGATGAGATGATATAAAAAAATTTAAGGAGCGAGACAGAGGATTGTACTGGAAGAAGAGGGAAGCGGGAGGTAGAATAGGGTAAATTATCTCACATGAAGAGGCACAAAAGACCTATTATAGCAGAAGGGAGGGTGGGGTAAGCATAGCTTGAATCTCATTCTCATCAGATTTGGCTCAAAGAGGAAATAAGATACATACCCAGTTGGGTAATTTATCTTACCCCATACAGAACTAGGAGAGGAGAAGGAAAAAGAAAGGGGGAGGCAGATTAAGCGAGGTGGTGGTTAGAAACAAAATACTGGTGAAAGAAAAGAGAGAGTACAAACAGGGATAAAATAGGATGGAGCAAAATACACAGTTGGTACTTATGTGAATATGTGAATGTGAATGAGATGAACTCACCCATATTACAGAAGTAGACAGCAAAGTGGATTAAAAACCTGAATCCCACAATATGTTGTTTTAGGAAAACACAGAGACATACACAGAGTAAGTTAAGGGGCTAGAGCAGAATCTGTCATACTTCAGCTGAAAAAAAAAAAAGCAGGGATAGAAACCATAATATCAGACAAAGCAAAAGCAAAAAATCTTGCTAAAAGGTATTATAGATAATGAAGTCATATCAATACCAAACATATATGTACCATATGGTATAGAATCTAAATTTTTAAAGAAGTTAAGTGAGTTAGAGGAGGAAATAGTAAAACTATACTGAGGGGACCTCAACTCTCCCCTCTCAGAACTACATAAATCTAACCAAAAAAATAACAATAAAGAAGTTAAGGGGATTGATAGGGGGCAGAGTCAAGATGGCAGAGTAGAAACAGGACTTCCACAGGGCTCCGGCTTCCACCACCTCAAATTCATGTAAAAGGTGACTGAACAAACTTTAGAGCTACATAACCCACAAAATGACAAAGAGAAGCTAACCTCCCACTGAGGACAGCCTGGCAGGCTGGCAGGAAGGGCCAGCAGAGTGCTCTGGGAGCTGATCACGGCCCTGCTCGAGCTGGAGATTTTAGCCTCAGGGTAGCTTTACCATCCATGGCTGGACAGACTTCAGATCACCAGCAGATATGTCAGGTTCCAGAATTATCAACCCATAGATGCTAAGGACAAAGTGAGAGGTCAGTACAATGTGGACTTTGGGATTCAGTAGTTTGGGAGTGCAGTCGGTCTTTATCCCCTGGAGGGAAGAGCCATTGAGGGGCCGTGGCCGTGAAGCCACCACCATGTGGCAGCTTTAACTCCTGGCCTACAAACTGTAGGGAGACCAAGCGACCAGTCTGAGGGGTAATCTCTCTTGCTTTAACCTTGGATCTGGATTGCGGTCTAGGGTGGAGGTGCCTGGGGTGTGTGACCACTTGCCAGAGTGTGTGGAGGCTTCAGAGAGGGCACCCAACTAATACCTTCAGGAACTGAGAAAACCCCAGCGTTTGGTACAAAGCTCCCCCGTCTGGTAGCAGAGTTCTACTGTGGCAAAAAGCCCAAAAGTCAAATAATTGAGTGGCAACACATGCAAACGAGGGAAGCAAAGCAAGCAGAGCAACCCAACTTTACACTCCTATTTTGGGGACAAAAAGGATCAAAGCATAGAACAGGAGGAAGACAGTGAAGTCAGAACTCCTGCACTAGAAGCTTCCAAGAAAAAGAATAAGCTGGTTACAGGCCATAGAGGACCTTAAGAAGCAAATAAGAGAAGTGGAGGAATAATTAGGAAGAGAAATGAGAATAATGCAAGAAAATTATGAAATGAGAGTCAACAACCTGACTGAAGAAAATAACACTTTAAAAAATAGACTAACTCAGATGGCAAAAGAGGCTCAAAAAGCCAATGAGGAGAAGAATGCCTTAAAAAGCCTAATTTGCCAGATGGAAAAAGAATCTCAAAAGCTCACTGAGGAGAATCATTCCTTCAGAATTAGACTGGAGCAAATGGAAGCTAGTGACCTGATGAGAAATCAAGATACTGTTAACCAGATCCAAACAAATGAAAGGATAGAAGGCAATGTGAAATATCTCATGGGAAAAATCACTGACCTGGAAAATAGATCCAGGAGAGATAATTTTAAAATTATTGGACTACCTGAAAGTCATGATCAAAGAAAGAACCTAGAAATCATCCTTCAAGAAATTCTCAAGGAAAATTGCCCTGATGTTTTAGAACCAGAGGGCAAAATAGAGGTTGAAAGAATCCACAGATCACCTCCTCAAAAAGATCCCATAAAGAAAACTCCTAGGAATATTATAGCCAGGTTCCAAAATTCCCAGATCAAGGAGGGAATATTACAAGCAGCCAGGAAGAAACAATTTGAATATTGTGGAAACACAATCAGGATAACACAGGATCTGGCAGCTTCTACCCTCCAAGGGCTTGGAATATGATATTACAGAAGTCAAAGGAGCTGGGATTAAAACCAAGAATCAACTATCCAGCAAAACTGAGCATCATGTTTCAGGGGAAAATATGGTCATTCAGTGGAATAGAGGACTTTCAAGCATTCTTGATGAAAAAACCAGAGTTGAATAGAAAATTTGACATTCAGATACAAGAAGCATAAGAAGGTAAATGGGGAAAAGAAATCATAAGGAACTTATCAAAGTTGAACTACTTATATTCCTACATGGAAAATGATAACTGCAATTTATGAAACTTTTCTCAGTGTGAGAATAGTTGAAGGGAATAGAAATGTACACACACACACACACACACACACACACATATATATACATAAATATATATGTCTGTATAGGAGAGTATATGGGTGTATGAATACATATGTGAATGTGTGTATATATGTGTACAGGTATACATAGATAGAGGGCACAGGACCAGTTTAATGGGAAGGGATGATACTTAAAAGGTGAAATTAGGAGGTGAAAGAGGAATATAATGAGAGGAGATAGGGAGACAGATTGGGATAAACTATCTCATACAGAAGAGGCAAGGGAAAATGGTTACAATGGAGGGGAAGAACAGGAAGGCAAAAGGGAATGGGTCAACCTTATTCTCACTGAATTTGGCTTAGCGGAAATGACATACACACTAAATAGGGTATCTCACCCTACAGGAGAGTAGACGGGAAGGGGATGAAAGGGGAGATGATGGAAGGGAGGGCAGGCTGGGGAGGAGGGAATTTGCAAGCACCCACTTTTGAAAAGGAACAGGATCAAACCAGAGAACAGAATAAGTGGGGGGGGGGATAGGATGGAGGAAGAAAGGGAATGAATCTGGAATTCAAAGTTTTAAAATCAAATGTTTAAAAATATATATATGTATATATACTATTATTAATATTATTTTACATGTAACTGGGAAATGAGATATACAGGCACTGGGGCATAGAGACACACCCGGCCCTACTGGAATGTCAGAGGGGGTATGGGAGAAGATATGGGAAAGAGCAGATTGGAGGAGGGGACATCTAGCATTTGATTAAAAAAAAAAGAAGTTAAGGGGATAAATAGAATTTTAGAAAACTTAGATATGATAGACCTCTGGAGAAAACTGAATGGGAATAGAAAGGAATGTGTCTTCTTCTCAGTGGTACATGGCTCCCACAGAGTAATTGATCATTTTTATTAAGGCATAAAAATCTTACAATCAAATGTAGATAGGCAGAAATATTAAATACATCCTTTTCAGCTCATGTGCAATAAAAATTACTTTTAATAAAATGCCATGGAGAGACAGATGAAAAATTAATTAGGAAGGGCAGCTAGGTGGCACAGAGAAAAAAGGCAAAAAAAAAATTCATTAAAGAGGGGCAGCTATGTGGTGCAGTGAATAGAGCACCGGCCCTGGAGTCAGGAGGACCTGATTTAAATCCGGCCTCAGACACTTAGCACAAAAACTAGCCGTGTGACCTTGGGCAAGTCACTTAACCCCAATTGCTCTCCAAAAAGCAAAAAAAAAAATTCATTAAAGAGAATGACAACAATGAGACAAAACACCAAAATTTATGGGATGTACCTAAAGCAATACTTTGGGGAAAATTTATATTTCTAAATGCTTACTTACATCAGTAAAATAGAGAAAGAGCAGATCAATAAATTCATCATGCAACTAAAAAACTAGACAAAGAACAAATTTTAAATCCCCAATTAAACACCAAATTGAACATCTTGAAAATCAAAGAAGATAATTAAATTGAAAGTAAGAAAACCATTGAATTAATAAATAAAACTAGAAGCTGGTTTTATGAAAAAAACAATGTTGTTTTTGATTAAACTAAATCAAATTAACAATATCAAAAACAAAGAGTGAATTTACCACCAATCAAAAGGAAATTAAAACATTAGGAGCTGTGTTGCCAAATTATATGCCATTAAATCTGACAATCTAAGTGAAATGGATGAAATTTACAAAAATATAAATTGCCCAGATGAACAGAAGAGTAAATAGAATACTTAAATAACCCCATATTAGAAAATTAAATCGAACAAGCCATCAATGAAAGAACAACTAATTCCAATATTGTAAACTATGTGGGAAAATAGGTAAAGAAAGAGTCCCACTAAATTCCTTTTACACCATAAATACAATGCTGATACCTAAACCAGAAAAAGCCAAAACAGAGAAAGAAAACTAAAAAGCAATTTCCCTAATGGATATTGATGCAAAAAAAATTAAATAAAATACTAGCAAGGAAATTAAAACACTACATCACAAGGATCAAAACCTGTGATCACGTGGGATTTATGCCAGGAATGTAGGGTTAATTCAATATTAGGAAAACTATCAGCATAACTGACCAGGTAAGTAAAAAAACCAACAGAAATCATATCATTATCTCAATAGATGCAGAAAAAGTTTTTTACAAAGTACAATACCAATTCCTATTAAAAACATTAGAGAGCACAGGAATAAATGAAGCTTTCCTTAAATGTTAAGCAGTATTTATCTAAAATCACCAGCAAGAATTATCTGTAAAGGCAACATGCCTTTACAGGAATCAGAATGGGCAATAAGAAAACAAAACCATTATTATGGTGATATGATGGTATACTTTACAGATGATATGCTGGTATACTTTGAGAATCCTAAAGAATCAACAAAAAAACTAGTTGAAATAACTTTGGTAAAGTTGCAGAATATAAAATAAACTCACATAAATCATCATATTTCTATATATTACCAACGAAGTCCAGCAGGAAAAGATAGAAAGGGGAAGTATAGCTACTGTCAGACCTGGTTTCAAGCCCTACCTTTGACAACTCCCTCTGTGAATTTGGACAAGTCTCCTAAAATGAGATGTGACCTAGATTAGGTGTTCTTAACTTCTTGTGTTGTGAACTAATTTCTTAGTCTGATGAAAGTTATAGAGCCCTTCTCAGAAAGTCTTTTTAAAAAATTGTAACTGAAGGAAAAACTAAACTTCACAGCTCACAATCTTAGAGACATCTTAGGCTCCTCACTATCTCTCCCCCTGCCCCAATCTTTTGCCAAGGCCTGTCAATTTTACCTGTGCAACATTGCTCCATTATGCCCTCTTCTCTGACACTGCCACCACTTTAGTGCAGACCCTCTTCACCTCACACCTGGATTATTGCAATAGCCTACTGCGGATCTGCCTGCCTCAAGTCTCCCCACTCCAATCCATCCTCCATTAGCCACTAAAGTGATTTTCCTGAAGAACAGGTAAGACCATGTTACCCCTGCCCCGATTTGATATACTCTAGTGACTCCCTATTACCTCTAGGGTCAAATACAAAATGCTCCATTTGGTATTCAAAGTCCCTCAAGCTAGCCTCCTTCTACCTTTCCAGTCTTTACACCTTATTCCAAGACACAAACACTGATTCAGTGACACTGGCCTCCTACTTGTTCCATGAACAAGTCATTCCATCTCAGTTTGGGGAAGTTTTTTTTTTTTTGGCTGTCTCCCACACCTGGAATTCTCCTTGTTCTGCTCTGACAACTGACCTCCCTGCCTTCCTTAAATTCCAAATAAAATCCCACTTTCCCCAACTCTTCTTAATTAGTGCCCTCCTATTAATTCCTATACTCTATTTAGCTGGTTGACACACTGATGTTCAGCTTTCTCTTCCAATTTTTCCTCCACTTCTCTTATTTGATTTTTAAAGTCCTTCTTAAGGTCCTCTATGGCCTGTAACCCGCTCATATTTTCCTTTGGGGCTTTTGGAGCAGGATTTCTGACCTCACAGTCCTCCTCCTGTTCTCTGCTTTGATCCTCTTTGCCCCCAAAATAGGAGTCTAATGTTGCATTTTTCTATTTATTTTGTTTCCTTTGCCTCAGCATGTTGCCACTTAATTACTTGACTTTGGGCTTGTTGCCACAGTAGGACTCTGCCACCAGAGAGGGGAGCTTCTGTCCCAAAGTTGGGGTCTTCACAAGTTCCATTTCTGGCAAGCTGGATACCCACCCCACAACCTCCACCCCAGACCACAATCCAGATCCAGGGAGGTTAAAGCAAGAGTGGTTACCTCCCAAGACTGATCGCTAGATCTCCCTACAGTTTGCAGGCCAGGAGCTGGAGCTGCCTCTGAAAACTACAAAATGGCGTGTCTCCTCAGCGACTTCTAGCCCCTAGGGGAGGAAGCTGATGCATTCCCCAAATACTGGTCCCAAAGTCCATAGGGCACTAACCTCTCACTTTGTCCTAGGCATATCTGTGTTGATAATTCTGGAATTGCCACAGCTGCTGGTGTTCTGGGGTCCCTCTGGCCCAGCCGCCCTGGGGCTAAAACCTCAGCTCATGTGGACCTGGGCTCGGCTCTCTATGCGCTGGGCTGTTGGCTCCCAGAGCACTGTGCTGGCCCTTCCTACAGGGCTTCTGGGCTGTCCTCAGCAGGAGGTTAGCTTCTCTGTGTCGTTCTGTGGGTGCTGGGGCTCCAGAAGTTGTTCAGAGTCCCTTTTTACATGGTTTGGAGGTAATCTCGGGGGAGAGCACCTTGGAAGTGCTGTTTCTACTCCACCATCTTGGCTCCATCCCTGATGTTCAGCTTTCTAATAATAAGGCTCTCTACACTTACCTAGTCTGGACTTTGTCACTGGAGTCCTACTTGAAGTCTTTCCAACTTGGTACAATTTGCCAAATCTTGTCACTCTACTGACAAAACCTCAGAGACCTTGCAGACACCTCTATGCCACAATGAAGCATCAGAGGAAGTAAAGTCAACATCAACCACTTTGTTATCAGTCATTTCAGTTGTGTCTGACTCTTCATGATTCCATTTGGGATCTTCTTGGCTAAGATAATGGAGTGATTTACCATTTCCTTCTCCAGCTCATTTTGACAGATGAGGAACTGAGGCAAAGAAGATTAAGTGACTTGCCCAGGGTCACACAGCTAGTAAGTGTCTGGGGTAGGATTTGAACTCAGGAAAGTGAGTCTCCCTGACTCCTGGCTCAGCATTCTATCCACCATACCACATAGTTTGCTTAACTATACACAGAAGAAATTAAGTTGTTTTCCAAAGGGAAGTTAAACTCAATAGATTTTAATTTCCTTTGACCGTAAGACTTTAGGTTGGTTTATTTTTCTTCAAAAATTAGGTTGCTCACTGAGGGGCTTTATAAACTCAACCTAGTACCTGAATCACCGACTTATTCAAAGTAATAGAAATGATTGTGTTACTTGGGATAAGGCTCACAATTCACTTGAGGCTAATAAAAACATTTTCAATCCAATTTCAACTATATTGACATGTGGTAAGGTGGATATTTATTATAATCACACTTTTAGTTCTGCTAGTATTTAGCAAGAGGTTCTACACTCTGTATCCTTATTAAAACCCATTTTGTTTTAGTGATGGACTACTACTTAGGCCTCTCATATAGTATATATAACATATGTAAATATGTATGAGAGGCATATTAATGTCTCTGTAGTATAAACATATACATACCCACATATTGGGACAGTTATGTAGCATAGCAAAATGTTAGACTTTTGAGTCAGAAAGTTCCAAGTTCAAATCCTGGCACAGAAACTTAATAGCCATGTCCCTGGACAAGTCTCTTTTCTCATCTGGAAACTGGGGATAATAGCATTTATCTTGCAGGGTGGTGAGGATGAAATGAGGTAATATTGTAAAGTCCTTTGCAAACCTTAAAAGTGCTACATAAAATGCTATTGTTATATTTTTTATATTTGTTTAAAGTTGTTTAAAGATCTTTCTCTATTTACCCTGAAAATAATCACAGGTCCACAGGCAAATTTTTATGTGGCAGCAATAAATAACAAGAGTTAAGTATTTTCCCTGAATGAACGCAGAGTTCTTGTAAACATTTCCTCATATTCTCTCTGCTGCTTTGTATGCCAGCCCTTGTGGGCAACAAAATTCTAAATTTAGAGTTTAACCCCTAACCAACATAAACAATGTCCTTAGTAAAAAAAAGTCTTAATGTTGCTTTAGATGTGTAAGGGAAATAACTTGTATTATCCATCCTTTTAAAAAATTTCTAGTGCTCAGCCTCCATGAAATGGAATGCTTATGGAGAGATAATGTCTGCTCTGTTCCTTTTTAAGTCTGTGAAAAATGTCATCCTGGTTAATAGGGTGACTAAAACTCTTTATGCTCCAGGAGATAAATGTGATTATGTTTGTCATATACTACCCAAGATAAAGACAGCAAAGAAGGCAAACTTGAAATTCCATAACATTTCCCTTCTTCCATATCCAGGAACATTCAGAGCTCAATACACAGATGGTAATCCACATAAAAGAATGAGATTATCTGTTAAACATTTTTCCCTTCCATTAACCAATTTAACAATATGCTTTTGATATAAAAGAAACAGACAAGTGACAAAATCTTCTGACATCATCTTCTGACATCTAAATTCTGACTGTAGAAAAACACTATTTTATTAGATTGTAAGGTTTTCATCTGTATTTTTTTAGCCTCTTAAAAAAAAACCCAAACCTTGTAGTCAACATAGGGAAATAATTCTAGTTGTGCATATATACCTTCCCAACCTCAGTCTTATCTCATCAGACCTCTGATTCATGACCATTCTTAGAATGTTCATAATTTGGAACTTTGTTGGTTATTTTTTTTAGCATTTTTCATATTTCTGTTCCCTGTTCTTGAAGGTTTTATTTGGTAATATCAATTAGGTCATATGGTTGATATTTAAAAAAAAATAAATTTTGACAAAAATTTCCCAAGTTCCTAAGAAGTCAGGAGTAACTTTTTATAGAAAAAAATATTATTCTGCCATGTATTCTCATCTCTCCACAGTAAAAGAGTATAATAAAATCACATAGCACAAAAATGTTACATTTAGTCCAAAAAAGCTCTGAAACTCTTGCATAGATTCAGAGGAAGCACATGACAGTAGATAGAAAGCCGGCCAACAGAGCAGAAGGATTTGATTCCAAGTCATACCTATAACATACACTGGCAATGTAAATCTAGAGAAATCATTAAACCAGCTCACTCCACTGTTCATCTGTAGTTCTTCTGGGTTTCAACTCCCTAGAAGGAGATGCTGAGTACCCCCTAGTATCTCCTCTCCCATTTCCCTTTCCAGCTTCCTTTTGTATTGTTGCCTTCCCCCATTAAGAATGTAAACTCCTTGCTGACAGAGACTTTTTCTTATTTATTTAATAAATGTTCAATATTTAAAATGTTTACTCAGTTCAATAAACATTTATTAAGCATCTATTATTTGTTAGGCACTGAAAAAAGAGACAAAAAGACAATCCCAACTCTCAAGGAACTTAAAATCTAATGAGAGAAAACAACATGACATATAGACAAAACAAGCTATATACAGAATAAATAGGAAATAATTAATTGTAGGAAAGCATTGAAATTAAGGAGAGCTGGGGAAAGCTTCCTTTAGAAGTGGGATTTTATTTGGGACTTAAAGCAAATCAGGGAAGTCAATAGTTGAAGCTAAGGAGGGAGAGTATTCCAGGCATCAGGGACATCCAGAGAGAATGCCCCAAGCCCTCTTATTCATAGAATAGCCAGAAGGACAGTGTCACTGGATTGAAGAGAACATGTCAGGGAGGAAAGTGTGATGAAGACTGGAGATACAGAAGTGGGCTAGGCTATGAAGGGCTTTGAATGCCAAGCAGAGCCTTTTGTATTTGATCCTTGAGGCAAAAAGCAGCCACCAGAGTTTACTGAATAGGGGCAAGAGTAACATAATCTGACCTATGCTTCAAGGAAATTACTTTAGTGGCTGATGGAGGATGTACTGGAGTAGGGAGAGACTTGAGGCAGGCAGACCCACCATCAGGTTATTACAGTAATCTAGCTGTGAGGTGAGGAGAACCTGTACTACAGTGGTGACTGTGGCAGAGTAGAGGAGGAGGCATAATGGAGAGATTTTACAAAGGTAAAACTGAAAGGCTTTGGCAAGAGACTGGGGTTAAAGATAGTGAGAAGTCCTAGATTATGAACCTGGTGGACTACAAGGATGATGTTACCCTTTGCAATAATAAGCAGTGTGTGGGGTGTGTGTAAGGGGAGAACATTAACGGGAAAGACAGTGAGTTCCCCTTTGGACATACTGAGTTTAAGATGTTTACTGGACATCCATCTTATGTCTGAAAGGCAGTTGGGGATTCAAGACTGGGGCAAGAAGGGTAGATTTGGGAATCTTGGGTATAAACCTCTCAGTGCCTCCAGGCAACTCTCTAGAACCACTGCATGAAGTGTAGAAGATTTAGTGATCTTCACTGGCTAAGGAAGTATAATTCTGGAGAATTCCCTATACCAGTAGTGTCAAACATATGAACTGAAGGCTACATATGGCTCACAACACAACCAAGTATACCCAAAGTGGAGTAAAATGTAATTGGGAAATACATAAAAATAATCTGTAACAAAACATAGATAATGTTAAGATGCAGTTTTCTAGGTCAACATGTAGCCCCCAGGGATCCTTATATATGATTCAGTAACGCTAGTTTGTATTTGAATTTGACACCGCCTTACACCAATGAAATCGCATTACCAATTTCTTTTATAAAATGGCATAGACTGGTTCACCATTGAAAGCACATTATTTAAAAAAAAAAAAAAGCACATTATTTGAGGCACATTTTATTTCTTTTTTCCCCCAAGTATACGGGGTTAACAAGCTCCATGTCACATTTACTTTGTACATGGCCATCATATTCAATCTACCTAATACTCATTTTTAATGTCTTCAACAAAAGCATTAATAAAGTTCATTATTAAGAAGCATTTGCAACATATACTACTTCTACTTTGCCATTTATTTTGCCAATTAACACAAAATGCATTCCAAGGTTTTCTGGGCTGGCTGTCATCAGCATTGATAGGTAATGCATATTATACAACTTGTATAGCGTTAAAAGAGGAACGACAAAGAGCTTTACAAAGAATAAAGGATATTCCCTGCATTTAATGGCTTACACTCCAAAAGTTTGTTTCAAACCATGGGCACTAAAAAAATTAATCACTAATTCCAGTTCTATTCCCTTAGAAAACTGTGACTTCTTTCCCCTCCCCCAATCCCATTCAGTGGAGGAATTCTGCATGTAAAGAAAAACAAGAATCTTCAATTCTGGCTACAGGTAGGTACAGGTATTTTCTGTAGTGCATACTCCATTTTTTCATACAGACCTAAATGCATACTATTCTGTACATCAGGGTATGTAATCCTGATACAAACATTAGGAAAAAAAAACACTGAATTATTTTCTGATCTTTGTCTTCTTCAATCAAAGTTACAAACTTTTTCTCACCTAGGTTATTTAGTTGAAAATGAAAGATGGTGAGATGAACCTTGAGACTGTATATATAAATTTCATTATAATTTCTTTTTAGTTTTAGATTTTTGTAATAAACTCCATAAGAAATCCAGACACTGATTACACCTGTTTAATTAAAATTCAGCAATTTGAATGTGGCATCATAGTTTAGAGAAAAATGCTAAATTATGCACTTGACATTTAATTTTTTATTTTTTACTAGAACTAAAAGGTTTCATAATAACAAATAAATTTCAAATGTACTTTATTAGACCTGATAGCTGACTAATTAGAGCTTAAGCAATCATAAGGAAACTTCAAAATTGCTTTTTCAACCAGATGTAGTTTCTCTGGAAGATCTACACATTAAAAATATTTTTCTTGTTCTTCTAAAAACTTTTAAGTCTCTGATAAATACAGTGATTACAATTAGGCACTGTTCTCCATTCGTTTCTGTAAGAGACCACAGAGGAACAGAGTGTTTTTTTAATGATGAATTCCTTAGAAAATTACTCACAGAAAATTCATTAGATTTATTAGACTAAATATTGAATGCTAGACTCAGTACTGATGGGGTCCTTGTGATGTATATATGTCTGTAGTATCAATCTGCAACATTAGTTTGTGAATGGGGTGCTTTGGGATCTATGTCTGTAAAATCAATTTGTAAAACCAGTCTGTAAGATCACAATTCCACACCCCCCAGCCTCAGAGCATTGACTCTGCCCCTTCCCCCTTCCAGCACTTTGCCCAGCAACAACTCATGACCTGTTTATCTCTGCTTGAAACCATAAGTTATGTAAATGTTATCTCTCTTAGTTAAGAGTGGCCAGCCCCACCATAAATTCTTCAATACCTTACCACTCCTTAGTCAATTATATACCCACACTGTCTCTGATGACCTTGGTGGGTGGCAGACTGGGCACTCTTTAGTGACGTGTCAGGCCTAAAACCATACCTCCAGCTAGCCCCGCTTGAGCTATTTCCCAGTGAATCATGGGCAATACACCTGCGCAGTTGATATTAAAAGTGTATGGTCCTTTGAGCACTGACCACTTCTTAACTCCTCCCTGATCCCACCCTTATTCACCTAGTTAGCATAATTGACACCTTAAAACTATGCCTGCGGCCTCTGCGATTTTGCAGGTTCCATAAGAATCTAGCCCGAGCAGATTGGAGGAATCGATATCTTGTGGGACTGCTATTCTGGGAGGTTGGGTAGGGGAATAAGGGGGGGGGGTAATGATTGTAACTCAAAATCTGGCGGAAATGAATGATGTAAAACAGAAGTTAATAAAGCATTTGTTTAAAAAAAAAAGAATCTAGCCCACTGTTCTCTACAGAGTAACTATAAACTTTACCATTTCGGCTTCAAAGTTTGCTTGAGCCTGGTGAATTCCTTCAAGACTGGATGCCAGGGAGGCATCCCTGGCAGAACCACTTACCCTCCCCCCCTCCTTATCACCCTTCCCTCTTCAGTACCACATGAGTTTTTGGTTAAACATATTTGTTAGGTGGGTGGGTGCAACATTATGATACTTACACTTTGATGCTGAGGTAAAATTATAATCTAATAGGTAGCGTTCAGGAATCTAGCATCAAATTATCTCACAAAAGTACACTTCATACCAAAGACAGCATGACAAAGACATCAAATTATTCTCAAATTACATTAATCTCTTGCTGGTTTTTTATTTCCCTCAAAGCATAAAGACATATAGAAATATAACAAATGGACTTTAAGTGGAACACTGAATGAGTGAACAAAGGTCACAAAGCAAATGAAAAATCATTTCAAACAAATGATCTAATATTACGATGTGCACCAAGAGGTGAATGTTTGGGCAGCTCAGTTGGTTCTTAAAGTGCCAGGTATAGCCAGATAATCACACAAAAACCTGGGAGATTCCTGGAATGAACTTATTTAATTTAAAAGAATGAGCTACTATTATTTCATTATTAACAAGTGCCATGACAGTCAACTAGGATTCATTAAGCCCCTTCTATGTGCCAGGCACTATACTAAGCTCTTGGGATACAAAGAAGACAAAAAACAGCCCCTACTCCCAAGGAGCTTATGGTCTAAAATTTTTTAAGCTATTTTTAAAATTCTGAGAATCTAATTTTTAGCTTGGTTTTCCAACCTGGTGGTGAGAAGTAACAAAGGTTTATAAAGATTCCTGTTTGAATATTTATCATCAAATTTGGCTTATCAAATAAGAGACTTGCTTTTAAAGTTTATAGATATATATCTAACTTTCTATACTAATATACGCTCCACAAAGGGAAGCTATTTACTTACCTAGGACTAATGTTCTTTGAAACAAACCTCCAAACGTTGGAAAACATGTACCTCTCCCATTTGATACCAAAATAAAGCAAATGCAGAATGACTTTGAGTTTTCATAGACTACAGTGAAGATGCTGACAGCCACAGAGTTCATGTTCCATCAATGATTTGTTCACTTTTCTGGGTAGAAATCAATTTGATCTTTTTCCTATAAAGAGGAGGGTTATTGTGGCTTTTCCAAGTTACTTTCCCTGTAACAGTCACTCTGGAATTCTTTCATGCTCAACTCATTTGGATTTCAGTGCTTCCTCCCACTCGACAGATGACCCGGGTTTCTTGGGAATCACTGGAAATATTGATTGCATTTTACTCTGAAAGTCTTTCATCTAAAAGAAAAAAAATCAGTCATCAAATGTTAAAAGAAGGGGTAAATATCCAAAGCTATTATAGACTGACACCTTTGCTGACTGGATAAAATTGCGTTGCTCATGGGTAAAGACCAAAGAGTAACACCTGAATACAAATAAAATCTAGCATCGAATTCTGGTTCTTTTGAAAGAAAAATAGAATTCTTACTTTCCACATTCCAAGTAAGTATTAATCTATGTCCTTTAAAAACATATAAATCTCCCATATGATTATAACTAGTAAGATGTCTCCAATTACTACAAAAAATGGTATTCATTACTGGCTTTCAATTTAAAAGGACAATGCTAGAAAGGTGTTGCTATGTATCTGAAAAAAATATGTATTGAAACCCTATGAAGTTATGTATAAGGATATACTTTATTTAAGAACTGAAATTATAAAGTAATGAGGCTTTTTTAAATCCTAAAACAAATATAACATGATTTATACCTCTAAATGACTGTTTCCCCTTTAAATGAAGCCACCTTTCAGTGATGTTTCTTTTGCTCAAAACATTCTAGTAACACTTCCTTTGATAGTGTCTTTAAAGCCTCTGGGGTATATTTTCTAGAATATCAAGGCTGGATTTGATTTTTGTAAAAAGGCAAAAGTTCTTTAGAGTCAAGTCTGATGAATAATGTAAATGAAAAACTAATTAATAACATTTTTTGTTAAAACCAACACACTCTAAAGTGATTTTTGGAAACATTTTCAGCAACGGAAGAATCATTAAGAAAAATTTACAATCTTCTAAGGTAATTATCTTGAATGACAAGAATAATGGAAGGTCTCAGAATCTTTGATACCTTCTCCAGTCCCCAAGCCTACCTTCTGAAACTTTATTTCTGTGGAAGGCATCTCCATCCTTCTAGTCTCCCAGGTTTACAAGTCTGGCATTATCCTTCTTGCTCATTCTCTATAACCCCACATATCCACTCAGTTGCCAATACCTGTAGTTTACAATTCCACAATATCCTGCATCTGACTCCCCTCTAGCCACAGGATAACCAGCCCAGTTCTGTCCCTCATCATCTCTTGTCTATACTACTTCAACAGCTCAGTAACTGGTCTACCTGGCTTAGGTTTCCCCTCTCCAGCCTCTCACACAGTTACCAAAGTGATCTTCCTAAAGTACAGGTCTAAACATATCATTCCCTTGCTCAACAAGCCAAAAATGGCTCCCTTCTGCCTCTGGGATAAAATTCCTGTTTGGCATTTAAAGCATGTTACAATCTGGTCCCAAGCTGCCTCTCCAGTTATTAAATATTATGGCCCTTCCCACACTACGGTTCATTCAAACTGGCCTTCTAGTTGTCCTTCATACCTGATGACAGTGTCCCTGGTGCACTGGCTGTCCCCTGGAACTAAAATGTACCCTTTCCTCATATTCATTCCTTAAAATCCCTTGGTGTTTTTTCAAGACTAAATTTAAACACTATCTTCAAAATGAAGGCTTTCTTAACCTCCCTAGCTCTTAGTGTTCTCCCTCTTAAAACTTACCTTGCATTTATTTTGAATACACTTACATACATATATGTAGTTTCCCCCATAGAACATAAGCTCCTTGAGGGCAGTGAGTATTCCATGTTTTCCTTTGTATCTCCAGAGCCTAGTGCCTACTACACAGCATGTGTTTAATAAATGTTTGTTGACTAAAAACCTTCATTTGAATACATAAATGTTGACATATATTTTTCTTAAGCCCACAAACCAGTCCTATGTTTATTTTTGCTCTTGCCTCCCAATCTTCTCAGTTTACTTAGGGATATGAAAGTGAGTACAAAAAGAACTTATAAGTACTCAACTCAGATTAGAGTTTCAGAAACTGAAAAACCTAGTAGAAGCAAATAAGGTCAAATAAAGGAAATATTTAAAAATAATAAGATCCCAATGAATACTTTCTTTGAAAAAAGGCATAGGACATGGCAAATAATGAATAACATGAAATGGATTATATTTTCAACATACAGGAAAGAATTAATTTATCTGGGGTAGCTAGGTGGTATAGTAAATAGAGCACCAGCCCTGGAGTCAGGAGGACCTGAGCTCAAATGTGACTACAGACACTTAACACTTACTAGCCGTGTGACCTTGGGCAAGTCACTTAACCCCAATTGCCCTGCCCTCCTCCCTCCAAAAAGAAAAAAGAAAAACAGAATTAATTTATCATGTGGGAAATCATTCTAGGATCTGATGTCTGTATACAGTCAGCCCCTTGGCTTGTTAAAACAAAAATATTAATCAATATAAAGCTAGAAGAATCAAAATGACTTTTTAAATGGCATAAAATTAAAATAATTCCAACAACTTACTTAAATAAGTTACTTAAACTTACTTAAACACTGGAAGCTGGGAAATAACTGGAGAAAAGGACATCAACATTGACTATGGTAATTTTATATAGAAATTTAACTGATTTAAATCAAATGAAATAATTAGAAAATGCCTAAGGGCCTAAAAAGCAACTTGGTTAGAAAAGACTTAATAAATGAGAAAGGTAGCAACCAAGGACAACATGGATTTATAAGATTTTATTAAATCCAAAACACTGGATTTTATTAGAAAAATAATATATTTGTAAAACCTTATGGGGAAGGATAGTAGAAGATTATGAATAGCATCACCTTGTAAACAGTAAGAAATCAATGAAGGGAAAAACCAATATAAAGAATGTTTGGTGAGAGATCCAACTAAGCAAAATCATCTCAGGATAAAACTGTAAGGACAAAAGATGAAAAAATTTTTATAACAAACCCTTTTCACCATCAAACAGAGTCTACCATCACCATCAAAAAAACAATTCCAGATAGGCATATAAATGAGGTGGAAATGGTACTTAAGAGAACAAAGAGGGGAAGAACAGATAGACAAGGTCAAATGCATACAGGAGAGATGTGGCCTGAAGAAGCAATAATTTTGCAGGAGTTGAGAAATCAATTCTCAAAGTATCTGAAAGAGGGAAAGATATCACAGGTATGAGGAAAATCTTAGACATTATTATCAAAAAGGTGATCAAGAGAACATCAATAAATACCCAACTTACATGCATGCTTTCCTATCTATATAAAATTATGGGGGCAGCTAGGTGCCGCAGTGAGTAGAGCGTTGGCTCTGGAGTCAGAAGGACCTGAGTTCGGATCCGGCCTCAGACACTTAATGCACACACAAAAAACAAAAACCTAGCTGTGTGACCTTGGGCAAGTTACTTAACCCCAATTGCCCTCCAAAAAAAAAATAAAAAATAAAATTATGGAAAAAAAAAACCAGACCTATGTATTGAGGGAATCCTCAATGAGAGTATTAATAGGCAGGCTTCTGCAAGTAATATTCCATAGCCAATTACATTTTTGCCATCATACAACTGGCTGATGGCTATACAGAATAAAAGATTCCCCCACCCTCCTTGCTTATTACCTTATAACTATATTTAAAATTAATTCAAGAGGTTAAACACTTCTTTAAAGGCTTTTCACCAATAAAATGCTGCCCATGAATAGGTTAAAAATTATTTAAGTTTCTTTAAAAGACTTAATAACAAGCGATAACAGAGTACAACAAATCTGAGGCCATTAACATCAGGGGAGGCACTAAACAAGGAGATATGCTTGCCAGAGGTGTTCACCATTGTCATGGAAGAGATCCAATGTATAGCACAAGTTGAAAAGAAATTCCATATAGACTTCGAGGTCCTCCAGATATTCCAATCATAGTAACACTGCATTGATCACATCAAGTTCCAGAATATCACAAAGCCTGCTGGGTGAAATGAATAATAACTCAAAAGTTTGTCCAATCTGCACAAGACAAAAAAAATGCCAACTGTCCAGTCTATGTTAAGAACTGGAATCAGAATTTTTAAAAATGAAGGTAGCACAATGAACTGCCTTTGGGAAACTGTAAAAAAATTTAATGACCCCCAATTTCTCACTGAAAGAAAGGTCCAGCTTCTTAAGATCAATACCCTGTAAGAATACTAGTCATTTGGAACCAATAAATGGTCAAAGAATATGAACAGGCATTTTTCAGAAGAAGAAATCAAAGTTAACTACAGTTACATGAAAAAATGCTCTAAAAATCATTATTGATTAGAGAAATGCAAATTAAAGCAACTCTGAGGTACCATTTCATACCTATCAGATTGACTAATATGACAGAAAAGAAAAATGACAAATGGTAGAGGATGTAGAAAAATTGGGATGTTAATACACTGTTGGTAGAACTATGAAATGATCCAAAAATTCTGGAGAGCAATTTAGAACTATTCCCAAAGGGTTATAACACTGTGTTTATACCCTTGGATCCAGCAATATCACTACTAGTTCTGTAACCCAAGGAAATCTCCCTCCCTTGCAAAAGATGGAAAGGACCTATATATACAAAAATATTTTAGCTCTTTTTATGGCAAAAAATTGGAGATTGAGGCCATCAATTGGGGAATGGCTGAACAAGTTGTGGTACATGATTGTGATGGAATACTATTGTGCTTTAAGAAATGACAAGCAAGATGCTTTCAGAAAAACCTGGAAAGACTTACATGAACTGATGCAACGTAAAGGGAGAAGAACCAGAAGAACACTACAAGTAGTAATGGCAATATTGTATGATAATCAACTGTGAATGATTTAGCTATTCTCAACAATACAATGATCTAACACAATTCTGAAGGACTTATGATGAAAAATGTTGACTACTTCCACAGAAAGAAATGATGGAATCTGAATATAGATGGAAGCATACTTTTTTAAAACTTTTTTTTTTTTTGTCTTTTTGGAGGGGAGAAGGCAGGGCAATTGGGGTTAAGTGACTTGCCCAAGGTCAACAGCTAGTAAGTGTTAAGTGTCTGAGCCTGGATTTAAACTCAGGTCCTCCTGACTCTAGGGCCAGTGCTCTATTCACTGTGCCTACTAGATGCCCCCTTAATATTTTTTTATTTTTCTTTTATGTCTGTGCTTTCTTTTGCAATACAGCTAATATGGAAATATGTTTTGGATGACTGCACATGTATAATCTATATCAAATTGTTTGCCTTTTCAAGTAAGGGGGATGGTAAGAAGAAAAAATTTGGAACTCAAAGTTTTTTTTTTTAAATAATGTTAAAAACTATTGGTTTTTTTTGTTTGTTTTTTGTTTTGTTTTTTGAGGGCAATTGGGATTAAGTAACTTGCCCAAGGTCACATGGCTAGGTTTTTGTTTGTGTGTGCATTAAGTGTCTGAGGTTGGATCCGAACTCAGGTCCTTCTGACTCCAGGGCCAATGCTCTACTCACTGCGCCACCTAGCCGCCCCTAAAACTATTGTTAATATAAATGAAAATACTATTAAAATTTATTTCTGCTAAAAAAATCAATACTCCACAAAAAAGAATGAATTTTAATAGGGCAATAGAGAGCACAGAAACACAATAAAATACTACAAATAAGGGATTATAAGGATAAATGGAATAATTTCATCAAATAAAAGTATAAATGAAAAGTAAACTGGTTATGTGGCAAGAGTGTGAGATAAATGTAGGACAGTCCATGTACTCTACTAGTATACCTGCAGTGTCAAGATAAAATGGAGAAGGTCTTCATCAAATTTATTGGAAGCTGTGAATAAGAGCTGTACAAAATATATAGCTTTGGATGAATTGCAAACAGCATGATCAGATGGAACAACTAACAATGATTAGAACATAGAGTTATTTGACTATTTGAGAAAGATCTCAATTTTCAATTAAAAAAAATCACTTTTTGAGATTCTGGAGTCATGAAGTTTTAACTGTGCAACAAATTGTTCTCTTTTATGCTAGAAGACTGAATCATGTGACAAGCCTAATATAAAACCAAGAGTTCTTTCTATATTTCATATAAGTAATCTATAACCTCAAACTCTGCTATATTCAGCGATCTTCACCTATAAACTAGCAAAAATAATATATATCTATAATATATAAAAAATAATATGTAATATATATAAGATAGTTGTCAGTCCTATAGTATGTTATAATCAACTTTGGTTTTATATTAGGCTTGTCACATGAATTCATCCATGTCAGCTTGATATAGTTTAACTGAGAACTGCTGTTGAGTTTACAATGCAGAAGCCAGAGCCTTTTGTTTCTGATTAGAAGTTAACATCTATGGTACTCCTGAGATGAAAGATATTTAAATGTTCCATGTTAATTCATTTACATGATTACATTAGTATATATACTAATATAGGATATATAATCCCAGTTTTGCATTTTCTATGTTGTCCCTACCAGCCTTCTTTTTATCTAATGATACCCTCTTGAGAATCTTTACTCACTTCCAAATCCCTACCATCTCACATGCAGAAAGCTTAGAATCTATACTAAAGTCAATTGATTTAGAAATAAAAGCTAATGTGTAATGTTTTGAGAAATACAATCCTTGAAAGCCATCATTCAAACTGCCAATTTTTATTATAGTGAGTAACATTACAGCACAATTCAAAAGCAATCTTCTATTAACAACGAAGTAAACTGAGCAATAGGGGTTGATTCTACAGCCCCTACTTAAATGTCAAGTACCCAGGATGACTGGGAATCTTGCCTATCCCAGGGCTTTTGGTAGCAGGGTGTTGCTAAGACCCTGCCCAATAAGAACAATTTGTAACATTCGTTGATTCAATACCCAACATGTTCAGTTCCCAGAGGCAGTTCTCTAATGTGATTTCACTAAGTTGAGTTTTATTTTTAGCAACTGTAAAATTTAGTGATATTGCCTTTTTCCTGACAAATAAATTACAGTAACTGTTCCACCTCTGTCAGGATTTTTTCTAAAAGCCAATCATATACTTTCCTGCATTAAATAATCTCTAATAGCTACAGATCACTGTTATTTTCCTATCTTAACGATTCCCCCTCATCTGGCAAAATCAAGAGCTCTTAAAAGCATCTTCCATTTCATACCGTCTTTTTAATGTGCACGGCCAACAATATGTCATAGGAAGAAAAAAAAAGCTTTAGGATTGCTCTGTTATAGAAAGTAGCTGTAAGTCTTGCTTGGACTAAAATGATAAAAATGGCTTTCTTGATCAAGTGAATCCTACAGTTAATATTTTCAAACACGTTTCTTCCAATATTCAACATGCATATTAGGCCAGTCTAGATTTGTGGAAGACTTAGTTTTCTATTTTTAGTTCATGTGCCAATAAAAAAATGCTTATATTAATTTCCATATGATAATTAAAGTTTCTAAGGAGAAATATTAACTGGTAGCAAAATAAGGTACACACATATTTTGTTCTCTGAGTCTACTTCCACATTTCTATGCCCCACACAACCTATGCTCAGTTCTGGAGCATTCATTTTGCGCAAGTGAATAGGCATACTATTACTCTTATTCCAGTCTCCTTTCTCACATCAGTGTCACTGACAGTTCTGGAGACATCACAAAAAGTGAGCAAAGCTGAGAAAAGATGTCCTGTGAATAATTCACTAAATGTTCATTTTGGACAGCTGTTAAATTTTTATATACAGTAGGGACAGTGTTACTTTTACTCATAATTAAAAACTATGGTTTTGAAGCTGAAAAGAGAGGTCAATAGTGTCTTTTGCTAAAATGGAATTGAAATTTTAAATAAGCATAAAAAAACCCTTTTAAAATATTCAGAATTTCAAATTTAGCTTATTAAGACACTCTGATCACTGATTATAAAAAACCCCCACCACCAAATAAACCCTGAAGGCTAAGTAAATAGTAGTATAGTTAGCATTCAACATTATTACATCATATATGGAAATGCTCCTCTAAAATCTTACTTTAATAGCTCACTTTGGCATGGAACTTCTCAAAAGTTTTCCCATCAGAACACATGCTTTAGAAGCTGTGAAATGTTTAATAATGGGTCTGTTGATGTACTATATGTGTTGTCTAAAGAGTTCCAAGAGTCTCATTGTTAGAAGGTTGGCTACTAGGAGATTTTTTTTTTTTGGTTACAGCCATTCAGGAAGACTATATCTACTAAGGCACAGAGAATTTACTGAGATTTGCATCAGTGGCAGAAGTAACTGTGATAATAAAAGCATAGATAATATGTAGTGAAGTATATTAAAAAACATGTATTCTGCACTTACAGCTTTCTGAGAATGAACTGTAATCCCCCCCAAAATTATTAACAACTGAATAAGAAGAGATTCCCCCCCCAAAAAAACCCTCATAAGCAAAGCCTGACCTTAGAATGGCTTCCCAAGCCTATCATTTATATACCTATTAGGCATCACAATGAGTGTTTGTTCCTCTTAGGCCATGCCACAGAATACTGACATCCCTTCACCTTGCTTAAGTGATTCTGGTTTCACGATACTGGATCTTAAGAAATTAAATAATTTATACCTATAATTTGAAAACCTATTTTTATTCTCTGTTGGGAAAACACAGGCCAATGAGAAAGAGATAACAAGAAAAGGAAAAGTTAGGTAAGGAAGAAGAAAGTGTAGTAAACTACTTGCATCTCTGTGTACTTTCATTCTATCTTTCAAAACTGTTCCTTTTCTGAGATCCTTAAATCTCAAATTTCCCTTTCTAATCATAAATCTGTCCTTCCACCTCCCTCATCTATTCACTTCTCCTTAACCTCTCTTTGCTCTGGCCCCTACATCCTTTCCTTGTTCTCTTTGTCCTCCTTGGCTCCACTTCCTTCCCTTCACACTCTTGAGTCTATAGTAGATCATTTCAATGACGCACTTAAATGCTTATCCCCTTATTCTTCCACTGTTTCCACCTAAATTCCCAAACTCAGATAACCTGCATCATTCTTTTTTTTCTTTCACTCCTATGCTGTGCCATGGGTAAAAATTAACATGGTGGATTTCAACTCGAAGGAGGGAAATATGTTTTTTTGCTTTTTGGAAGGGGGAAAGGCAGGGCAGTTGGAGTTAAGTGATTTGCCCAAGGTCACACGGCTAGTAAGTGTTAAGTATCTGAGGCCACATTTGAACTCCGGTCCTCCTGACTCCAGGGTCGGTGCTCTATTCTCTATGCCACCTAGCCACCCCGAAAAATTTTCTAACAATTATTGCTGCCCACAAGTAAAATGAATTGCCTCAGAAAAGAGAGCTGAGGATAACTTTAAGGAATATTTACACTTGGGGAGCAGGACCCATCATTGTAGTCTCCAGACTTGATGACCACTTATCAAAGATAATGTAGAAAGGATTCCTACATTATCTTTGGCAGAGATGAGCTCTGAGGTCTCTTCCAAACTTTAAGGTTCTATGTCCAACTTTGTAGATGATGCTGGAAGAAGATCTAAAATCATACTGACTGAGTCGACTTTTTAAATTCATGCCATCTAAAAAATTTCAACTGGATTCTCATGGCAATCCTTCTATTCACATCCAGCTGACTTCAATCATACAGATGGTATTCCAAACCTCTCTCAGGCCTCTGATGCAATTCCTCTACCCTCTTCTCTCTCAATAAGTCTTTTTACATTACTTCGTAATATAATTAGATTGTAAGTTTCTTGAGGGCAAGGACTTTCTTTTTGGTATCTCCAGCACTTAGCACAGTACCTGCCACATAAGGAATGGTTAATAATGTTCACTGAATGAATTATTGAGAAATTTGAAGCCTCCTGTCATGAGTTCCTTCAATTTCCATTCTCTTGCACCTCAAAAACTTCTCTATTTCTTCACCAATCTTATCTTCCAGCTCCAGTCTTTACAGATGAGGTAGCCTGCTTTCATGTCAAAGCTAATCTTTTGGTTTGTGTCCTTGATCCCCATCCCTTTACTTCACTGATTTTTCCGTCTCTCCTATCCTATTGGCTCCTTTCCCTGTGTATGTAAATACAGCACTCAGGTCTACTTCATTCTAAAAATAAAACAAACAGAAACTCTTCCCCTTGACTCAATCACCCACTCCCATATCTCTCCTCCTCTTCCCTTTCTATACTTCCAGACAGAGAAGTCAATCCTCTGCTCTGCCTCTACTTCCTCATTCTTCAACTACTACAATCTGCTTTCCCTCCCTACCACATGACTAAAATGCTTTCTCCAAGGCCATCCAATGGCCTTTATTCAGTCCTCCTCCTCTCTGGTCTTGCTATATAGCATTTGCTACTGTTGCCTATTACCTCCTGATGTCCTCTTTGCCTTAGCTTCCAAAACACTACTGTCCCTATCTGGCTGACCACAATTTTCTTAGTCTCTACTTTGCTGATTCATTGCCAGCTCCCTAAGTACAGGTATAATAATAATAGTAATAATAATAATAATAATAATAATAACGACCATACCTGTTTTGGAGGCAAGATGCTGATGAGACATCATTCTGAGCATCCAAAAGGCACCTGGATGTGCCTTGTGCACAGTCTGTGTATGATACTTACTGACTGATTGTTGAAAAGGTTTTTTTCCCCTCATATCAAGTCTAAATCTGCCTTCTGCAACATCCACACAACTTCCCACTCATTCTCTGGTAATCATTTTGCTTTATTTTTTAAACGTCTTAATGATGTTTTGATTTACATTACCAACATTTACAGATTATTCCTTTTCTGTGAGAAGTCTTACAAAGTTTTACTTTACCAAGTAAAACAATTAAGCAAAACTAATAATATAGTGACTTCATCTAAAAGTACAAACATCCCACCTCCATAGCACCCCCTTCTCACTTATTTTTATTTTAAAAAAGAACAGAAGTTTATTTTCTCTCTCACTCCATTTAAAAGAAAAGAAAAACAAATTCCTTCCATCAAACATGTATACAATCAAGCAAAACAGATTCCTGCATTGGCTGAATACCAAAATCTCGATGTCTCAATCTGCACAGGAAGTGGAGAGTGAGTTTCATCATCAGGCCTCTGAAATCATGGACAGTCTTCTTGTTGATCATAATTTTCACAGCTTTCAAAGTTGTTATTGCTTACCAATTGTATAAACTGTTCTGACTGTGCTCATTTATTCTTCATCAGCTTGTGTAAGTGTTCAGAACTGTTCATTTTCATGATATTGATGCTAGAGCATAAAATTTTCTCCTGGTTGTGCTTACTTCACGATACATCAGTTTACGCAGTCTTTCCAAATCTCTTTGAAATCATCTATTTTCCCATTTCTTGCAGTAACCTATCTTTCACAAACCTGCCAAAATAAGTTTGATACTGACCATATCCCTCCCCTATTCAAAACCTCCAGTGGTTCTCCACAGCTCAGAAACACACATAACCAGTCTCTTCAGTGTGGTATTGGTGTCTTGCATAATTTTTCCTAATTTCCTAACTTTATTTCATTCCACTACTCTTCATTTTCCCTAACTTCCAAACTGTATTACTAGCTATTTCCTGTTCCCTTGTCATGCCCCCTTAAGTATCTGTACATTTGCCCAAACCATCTTGAATGCCTGGAATGTACCTTTTCCATTCTTTCTTCCCTGTACCCTTCACCTTCTACCCCCAAAATGTTCATTTCAAAGTCTAGTTCATATACCTTCTCTCTTATCCCCTCTCTCTTACCTACTCCCCACTCACCCAAATGAAAGGGATCTCTCTCCTCAAAATTTCTTCTAGCACTTTCTCTGGACCTTTCCTTCTTTTTTACATTATAACTTGTATCCACATCTCATTAAACTTTAGAAGGTGTGGACTGTGTTGTTTTTCATCTTTGTATCCACAGTGCTACACATATAGCACACGTAAAAAATGCTGAACTGAATGTCCTTAATTCTGTTTCAATCCAGTGATGTCATTTATAATAATATTTCTCCCCACAAGGAAAAATCCCCCAAAAGGTTTCAATTATGGAATCATTATCAAGCAATTTAAATTTACCACAATGCTTTGGCACAAAGTGGACACTTAACACATGTATACTGACTTGGATGGTTGAATCAAATGGGCAGGTAGACTATATAGCAGCCTTTCAAATACAGCAATAACAATCTTCTCAAAAAATAAGATTCATTTAATAGCAGTCATTACTTTAAGCTCATCCTGAAAAATTACTTCACTTCGATGCCTTTACTCATCTTTCCATCTTATGGAGTCCTTGAATTTTTTTTTTCCTGATACCCAATCCTACCTCCATACTATAATGGCTTCTTTCATTGAACAATTATATCTTCCAAGTTAAGTGTTATGTATAAGGTTCAAGGGCGTGAAGACTCTTAGCTGAATCATTTCTTCCTACAGCGGCTTTCTAGAATTTGTAACACAAACAGTACCTGAAGTAGGTACCTTTTCCATTTTTTTCTTATAGTGTACACTGAATCAATTTTTTAAAGGTCTGAATAAGAATCTTCCTAGATAAAACAGATATGTATATATACATTAAGTCTCTAGACAAAAATGTTATAAAAAACAAAAAAGTCAGTAGCATCTGAAGTATAGTTGGATCTGCTGAAAGAAGCAGAAAATATGGCTAGATAATTTCTGAATAATTTAATTTAGATGACTCATATTCCCTTCATTTGACAGAAGTTAATTCAAAATTCAGTATAAGATTTTAGTTGATGGTATGATTAATACTCCATACTTTTAGTTACAATGAAAACCATTTTAGGGAGGCAGAAGCAGGAGCTGGTATACTACTGTGATACTTTCTAGTCTTGGGACAAGAGGGCTATCGTATCATAATCAAGTCTGTCCAAGGAAATATGCTGCTTTGGCGAGCAAATTATGAGATGAGGCTAATTTGGGTAAGGGGAAAAATAAGAAGGTAAGGCTTAGGGCAAACAACTTAAGAGTCTAGGCTAAGGGGTCTGTCTTTGAGCTGACAAATCTGTCAACTTAACTCTTACACTTAAGAACTTTCAAATCATTGTTGTTTTAGGCTCTGTTTAAATAAACTTGCTTTTTAATACGGAAGAAAATAAATCAAATATAGAATGGTAGAGATTTCTGACCCTGCTACAAAGTGTTCTTAGAAGCATTTTATCCTTTAAAAATTTTCTTAAGAAAACCAGATGTGCTGGTACTAGAAATGTTAGCAGTAACAATTAGAGAAGAAAAAGAAATCAAAGGAATCAAATTAGGCAAAGAAGAGACCAAACTATCACTCTTTGCAGATGATATGATGATATACTTTGAGAATCCTAGAGAATCAAGTCAAAAAACTACTTGAGACAATAATAAATTTGGCAGAGTTGCAGGATATAAAATAAACCCACATAAATCCTTGGTATTCCTCTATATCTCTAATGAAATCCAACAGCAAGAGATAGAAAGAGAAATCCCATTTAAAGTCACTGTAGACATTATGAAATATTTGGGAATCTACCTGCCAAAACAAACCCAGGACCTATATGTACACAACTATAAAACACTTTTCACACAAATAAAGTCAGATCTAACTAATTGGAAAAACATCAATTGCTCATGGCTGGGTTGAGCTAATATAATAAAAATGACAATTTTACCTACATTAAATTCCATATTTAGTGCCATACCAATCAATTTACCAAAAAATTACTTTATAGAGCTAGAAAAAATAGTAACAAAATTCATTTGGAAGAACAAAAGGTCCAGAATATCAAGGGAATTAATGAAAAGAAATGCTAGGGAAGGTGGCCTAACTATACCAGATTTTAATCTGTACTATAAAGCAGCAGTCCTCAAAACTAGTTGGTACTGGCTGAGGAAAAGAGTAGTGGATCAATGGAATAGATTGGGTACACAAGTCTCAGCAGTCAATGACTATAGTAATCTACTGTTTGATAAACCCAAAGACACCAGCTTTTGGGATGAGGACTCACTATTTGTCAAAAACTGCTGGGAAAACTGGAATACAGTATGGCAGAAACTGGGCATAGACCATTATCCAACACCATATACCAAAATCAAGTCTAAATGGGTACATGATCTATAAAGTATATATACACACACACACACACACACACACGTGTATATATATAGATATACATATAGAGAGAGAGAGAGCTATAAAGGTATAAAAGCTGATACTGTCAGCAATCTGGGAAAGCAAGGAATAGTTTATCTGTCAGATTTGTGGAGAGGGGAAGACTTTATGACCAAACAAGAATTAGAGAGCATTATAAAATGCAAAATGGATAATTTTGATTACATTAAATTGAAAAGCTTCTGTACAACCAATGTAACCGAGATTAGGAGGGAAGTGAAAAATTGGGAAAGAATTTTTACAACCTATGTCTCTGTTAAAGGACTCATTTCTAAAATATACAGGGAACTGAGTCAAATCTATAAGAATACAAGTCATTCCCCCAACTGATAAATGGTCAAAGGATATGAACAAGCAGTTTTCAGAGGATGAAATTAAAGATATCTATAAGCATATGAAGAAATGCTCTAAATCACTATTGATTAGAGAAATGCAAATCAAAATAACTCTGAGGTACCACATCTCACCAGTCAGATTGGCTAAGATGACAAAACAGGAAAATGACAAATGCTGGAGAGGATGTGGACAAATTGGGGCACTAGTGCGTTGCTGGTGGAGTTGTGAACTGATTCAACCATTCTGGAGAGCAATCTGGAATTATGCCCAAAGGGCTATAAATAATTTCATACCCTTTGACCCAGCAATACGACTTCTAGGGTTGTATTCCAAAGAGAT
Source organism: Gymnobelideus leadbeateri (assembly GCA_011680675.1). NCBI lineage: Eukaryota > Metazoa > Chordata > Mammalia > Diprotodontia > Petauridae > Gymnobelideus > Gymnobelideus leadbeateri. The sequence goes on along the minus strand of WOXC01011874.1, from coordinate 100,504 downwards.
CATAGAAGTGGGAGGAAGACCCATATGTACAAAAATATTTATAGCAGCTCTTTTTGTGGTTGCAAAGAATTGGAAATTAAGGAGGTGCCCATCAATTGGGGAATGGCTGAACAAGTTGTGGTATATGCATATAATGGAATACTATTGTGCTATAAGAAATGAGGAGCAGGTGGACTTCATATTTACCTGGAGAGGCTTATATGAACTGATGCTGAGTGAGAAGAGTAGAACCAGGAGAAATTTGTACACAATTACAGACACGATGTATATGTGACAACCAACTTTGATAGACTGGACTCTTCTCAGCAATGCAGTGATATAAGTCAATCCCAAAAGACTCATGATGGAGAAAGATGTCTACACCCAGAGAAAGAATTGAGTTTGAATCCAGATTGAAGCAAACTACCTGCTCTTTTTCTTTTTCTTGCTTGGTTTTGTTTCCTCTTTCCCATTGTTCATTCCATCTGATACAGTCCTTCTTTATAACCTGACTAATATCTAATGTGAAAGTATTTACAGATCCTATATTTGATTGTATGCTGCCATGGAGGGAGTGGAAGGGAGGGAGGGAGAGAAAATTTGAAACTCAAGGAATTGTGGAACTGAATCTTGTAAACTGAAAGTAAACAAACGAATTAATAAAGACCAAAAAAAGAAAAAAAAAAGAAAACCAGATGTGAAACCCTTGATTAGCAAAGGAAATTAGAGTGCATTAAAAGCAGTCAATGAATATTTAAGTTAAAATTGAAAAAAAGGGCTGAAAGTCAAAAAAATTTCTACTAGAATCTTTTTTTAAAAGTCTTCATTACAACTTGAAAATCATAAAATATGAATTGTAGTTTTCAGTTATATTTGTAGGCTTTATTTCTGCCTTTCACTCAGATTTGCAAAGAGAGAAGCTGATAATGCATCATATCCATAAGTGCTCTCTCAACAAGCCCTAGGCAATGAAAATATTTCCCTTGTCTACAAACTCATTTGAACTAAGAGTATGTAGTTAGAGTTTAAGGGAAAAAAAAGATTTTAGGCTCTTCTTGAAGAAGAGAGGGTTGGATGCTAAGTATAGAAAGCAGCTGCTTGGTCTCCAAGGAGTCCCACATAGGTCCCACACCATCAAAAACTTGAAACTTACACCAGATCAAAATATCTTATAAAAAACTAGAGTGATTTCCACCACCTCAGAACTGTACCAAAAAAAATCAGCCAGAATCCTGCAGGTAACAGAAAAGGGGTATCTAGCAAAGCCAGCACCAGTGCAGGCAAACAAAATCAGCCTCCTAGCATGAACAGCACACAAAAGACCAGAGACATGTAACTTACATGGCCCTGTATGCCCAGAAGCAGCAATAGTTAAGGGCCCTCCAAGAAAGTGCTAGGGAGTTTGGGAGACCCAAGTATCAGAAGTAGCCAGAGCTGCCTGGCAGTGCTCAGACCAGGACAAACAAGGCATCTTGGGCTCCGAGATTTCTACCTTTCTATCCTGAGATGCCAGAGAGTTTCCTGAAGCTCTAAGGTCCTGAACCTCAAAGATTCAGGTGGGAAAAGGGAAAAAAGAAGAAAAGAAGCATTTATAGAGGACCTGTTATCTGCCTGGCACTATGCTAAGCACTTTACAACTGTTTCATTTGATCCTCACAAAAACTCTGTGAGGTAGGTGCTATTATTAACTCTGTTTTACAGATGAGGAAACTGAGGCAAAAAGGGTTAAGTGACTTGCCCAGGATCAAACAACTAGAAAGCATCTGAGCCTAGATTTAAAATCAGGTCTTCCTGACTCCAGGTCAACTCTGCACTCTCTCCATTGTTCCACCTACCCCTGGGAGACAGAGGTCTGCTCAAGAACCCAGGGGGACCCTGGGCAAGAACAAGCAGGGCTGACTATCCCACCCAAAAGGACAGTGTAAGACTGTGCCTAGTCCTGGCCTAGCCCCATTCAGGAACTAAAGCCAGAGAGATGGGTAAATCAAAGAATACAGATTAGTATAAAAAAATACTGTAAATCTAGAGATAGATCCCCCCAAAGAAGGGGTAACTGTAACAAATGAAAGCACAAAGTGGGACTGGAGTCAAAAAGATTAGAGCTCAAAACCTGCCTCAGACACCTATGCTCTATGTGACCTTGAGCAAGCCAGTTTCCCTGTTCCTCAGTTTCCTCATCCGTAAAAAAGGAATAATAACAGCACTTCTTTCATAGGGTTATTATGATCAAGTAAGTCAACATATTAAAGCACTTTACAAACCTTAAAGTGCTCTATAAGTACGAACTATTATCCTTAAGGATAATAATGAGAATGGAAAAGCCAGATTTTCCCTAAGGACTACTTTAATAACCAAAAGAAATGAAACAGGAGGTTAAAATGGAAAGGAAAGAATTAGAAGGAGAAAAACTGGCTTACAAGAGAAAGCAGTAAACTTTACCCAAGTTACAGACTAGCTGAAAACTAGAATAGACCCAAAAGACATCAATGACTCCACGAGATAATAAGAAATATTAGAATAAAATCAAAAGGCTGAAAAAAAAAACAGAAGAAAATGTGAGATATATATCACAAACAACATGGGAAATAGGTCAAGGAGAAATAATTTAAGAATCACTGGACTCCTTAAAAAAATTTCTTTTAATTCTGGACACATTTCAAGAAATCAAACATGAACACTACCCAGATCTGTTAGAACCATAGGGCAAGGTAAAAATAGGAGGAATTTACTCATCATCTCTTGAAAAAAATTCCAAAGGAAAAGTCCCCAAGATATCACAGCCAAAATCTAGAGTTCCAAAATTAAAGTAAAAAATACTTCAAGTATCCAGAAAGAAGCAGTTCAAATATCAAGGAACCACAGTTATGAACAGCAGAAAACCCAGAAAGCTTCCACTATACATGGCAGGAATGCAATATTACAAGAGGCAAATTAAAAGGGAAAAAAGAAAAAGAAAAGGCTCTAAAGGGGTTCTCATCAACTGAGGAATGGTTGAATAAATATGGTATCAGAGTATAATGGAATATTATTAAACTATAAGAGAAAACTGCAGAAAATACTGAATAGTATGAATGGATACAGAAGGAAGTTCGCAGAACCAAGGGAACAATTTATAAAACACCAACAATAGTGTAAAGAAAATCTTTGAAAGACTTAAGAACTCTGATCAATGAAATGACCAACCACGTACCCAGGGGACCTAATTTTCAGGGAATCTAAGCTATTTATTCTCCTTCCAATTCTTTCCTTGAAAGTTTTTCATTTATTTTTAAAAATCTCTTGACTCATTTCTCCTAGGTATTCATGGAGTCCTTGTAGGAAATCCACATTTGGAATATTATGTTCAGTTTAGGATGTCACAGGTTAAGAAGGACACTGATAAGGTGGAAAGTGTCTAGAGAAAGACAACCAGCAAGATAAAAGATCTGGAGTCCATGTCATATGAAGATTAGTTAAAGGAACTGGGGACATTTAGCCTAATCGGGTAGGACATGATGGGATTCAATCTGTTCTATATGGTTGCCGGAGACAGAAACAGAGGCAATGGGTAGAAGTTGCAAAGTGGCAATTGAAGGGCTTGAAGTCAAGAAAAACTTTCTAATAATCAGAGCTGCCTAAAGTAGAATGTTTTCCCCCTTCTTGGAGGCCATCAGAGGATGCTGGTCACCTATTATAGTGGGGATTCCTTTCAAGTACTTGTTGAGTCCAACCATATTGGTTGTTAAGGTCCCTTAAAATTCTGTGATAGACAAAATCAAGAACCCCAGTGTATGCTTAATAGGCAGAAAGTTCCTCTTGGAGAAGGGTGCTTTATTTAAAAATAACAAAATTAAGAAGTAACCCATGTTCGTAAACTAAAGGGAGTAACTAAGCAATATCTTAAAGATAAGTTATACAGTATGTCATTTTTCAGTGAAATACAATTTCCATATGGGACCTGTGCTTTGAGAAACTGGTTAACTGGTTAGCAGAAAAAAAGAAATATAAAGAATCTGAATAAGGAATATAATATAAAGCCCCCCAAATAGGAAAAATTAATTTTGTGGCTTTAGGCCTTAATTAGAAACATTATCAATCAATTTATCCCTTTTCTTGGTGTTTATTTTCCCTGTCATAATTCTATCTATTAATAATTTGAATCCAAGGAAACATGCATAGATAAAGTGATTTTGTGCATACAAGTGATTTTCTTTTTGAGAAGATATTTTAGTTATTCCAACAAAAAAGAACATATAAATAGTCATTTTGAAATTTAACTACTTCTGAAATGTGAAATTATTCTAGGAATAATTTCTCCAAAGTTAAGAGATGTTTGAAAAGAACACTTAATTCCATGACATATTTTAGTAGACTGATCTCCTCAGTTACCTAGAGATAAGACTTTCAGCAATCCTAACCATATAGAAAAAGTCAAGATCTCAGAAGAAAATGAAAAAGGTCTCTAAGCTGCAAAGTTGTCACAAAGTTCAAGCATTTTCTTCCATAAGAGAGGTTAGTTCCACCCTAAGGCCTTCATCAGACAACTGAACAGTAAATTGTATTACTATAAATAAAATAAAATAGTCAAGCTAGAAGTGACAAAGAGGAAAGCTAGGAGCATAAAAAGCAAAAAGAAATAACTATAAAAGCATAGTCTATTTATTTTTATATGTATGAGGAAAATGGTCTAATACACCTCAATATCTCTTAAGAGAAACATGGTATTATGGCCAAGTACAGTAAGTCATGCTCATAACAATGTCCCTGAATTACCAAGAAACTTTATTCAATATATGCTGTTTCATTCAGGAAAGTGTGTAGAACATTCGTAAAGAATTTCAACCAAAAAAGTATAAAAGGATTTTTTGCCTAAAAGATGAAGAAGCTTCAATTTATTTGATACAGAACACCTCATTTCCTGACAATATTACAGTTATTAGTACCTATGCATACAAAAAAGGGTTTTTTTCTTGTTTTCTTAAAATTATATTTAACAATTTATAAGTGTAGAAGTATAGCCAATAACATTTTAAATAGAACTTGAGGGAAAAGAATCTTTTGAGAACATGTATCATTAGCTATTCAGCTCACATCCCCCTAGATCTCTTTCTCTCCATATGTTCCCTTTTTTTTTTTTTTTTTTGGTGAACAGTTATGCAAGAAACAAGGGGGAAAAAATCCCTCATGTAAGTATTTTTCATAAATCAAAGATATCTCTTTCTTATGATAGGATAACAAGCATTCTTAGGGTGATTAAACTCGATTTATGCCAAGCATGAGGTTTTAAAGGCTTTTATGACTGAGTTTATCTTTTCTATTAATTGCTGTATGTTTTGGATCCAAAAATGCTTGGGGCTCAGTTCCACTTTTAAAAGAAAGCTAGTGATTAAAAAAAAAAAAAGGCAAAAAGGCACTTAGAAATGTTGCCAAAATCGTTTAATTTTTCATGGAAATGCAAACAATTGCATCAATCATTACTTTTTAAAAAACTATTGCTTGTAATTCTGCCTCACTAAATTGCTTCTTCACATTTATATCAAGTAGTTTTCCTCACCAATATACTATGCCCATTATATTTCCAACAGAATTTGAAATAAGGGCTATGAGATGTGTTCTTGTTATCAGTTTTTAATTTAAAATAACTGATCTATAACATTGATTTACAATAGTTAAAAAGTTATTTCAGAAACACATCATATTTGCCTTAAATTTACTGAATATCCAAGAGCACTTATAATGGATGGAGCTTTCCCCTATGGAACAGACTTTCAAAGATCACTGTGATTCTATATTCACTGATTTCTACTAAGGGTTATCAAGAGTCAGAACAAGAGGGAACTAGATAGGGCACTCTAACATGTAGTAATCAGAATATGAAATTCAAGCATGCACCCTGGGGGGAGAAACTGGTTGGGAATGCTTTGAGAGTACAGTATTTAGGAAGCAGAGCAGAAATGCAGCAATCGTTTGTGAGATTCCCTCTCCAGATGAAGTTACAATCAAGGCTTCTCAGCAGCCTCTCAGTGTTAATCTTAAAATTTCAACTTTTTACTGTATAGTAAGTGGAAAATGATCTATAGGACCAAGCAACCAATTGGTAGACATCAGAATTTTGGTAAAATGTCTGGGGAAAATTTGCAGAATGCCAAAGATCAAGAGGAAATAAAAAAGGGGGGCTGGGAAATGAGCTAGGGAGTTCAGGAGTGGGGGAAGAAGGAAATGAACATTTATTAAGAGCCTACTATGTGTCAGACACTGCCAAGTGCTTTATTTGATCCTCACAACAACCCTAGGAAATGGCATTGTAAGAACAGTAACAAACCTCTGGATTCACCCACAAATCCACACTGCTAGTGGGAAGAGTGGCTCCCCAACAGACAGACGCACAGTGGGGATACACAAGGCTAAGACTCAGTCTCTCATTATGCTTCTTTACAGCTTGGTGACCATCACTATGTTCTCAAGTTGTGGACCAAGCTTACAAACTACTCCATCTGAGGGTCAAGGCTGAATAATCCACTTTAAACTGATTAAAGAACTTTCTACTTGGGTGGCTAGGTGGTGCAGTGAATAGAGCACCAGCCCTGGAATCAGGAGGACCTGAGTTCAAATCTAGCCTCAGACACTTAACACTTACTAGCCGTGTGACCTTAGGCAAGTCACTTAACCCCAACTGCCCTCCAAAAAGCCAAAAAAAATTAAAAAACAAAAAGCTTTATACTCCCTAAAAGAGTAAAGAAATGGTCATTTACAGTAGCTAAGTCTCTATAATCTTTTCAGGTCGACTTATTAATTTCTTCACATCTAGTCTGGTTTTTGGAAAATTTCTTAACACCTTCATTACACAAAGTAATTTGGGAAGGGGAAAGGAAGTACCAGTAACTGGGGCATACACAAAGATTCCATACAGAAGATGGCACCTGAGTTGAGTTTCGAAGGAAATCAGGGATGAGGAGGGAGGCAAATTTAAGGCATGAAAGACAGCCAGCATTAAGGCATTAGACAGTAGATAAGGAGTGTCGTGTGTGAGGAACAACAGGACAGTTGTGCTGGATGCAAAGTGTGGGCAGGAGATTAATGTATAAGTTTGGAAAGGCAAGTTGGAGTTATATTGTGAAGAGCTTTAAATGCAAAACCGAGAACATTATGTTTGAAACTAGAGGTAACAGGAAATCACTGGAGTTTACTGAGTAAGGAGGAGTGGGGAGGGTGGGGATATGGTCAGACATGCACTTTAAGGGAATCACTTTGGAAGCTGTAAAGAAGATGGACTGGAGAGGCAGGGAGAGCAATTAGGAGACTATGTAGTAGTTCAGATAAGAGGTAATGATTCCCTGATCATCATAGACCAACTGGTCTGGCTGCATGATTCGCCCTAGCTCCATTCAGAAGCATATGAGTAGGAGCAGAGTAGGTAGATGGTGGAACTAAACCAGGATTGGGGTCTGGCAAAACATGAGCACCAAAAGAAAAAGGTGAAATGGATCCAAGAGTAGAGGAGAGTGTAGAATTGAACTAATTATTTGCTAGATTCAAAAAGGAAAAACAAAATTGTTGAAGAACGTCTTATTGTCCTGACAGTTTAGAAGGACAACTCATAGTTAGCCCCAAAACTAAAAAGAAGGAAGAGAATAGCCTTGATATACTTTGGGGAAATTGGGTGATGTTTTTAATGACTCGAAGATCCTTCCTGAAACAAAGGCCACTTTTAGAGGCACAGGGAGGGTATGAGCATGCTGAAACACACAAAGAACATTTCCTATATGTACCATAAAGGATTTTATCAAAGAAATGTTATGCCCAGAAAAAAAGACGTGCTGTAATATGAACAAAGTATTATTGATAGCTTATATGCTCCACCAGTATCATATGATATCTTATCAATAACAGGAGTTTAGAGGAAGGTCCCTAGCACACTGAGTGACACTCTTGTGGTAGGTTTATGGGAGGACATGAGGAAAAGTTGCCCAGGATAGGCCAACATTGATGGGTTATCTGCTTCATAACTATATCCACATTCACAGATCTACTGACATTCCTTTTTCATGCATTTATCATGTATGATTTTGCAGTTTGTGTACTGTATTCTTTCTACTAGATTATGAACTCCATGATGAAAATGACCAGATCTTATTTAATACTTGTATTGGTTCTTAGTACAGTGATCACTGGATATTATAAACACTTAATAAATACCTGATTGTTGAAAATTAGCCCTATTATCATCTGGACTTTTAAGGGCAAGTCTCCAGTGAAGAAGTAAAAAAATGAAAAATCAAGTCCCTTTTAATCATAAAAGAACTGTATCTAACAAGGGATTCATAAGGTGTATATATATGTACAATTAGTCAAAATGACTCTGTTTAGATTTTAGCAACTTGAAGCAGAAAATCAATTTTCCCCTCATATAAAGAGGCAGAAAGGGAGTGGGAAGATAAAGAAGGCTGATCATAACAATAAGAATGAAATTAAAGAAAGAAAAACTTTTAACATTTAAAGGTTTCAAACTCCTTAATGCTCCCAAGTTTCAAAACCAAAACCAAAAACTCTATGTGCTTCTGACTTTAAGACAGACTTTAAAACAAGGTGAACATTGTTTTTCTATCTGTTTGATTTTACTGAATTCCAGAAGGGAAAATTGGGATAGTCTAAATTACTGGATCATCAGGAAGAGACTGCTTGATTGTTCTTAGGTATCTATACTTCTTTAAATTTTATTTGAAACCTTATCAATTAAAAATAATATGCTAATAGTAATTAACAAACAATAACATTTTGTTAAATTAAGTTTTTAATAGAAAAGAACAACTCTGATTTGTAAAAGCATTCTATAATCTTGTTTTAGTTATCCATGTTTTTGTTTTACATGGCCATTTAGATCATATGACCACAACTCAAGCACCACTGCTCACCTAGGTGAGACAAATTACCTTCTAGGCACAGAGCTTAGAAAAAAAAAATAAACAGTTTTCTGAGAGTTGGCTTTGCCAACACAAACTAAAAAGATGGGAAAATGTCACCATTCAAGAAACCTTTTAAGATTAATTTGGCTTTCTACGTATGATTTCCTACTGTGAAACACATTTACTATAGGCTGACAAATATTTCGGTAACAATTATTGTTAAACTGTTTCACTGTAAAATAATAAACCGGCACTCAGGTTTGTTGATTAACCCCCTATGAGTTTGATTAGCTAAGTGATTTGAAAAAAATGGAGTTTCTGTGTTATATGGCTAAGTGATCAGACCCTGAAAGTTCCCAGACTTTTTTAACTTATAGATCTAGTAAAATAATTATATGCAATCCCTAACCCTAAATATATAAGTGTATATGTGTATGTGCGTATGTGTATATATGTATATTTTTAAAAAATAAAAGATTGGGGGTGTGGTGGCTAGGTGGTGTAGTGAAAAGAGCACCAGGAGGACCCGAGTTCAAATGTGGCCTCAGACACTTAACACTTACCAGCTGTGTGACCTTGGACAAGTCACTTAACCCCAATTGCTCTGCCTTCCCCCCTCCAAAAAGCAAAAAAAAAAAAAAAGATTATTAGTCCCAGTTTTCTTCTGTGATATCTCAGAGTTTAATGAAGCAACAATGCCATGGTAAAGTAAATGATGTTATAAATTATCCACACGGCTAGGTGACGCAGTGAGTAGAGCGTCAGCCCTGGAGTCAGAAGGACCTGAGTTCGGATCTGACCTCAGACACTTAATGCACACAAACAAAAATAACCTAGCCGTGTAACCTTGGGCAAGTTACTTAACCCCAATTGCCCTAAAAAAAATTTAAAAATTTAAAAAAATTAAAAAAAAATTATCCACAGTAAAGGAGGATGGGGATTAGATCTGTGACTTCACTGATAAGAGCAAACTCCCAGAGGAAGAAACTGCCCCTTATGGATGCAGGTCAAAATATTTGCTACAATTTATAGTTTTAGAGCATTGCCTAGGGTACTGACAAGTTAAGAGACTTGCCCAAGGTCACACAGGCAGGTCCTCATAACTCTGAGGTCAGTTTTCTCTCTGCTATGCCACACTACCTCTCTTACAAGGTAAGACTTTTAACATGAGATTGAATCAACTAGCCACATATGGAAATCAGTATCATTACTTTATAATGACATCATATTTCACAAAGTTGCTAAAACTTTTTATGTGAAACTACTTTTATGTTTTAAAAGGTTCCAACAACGTTTTGTTTTAAAAACAACAACAAATGAATTCAAGAGGGTCTATAAAGCAAGCAGGTTAAGTATAAATCAAAGAATGGGGAGGAAACATCACTTCTAAAATATTTTTTCTTAATGTCAGAGATAATATTCTGGTATTTCATAATAATTTTTAAATTTTACAATAGGTTGAAATGTACTATGAAACTATCTCAATTCTTTATTTCACATTCTCTTTTAATCATCTAGGTTTTATAAATTACAGTTCTTCCAGAGGGCATGAATTGTGTCTTTATAATTTCCAATCATATTCTCAATAAATGCTGGCAGTTAAAATAATATGAACTTACATTTTTGTAGGGGGCATTAATCTGAGAAACAGATTGTAATGTCAGACTAGGTCCAAAAAAATGTTTCATTTCAACATCATAATAATTGCACTGGTAATTTGCTTCCTTAAAATTAACAGAAGAATTCACCCTATTCAGCTATTCCAGAAAGCTGAATAAACAAACACAGACTACTCCAGAAATATTTTCAAATGTCCCTCACTGTGGGATGATGCATTAAAGTCTGTATAAAAGGAAAACAGCTATACCAAAGTTCTAGGTACAATTGAAAATTATGAAGCTATAATCACAGTCTGTGCCGTCAGGGAGCTATATCTACTCTAACACCTTGATGGCAAAAGAGTCAACTGGAAATTGCAGCTAATTTAATTAAAAGCTGTGGATTTCACTTTAGCCCATTTTAAGTTTTTAAAAATGAAATATATCGATTAATTATTTTTAAAAATAGTTACAATGAGAATACATTGTTGCATTCAGAAATGTAGTAAAGACAAAAAGGACTTAGGTTTAGGGCAGGGGTGAGGAGACCCTGCAGTCTTGAGGCTACATATGGCCCTCTTAGGTCCTTAAGTGCGGCCCTTTTGACTGAATCCAAACTTCACATTCCTTAATAAAAGGGGTTGTTCTTTAAAGCTGGACTTACACAAAAGGTTACATCCAAGGACCTAGAAGGCCATGTGTGGGCTCAAGGCTGCAGGTTCCCCACCTTTGGTTTAAGGTTTAAGTCTTAGTGTGAGTTTCAACTCTGCTACTAACTAGCTGTGTAAATTTGAACATGTTCATGGGGCAGCTAGGTGGCATAGTGAATAGAGCACCCGCCCTGAAGTCAGGAGTACCCGAGTTCAAATCCAACCTCAGATACTTAACACACTTACTAGCCATGTGACTCTGGGCAAGTCACTTAACCCCAATTGCCCTCAAAAAAAAGAAAAAAAGAAAAAAAAAGAATCTGAACATGTTCCACCCCTCTGAGTCTTGGTTTCCTCATCTATAAAGATAAGGTAATTCATTTGTACTAATTGTACTTGAACTGCATGTTCATCAGACATCTTAAACTTGATATGTCCAAAACAGAACTCAATTTCTTTGCCCCTAAACCTCTGCACTTCCAAACTTCCATATTACTTTCAAAGGCACCATCATATCCTCCCACTCCCAGGCTCAAAACCTAGGCTTCATATTCATCTCACTGTCTCTCACTCCCATACCAAATTTGTTGCCAAGTCCTTTTGATTTCACCTCTGATAAACCTCTCAAATACTTCCCTTCTCTTCTCTGATACTGCCACCACCCTGGTACAGGATCTCGTTACCTCCTGCCTAGCCTAAAGCAATAGCCTATTGATGGGTCAGCCTGTCACAAGTCCCTCCCTACTCCACCTTACCCGCCATTCAGCTGCCAAAGTGATTTTCCTAAATCCCAGATCTGACCTCCCTTCTCAATAAACTCCACTGGCTTCTCATCACCTCCAGAATCACAAACAAAATCCTTTTGGTGTTGAAAGCCCTTTATAATCTTGCCCCAAGCCCCCCAATCTTTCAGTCTTTTTATACCTTACTCCCCAACACATATTCTTCAGTCCAATGTGCTAGCCTCCAGGCTGTTCCAGGAACAAAACATTCCACCTCCTGGCTCCAGGTATTTTCTCTGACTGTCCCCCGTGCCTGGATACACTCCCTCTTCATCATTGCCTCTTGACTTCACTAGATTTTTTCAAGTTGCAAGTAAAATCCCATCTTCTAACGGAAGCCTTTCCCAAAACCTCTCTTACTTCTAGTGCCTTCCCTCTGTTGTCCACAATGTATTTCTACAAGTTCCTTGGCTAGGTGCCTTTTTTGTATCTCAAGTGCTTAGCCCAGCGCCTGACACACAGTAGGTCCTCACTAAATGCTTACTGACTGCAAGCTAATTGTTTAAAGGAGTTTTTAGGAAGTGTAAATGAAAACTTGGGATCAGATTTATAGTTTCCACTAGCTCTTCCATTCAGTAAGCTCTTATTAAAATAAATGACTGAAAAATAGAAAGGGAAATATCTATAATCCACTGAAAGAAACATCTATAAAGGTTAAGAAAAATTAGAAAGCAAAACCAAAACAGAAAAACAAGAGGAAAAAGAACAATCTTAAAGGACTGTGCTTACTTCCTTTTCTGGCCAGCAGATGTAGCTGTGGTTTAAGACAGTGAAAGTAAGCTTTTTTTTTTTTTAAGAGTTCTCCAGGTCAGTCATCAGATGGCACTTTTCCTTGAGCTAGATCTACATTACAACCTGAAGTCAGCAATTTCACACAGTCATATAATTAGGTTTACTGTGTAAATTACTCTCCAGAGTGCCTCGTATATATTGCCTTGTATACATAGACCTGTCCTATTTCTAACATATGCTAGTATTTGTATATTAAACATGTTTTCCTTATTCACAGGGACTGATTTTTTTCCAACAAACAGTGGTAGTAAGTGTTGATGGTTTGATCATAGACAAATATATCTCTCCCTTTTTCTAATATCATAATTATCATATATACATATATAAACACCCTCATAAGCAAAAGGTAGAAACTTGAAGCCCACTGATTTCCATACATCTGTGTGGAGAGAAAACTGGTGTTTAAATTCTCTCACTGTGTGATTACTAGTAAAGAATTACACAAGAAAAGCAACATAAAAGTGCAACTTGAAAAAGGCTAGTGAAGTCAGGAGGCAACAATGATGAGGAGGGAGAGTGTCATTAGAGAAATTTAAGACTAGAAAATAAAGTGGTCATATGAATCAAGAACAAGACCTAAACAATAGACTGCCTATACAGTCCACTACTGCACACACACACACAATGTCAGGAGATCCAGAGAGCAGCCCTAGAACTCTGGATGGCTCCCCTGTGAAGGAGTTGGAAAATATGGACAACAGTTGCATGGGAGGAGAGAGCATGGATGCACTATGAGATGGAATGCCCATATAAATGAGATCCCAGATCCAACGACAAAGTATTATGTAGGTTATGGCCAAATGATGGAGGACTAGACCTTTTCTACAATGCTCACTGTCTCCCAAACACTCCTCCAAAAAGGGAGGCATGTGTCAAAGGAAAAGCAATTACAGCAGTCTCCATAGGCCAAGACATTAAGAAACCTAACAAAGTAACAATCTTACGACAGCAGAGAAAGTTAATCCATTACTTGCTCACTCAGCAAATCCCACCACAAGCCCCCATGCTCTGGCAGGCCACAAAACCCAATCTTCTGGCTTGTTCTTTGATCTGCTCAGAAGTTTCCCTGCTCCTGCCTTGGTCTCTGTTAGTACAACCTGCCCATGCCCTCACCCCACCATGCTGAAGTAACAAGATCTCAACTCTGGTTAATGTAGGAAAGCAGAAGTATGCTCCACCAGAGGATGCAGAGCTCAGCCAGAGAAAAGAAAGAAGACACTCAGACAAGGCACCAGTCTGCATGAGGGTGGAGCTGTACTAGGCTCAAAAGGGAAATTAGCATTCAGTTGGGACCATTTCTGTCTCCAAAGAAGGTTCTTAAGGCAGAAACTGAAGCTGGTGGAAAATGAACTCCCCAACATGAATGAGGGCTGAGCCAGCTTTGAGGTCTGGGCCTAGGAGGAATACCTTCAAAAGGAAGGAGTCAAAAAGTGAGCATGAGGGGAATATAAGAAAAAAGGACTAAAACTAAAAAGATCTCAAAAGAAGTTAAAAACCTAGACCACACCTAACACCCATTAGGCTGCCAAAAATTACAAAGGAAGAAAATGAAAATGTTGAAGGGACTATGGTGGGCCTGGGAATTGGTCTAGCCATTCTGGAAAGTAATTTGGAACTATGCCCAGAAAGTCAGCAAACTAAACATCCTCTTGTCCTAGCTATCCCATTACTAAGTCTATACCCCAAAGAAATCAAAGGCTCTCTACGTACAAAAATACTTCACAGGAACTCTTTTCATGATATACAAAAAATTTGCCAACTAAGGGGATATCCTTTTGAGGAATGATGGTTAAACAAATGCTAATGGCTAAACAAATTGTGATTTATGAATGTAATGGAATATTAATTACTGTGTCATAAGAAATGATGAAATGGACAATTTCAGAGGAAACTGAAAAGACTTTTATGAACTGATGCACAGAGAAGTGAGCAGAACTAGGAGAGTAATTTATACAGTAACATTCTAGAGAAAAACAACTTTCAAACACTTAAAAAATCTTATCAACATGATAAATCACAGGTCCAAAAGAAAAAAGATGAAAAACACCCTTCACCTCCTAACAGAGATGTGATGAACATAAAATGCAGAGTGATACATGTTTGGACATGGTCAACTCGAGAATACAGCTATATATTTAGGGCTTTATTTTTCAAGGGTTTAAAAAAAATCATTTGCTCAATGAGGGAATGGAGGGAGACAGTGAGAACAGATTAATTTTTTAAAAAGAAAACAAAAACTAAAGGATGTTTGTTATGATACCTGATGCTTATTTCATTATGAATTACAGCTATACAGTGGTATTGCTCCAAATTAAATTTTAGGCACTGAACCAAACTGCCAAAAAGCAATGGTGAAAAAATGCCATCATCCTGCTACTAAAAAAAAAATTCTCAATTCATTGCCTTAATGGGGTAAGACTACTATTGACATTACTGTTACCAGGTAAGTACTTGCTGACAAAAATAATGTGTTAAATGCACAAAATTTAAAGTAGACACCATTTGTGTTTTTAAAACACTGCACTGTATTGCTTGACTTCTTGAGAGAAGATACAATATGAGTAGGAGTGGAGAGAGGAAAGACAGGAGTATAGAGCTTGAATGGAAAACGGAAAAATAGTGAGAAGTGAGCTAACTTATTTTTTTAACAATAGCTTATGTTTTATAGAAGGTACCTACCTATGTACAGAGCGATTAAATTAATCAACAGGCACATCCGAGTCTTTACTATGTTCCAGGCATCTCACAAAGCATTAGAGATACAAAGACAAAAAATCAAATAGTTCTACCCTCAGGGAGCTCACACCTTGCAAGTATATCCTTTTTTCTAGGTAGTTCCAAGGGAAAGAACTAGAACCAATGAGTAGCTGTTGCAAGACAAATTTTAGTTCTATAAAATGAAGATCTTTCCAAAGGGGGGGCGGAGCCAAGATGGAGGAGTAGAAACAGCTCATCCAAGCCACTCTGCCCCCACATTCCCCCCAAATGATGTAAAAGGGGACTCTGAACAACTTCTGGAGCCCCAGCACCCACAGAACGATACAGAGAAGCTAAACTTCCGCTGAGGACAGCCCAGCAGCCCTGCAGGAAGGACCAGCGCAGTGGTCTGGGACCTGGCAGCGTGCAGCCCGCAGAGCGCAGGAGCCGAGCCGAGCCCAGCCCAGGTCCGCATGAGCCGAGGTTTCAGCCCCAGGGCGGCAGGGCCAGCAGCCAGCTGGAGGAACCCCAGAACACCAGGAGCTGTGGCAACTCCAGAATTATCAACATAGACTTGCCTGGGACAAAGTAAGAGGTTAGTGTCCTACGGACTTTGGGACTGGTATTAGGGAATGCGTCGGCTCCCTCCCCTGGGGGCTAGAAGCCGCTGAGGACAAACGCCATTTGTAGTTTTCAGAGGCAGCTCCCGCTCCCAGCCTGCAAATTTGTAGGGAGATCCAGCGATCAGTCTTGGGGGTAATCGCTCTTGCTTTAACCTCCCTGGATCTGGATTGTGATCTAGGGTGGAAGTCGTGGGTGGGTTTACAGCTTGCCAGAAACGGAAGTCCCCCACACGTTCGGGACGAAAATTCCTGCTGGCCTTAAAGCCATAGTGTGGCAACAAGCCCAAAAGTCAAGTAATTAAGTGGCAACATGCCAAGGCAAAGGAAACAGAAAAATGCAACCCTAGACTCCTATTTTGGGGGCATAGAGCGGGAAAAGGACTGTGAGGTCAGAAGTCCTGCTCCAAAAGCCCCAGGGGAAAACATGAGCGGGTTGCAGGCCATAGAGGACCTTAAGAAGGACTTTAAAAATCAAATAAGAGAAGTGGAGGAAAAATTGGAAAGAGAAATGAGAAGGATGCAGGAAAAGTATGAAATGAGGGTCAACAGCCTGACTGAGGAAAACAACACCTTAAAAAATAGACTAACTCAAATGGCAAAGGAGGCCCAAAAGGGCAATGAGGAGAAGAATGCCTTAAAAAGTCGAATTTGCCAGATGGAAAAAGAATCTCAAAAGTTCACTGAGGAGATTCATTCCTTCAGAGTTAGACTGGAGCAAATGGAAGCTAATGACTTTATGAGAAATCAAGATGCTGTTAAGCAGATCCAAACAAATGAAAGATTAGAAGGCAATGTGAAATATCTCATGGGAAAAACCACTGACCTGGAAAATAGATCCAGGAGAGACAATTTAAAAATTATTGGACTACCTGAAAGCCATGATCAAAGAAAGAACCTAGAAATCACCCTTCAAGAAATTCTCAAGGAAAATTGCCCTGATGTTTTAGATCCAGAGGGCAAAATAGAGGTTGAAAGAATCCACAGATCACCTCCTGAAAAAGATCCCAAAAAGAAAACTCCCAGGAATATTATAGCCAGGTTCCAGAATCCCCAGATCAAGGAGAAAATACTACAAGCAGCCAGGAAGAAACAATTTCAATATTGTGGAAACACAATCAGAATAGCCCAGGACCTGGCAGCTTCTACACTGAGGGATCGAAGGGCATGGAATATGATATTCCAGAGGGCAAAAGAACTGGGAATGAACCCAAGGGTCACCTACCCAGCAAAACTGAGTATTTTGTTTCAGGGGAAAATATGGTCATTCAGTGGAATAGAGGACTTTCAAGCATTCTTGAGGAAAAACCAGAATTGAATAGAAAATTTGACATCCAGACACAAGAAGCAAGAGATGCCTGAGAAGGTAATCAGGGAAAAGAAATCAAAAGGAACTTATCAAAGTTGAACTATTTACATTCCTATATGGAAAAGCAATAACTGTGACTGATGATATCTTTCTCACTATGAAAATAATGGAAGAAGGGTGTGTGGTCATATGAATACATATGTGAATGTATGTGTAGATGGTTACAGTTATATATGGATAGAGGGCATAGGTTGAATTTGTTGGGAAGGGAGAATACTCAAGGGATGAAATTATGAGGTGAGAGAGGAAAGTGGCAAGAGGAGATGGGGAGAGACAGGGTAGGGTAAACTATCCCATGCAGAAGAAGCAAGGGGAAGTGGTTGCAAAAGAGGGGGAAAATAAGGAAGGCTAAAAAGGCAAAACCACATTCAAACTGAATTTGGTTCAGGGAGAAAATGACATACATAGTAAATGGGATATCTCAACCTGCAGCAGGATAGGGGGAAGGGGGATGGGAGGAGGGATGATGGATGGGAGGGCATCCTTGGGGTGAGGGGAGGTTGGAAGTATCCACTATAAAAGAGGGACAGGATCATGTAGGGAATGGACCAGGTGGGGGGTGGTATGAGTGGGAGGGAATTATAAGCAGCCTTGTACAATATATCTACTATGATAATGTTTTGCATAGCTAGACATGTACAACATATACTGAATTACTTATCTCCCAAGAGGGAATGGGTGACAAGGGAGGAAGGAAATGGATCTGAAATTTGAGGTCGTAACATTAAATGTTTCAAATATATATAAATACTATTATTAATACTCTTTTGCTTGTAATAGGGAGATAAGATGTGCAGGCATTGGGATGCAAAGACTCACCTTCCTCTAATGGAAAAGTCGATGGGGGTATGGGAGAAGGTATGGGAGAGAGCAGATTGGAGGAAGCGATATCTTGTGGGATTACTGTTCTGGGAGGTTGGGTAGGGGAATAATGGGGGGAAAATGATTGTAACTCAAAATCTGGCGGAAATGAATGATGTAAAATAGAAGTTAATAAAGCATTTGTTTAAAAAATAATAATAAGGGATTCGGCCGCCTCCCCTTGCTGCTGTCTCTACCTGGCTCTGCCGTCACCTGCTGAGGGGACCCAGCCCGGCTTTGCAGCCCTGTAGGGAGGAGTGGAGCCCAGCCCTTCTGGAGCAGCTGGGGGCCCCCGCCGGCAGAACCCGCCCACAGCCCTACACAGAGGCGGAGGCGGCAGCTGAGGGGGAGACGAGAAAATGAGCTGCACAATTGAAAAAGCCCTTGCAGATGCTAAAGCACTTGTTGAACGATTAAGAGACCATGACAATGCAGCAGAATCTCTGATTGAACAAACCACAGCTCTCAACAAGCGAGTAGAAGCAATGAAACAGTATCAAGAAGAAATTCAAGAACTTAATGAGGTTGCAAGACACCGACCACGATCTACATTAGTTGTGGGAATTCAGCAAGAAAACAGACAAATCAGAGAATTGCAGCAAGAAAATAAAGAATTACGCACATCTCTTGAAGAACACCAGTCTGCTTTAGAACTCATAATGAGCAAGTACCGAGAGCAGATGTTTAGGTTGCTAATGGCCAGCAAAAAGGATGACCCAGGTATTATAATGAAGCTAAAGGAGCAACATTCCAAGATTGACATGGTACACCGTCACAACCCTGAAGGAATCTTTCTTGGTGCACCTCGACGAATCCTTGAAGCAACTCAACATGGACTGAAGAGAAGGCACTTGGAAGCAAATCTGAATGTACACTAATGAAACAGTTGACTTCGGGGTATTGGTTGGTGTGGGGTGCCAATATTTGATATTTTAACTTTTAACATTGGATTTAAAATAAAATAAAATTGCCAAATTACTAAAAATTAAAAAAATAATAATAATAATAAAAAAGAAAATAAAGAAAGAAAGAAAGAAAGAAAGAAGAAGATGAAGATCTTTCTAACAATTAGAGTTACCCAAAAATGTAATAAAGCTGCCTTATGAAAGATTAAGTTCCTCATTACTGGGAAGCATTCAGACAAAAGCTAGGTGACCATGTGTCAAGGATTCCTATACATCAGGGGTTCTTGACTTTTTTTTTCCTGTCATAGATCCCCTTTAGGGTTCTGGGGAGGACCCTTCTCAAGTGTTTTTAAATGCAAAAACAAAAAACAAAACAGTATTATAAAAGAAACCAAATACATTGAAATAGTTATTACAATATTTTAAAAACAAGTTTGTAGACTTAAAGATAAGAATTCCTGCCAAATAAGGTGATAGATTTGCTCAGATTAACCATGGTCCCTTCCACCTCTAAAAGTCTATGTAGATAAAAGATTTGATGGTTTTAAAATAGATGTTCCTGATACTGCCAATGTGACAGCAAGAGATATTAAAATATATTTTATTAGTCATTCTACTTTGACATGAATTAGCCTTCAAATCACTTTTGAGTAATCTTTTTTTTTAAAAAAAACTGGTGTTTCTAGGTATTTCTTACTTTCTAATGCAAGTTCTCAGACTATTCACATAGATTCATTTTATACTCAAGTGTGAAACTGGGATAAAATTAGGAGCTATTATGACCTTCAGAATGATTTGTACTATATGAAAGACTGCTAAGCAAAGAAAATCTCAAATGGATAACTGACAAATAACCATTTTGGCAACCCTCTACCATTTATGAATCTGTTTACATAAAACAAAAACTAAAAGAATGACAATTTTAAATTAATGCTTAAAAATTTTTAATGAAATATATCTATTGACCAGAGAGTTCATCAGAACTGACTACTCCACACAAATAAATTATTCTCTTGTGAAAACACAACAAAACAAAGTCAGGCCCTTATTAATTCCTTTATTCACTCTGGGCCTAATCCCAGTTACTTTATGGGCCTAGAAGTACTTCTGTCCATGGAACTCTGAGTTCCAGGGGCTTTGCTAATATTTTTGGCCAAGATAGGTTTTGATTTGGCCACTACTCATCAGGACAATAGAAATGGAGCTGCAGGTGCATTTCTATTGCTCCACATATAAAACAAGGATAGTTTGAAAGATTCTGCCTGTAAAGCTTGTGCTCATAAGGCATTAAGACAGCATGTTAGCTACCACATTTTCAAGAATACTGTCATTCTTTGTGATTAAAGAAATATTCTAATCATATGAGGCTAATGTGTGAGGGGGCTGCTAAGGTAGGATCATAATAACTGTCTTACATTTCTGAAATTCGGGAACTGTATCTCTCTCTATAACACCTTAGTTTGATATATCTAGGAATGTGCAGTAGGGACCTCATGAGCTGGGGCCCAGATGAGGAATTTGGTCAATCAAAGCCATAGCAATAGCTCAAAGTGCTGGGCTCTCAGTGAACCACTCAGGACAGAACAAAAAGAAAGAAGGAATATGACAAGCAGAATGAAGAAGAGATAAAAGATGAAGGTCAGTAGAGGCCAGAGACTGACCACAGGAGTGGATATATAGACATAGAGAGAGACACAGACACAGATGGAAGTTTTAAGCAAAGTGAACACAGTATAGGAACAGTGAACAGTATAGGAAAGTAAAGACAGAAAGGACCTGGGCTCAGGGGTTGGAAATCATGGGACAGAAAAAGAACAACAGCCAGGAAGAGTAGTTCAGCATGGAGTAGAAAGAGAATGAGCACATGGAATGTAAGAGGTGAAAAAGCAAACTGAGAGGAAGAAAACAAAGTATAAAGAGGGGAAGGAGAGAAAAGAAGAGCTCAAAGAGACAGGGAGACAAAGTTAGAGCCTGGGAAGGATGACAGCTAAAGGAAGAAGGGCCTGAACAAATGACTGTGCTGACAAGCATGTACATTTCTTGAGTGGACTCGGGATTTCACCGATACTCTCTCTGAGGAAGCACATCAGCACTTGTTCTCTATCTTCCATTCTTAGAAAGCTGCCAGGAGCAATGAAGGTTAAATGATGTGCCCAGACAGATACAGCAGCACTGAAGAAAGGCAGGGTTTGGACCCAGGCCTTCCTGACTTCAGGTCCAGCTTTCTATCCATTAAGCCACACTATCTCTGTGTGTAATTATAAAATCATTGTTGTGGGAGTCTCAGATGATAAGTTATCCCAGACAGAAATCTGTCTGCTTTAACCACACACACATACACACACACACACACACACACACACACACACACACACACACACACACAGTGGTTTAAAGGGAGCAGAGTGCTTGACACATACCATGTCATTCGATTCTCACAACTCTGTAACTTAAGTACCATAGATATAACTGTCCTAATGTAGGGAATAAAAAAATAAGGTTAGAGAGATTCAGTGACCTGCCCAGGGTCACACAGCTAGTAGGTATCAGGCGTAATTTGATTCCAGGCCTGCCTTATTCCCAAGTCCAGCTATGTACTGGGTCAGGCAGTTTCTCAGCAGTTCTGTAACAGAAACCAGTTTGAGGTAACCTATTTTGGTTAATGGATTATTTGATGTATTTCTATTTATTTGGAAAGGGAAGAGGAAAGTAATAAACAAACTGATGTCTAGAAAACAGCTAACATTAATAGCTGATAGCTCTTACATTATCATATAACAAATGCATTAAAGAGTTGTGAACAAAGGGTTATTTAAAGTTCAAGGAGGAAAGCTGTTACCAATCAAGGAGGTCCAGGAAGGCTTCATGGATGAAATGGCATCTAAGCTGGACTTTACAGGGTGAAGAGAAATTCAGCAGACAAAGAGAAGGACATTCCAGGCAGGAGGAACAGCATAAAGAGTTGGAACTTGAAGTACACAGAGGGCAAAATAATTAAGAAACACAAGATAAGGTTGACATCAAGTAGTCAAGGGTCTTGAATGCTGAGGACAAGAATCTGAACTTTACTCAGTAGGCAAGTGAGGCACTACATATTTTTTAGCCACAGAGTAACATGACCACATCTGTGTCTAACAAAGACTATTCCAGTAGTGCTGTAAAGGATGGATTCAAGAGGGAGAATGGTGATTTAGGAATCTCACATAATTATTGAATTTGGGGACTATGGGAGGCCTCAAGAATATGCTAGCTTGACTTACTCATTTTACAGATGAAAAAAACTAAGATCTTCAGAGGCTAAGTGACTTACCCAGAATCATACAATAGCAAAAAATAAAAATATCAGTTTCAATTACTATAGTTGGGGGGGGAGGGAGGGCAGGCTATCAACTTGGAAATGTTTACCCCATCTTAAACTAAATTAAAAGCATCTGTAATAAGGAACATATAGTCATGGAAGGACTTAAGCAATTTTCTAACAATAATATAACAATAATAATTTGGGGGGGAGCTGTTTCTTTTCAGCAACGTTTATAAAAAAGAATTATGAAAATCATATTATAATTCCATTACTTTTATTCACATCTGTATATAAAATCTGTATATATTATTATCTTTTAGAGAAAACTACAGAGAAGCTGTTGTGGATACATCTAGAATTCTTTAGTTTTTTGATCCTAAATTCCAATTGGAAAGAATTAAAAAGAATATTTTTCATGAAGGAACTCTTTCTACTTATTTTTTTTAAATCATCTTTTTACATCTTTTTAGGTTGATTTATCAAATAAATAAGTTGTGTGTCTTAAAAATCATTAATAATGTGGGATTTTTTCAATGATTTTTAAATGCCTTAACATTCTTTTAAAGTATGCTTGTGAAATCTGAAACTAAGTGACATGATTCATAGAATTTTAAAATGGAAAGAGATGTGAAAATTCATCGACTCCAGGGGTTCTTGGATTTCCAGATAGGAGGGGATCTATGAACTTGAAGGGGAAAAAAATTACATCTTTATTTTCACTAACAGTAATTTATATTTTTTTGAATTTTATACATATATAAAAATTACATTTTTATATATTTTATTGTATATATTTTTATATTACTAAATTAAATATTTTGTATATTACTAAACAGTAATTTATAGCATTTACTTCAATTATTTAAAAACATTATTCTGAGAAAGGGTCCAGAGGTTTTTTTCCAGATTGTCAAGGGGTCCATGATACAAAAGGGGTTAGGACTCCTGATATATAGTACCTTATTTAACAGATAAAGAAACTGAGGCCTAGGGAGGTTAAGCAGCTTGCCCAAGATCACAGGATTACAGAGAGCCAGAGAGAGGGCTAGAACTCAGAACGTCTAATTCTCCTGCTGTAAAATAAACTAAAAAATTTTAAAGGGTTATTTTATCATGTCATATATTATATTCATTTATTTAAATCACTGCCTTTTATAAGTTTAATGTGCAGTGAACATTAGTGAGAACTTAGCCAAGTTCTACAGCATTCATCGGGTTCTATATATAAATGTGTGTTAGAAAAGGGTAAAATTAGCTAAGGTTCCTAAAATCTGCAGCAGGTATGGTGACTATGCATGCTAAGACCTAGGCCAGAGATACAGTGATGGTACTTACACTGTGAACTCCTAAAGCTTTCCAGACTGCAAAACTGATTACACCAACTCCACACCACGCATAAAGTGAGCCCCAACCTAATGCTCGAAAGGCAAGAGAAGAACCACTCTCTGGTAAAGCAGCTGTGGCAGTAATTCCCTAGAAACAAAAAACAGAATAATAAGAACAATGTGAGTCACAAAGAATGATGGAGATAAGAGGAAAATTAATCCAAGAGTAAGAATTTAAGAGTAAGAATCATAGGATCACAGACTTAGAGCTAATGGAGACCTTCAGAGCCACTGAATACATTTTATAGATGAGTAAAGTAAGTCTTAGGGAGGTGAAGTGACTTGTCCAGTCACACAGCTAATAAGTATCTGACCCATCTTTCTGACTCCCAAGTCTGGTGCTCTATCTACTATGCCACCTGGGAAAATGATCAAGTGAGAGGTTATTCTTAAGGACAGCTTTCCACACACTAAACTAAATAATATAATAATAGCTAGCAAGTACATAGCACTTTGAGGTCTGTGAAGCATTTTACCTGTTATCTCATTTAATCCTCACAATAACTTTGTGAGGTAGGTGCCATTATTATCCCCACTTCACAGATGAAGAAACTGAGCTGAGTGATGTTGAGTTCCCTAGGAACTCACACAGCTGGTGTCTGTAGTGAGATCAAACTCATACTCCAAGTCCAACTTTCTATCTACTAAGCCACCCAGCTGAAAGAGGTCAAGTCAAAGGATCTATCACAAGGAAACTGGCTGCTGTTGTTTTTAACTGGGCCTCTCTATCTTGCCCAGGCTAGAAGTACAGGGATCACTCCCCCAATCTACAAAGAAGGCCTGCCCTGCTCCACTGCCAATCTGAGAGGGTTCAATTCTCCCTAGGTAGTTTGGTTCTTCCTCCCCCGTCCCTTTACCACATTGCTTCTGGACTTAGTACAGACAGTTGATGGGGTTTTATCCCTACTGAAGCTCAGATTCCCCGAGCTCAAGTGATCTGTCAGTCTCAGCTTCCCTGGTAGCAAGGATTACAGGTATATGCAATCATGTCTGGTCCACAAGGTTAATTTTTAGAGAAATGACCACTAAAGACCAATTTACCAGCCTTAAACTCTAGGCCCTCCTACCCACCTCTTCTCACACACCCAAACACTCAGCTTCACATAAAGGGGGTAGTGTAGGTTGGATAAAAGGTGTTTCTGTTTTTCAAATATTTGGCATCTCTGAATAATTTTCTTATTTGAAATTGTTTTTGTAGTCCCATGTATTATCATAATGTCTGCACTAAAACTAGCTTAATTGGCGACTGTAATTTAAGGAAAAGACTCTGGATTTAAACCCTCTCACAAAGACCATATGCTAGCCCTAGCAACCCTAAATACAGCAAAGAGAAAAAAGACAGCCAGTAGAAGAGGGCTTTTGGAGCACTCCTCTCTGCAGTATCCTGAGGGGACCTTCTCTTCACCCCTTCATGACCAGTGTCCAGAGGTCCAACCAGGGGACTGATGAAAGGTAATCAGTTTAGAGAGAAGGTGAAGAACAGGCCACTCAGAAACTCCTAAAGTAATGTCCCAACCGGTAACCCTTACCTGCTAAGAGACAGAGACTTTATCCATATTTGGTGTGAGATGACAAAGAACTAGAAGGACTAGAGAAATGACACAACCTGGGGCTTTAAGAAGGAATCAGATTGGCACTAAGAAAAAAAATTTTAGAAAGTATATCATATTTTTCATGTATACCTCTATCAGATTGCTTGCCATCTGGGGAGGGCAAAGGCGGGGGTAGAATTTGGAACTTAAAATCTTATAAAAGTGAATGCTGAAAAATATCTTTACATGTAATTGGAAAAAAAATGCTGTAAAGGGTGGGGGGAAGCATATCATAGAAAAGGGATAGACAAAAGCTGAACAAGGACAAGGAAAAGGACCATTTCAATGTAAAAGTATTTCATCACAAAGGAAAATGAGTCAAAATCTCTTGAGGAGGAAGGTACCACAATTTGTTCCACAAGACTCCCTCAGACAATGAACCAACTCTACCAACCTAGAGAATGATTCAAAAGAGCAATCAGAAAATTAAGTGAAAATAGAGCTCTGGCAAGTCTACTCAGAAACTAAAGAATTTAGAAAAGACAGAGGTATGCTCCATAGCATTTAATTATTAAAAAAAAAAAAAGCAACAGAACTGGAAGGAAAAGTGAAATAAAACTTTTTAAAAAGATGAAGAATACACACAAAAACTCCAAACAACAAAAATATTGAACTTAAAGAACAGATGCAAAAAAGATTCTAAGGAGTAGAGGCCTTCCAGAAAAAAGAAAAAACATAATGTAATGACTTCAAAAAAACTAATGATGAAATACAGCTCTTACCTTTTAGAAAAGAGGTGAATAGAGTAAATTAAAAAAAAGAAGTGGGGGTTAGTGGGTGGTGATAGATATTTAAAAATCATTAAGAAGACCAGAGCAATTCTGCTATTGGGTTGACAAAATGAATACATATATACATACAATATGTATATACATAAAATTCTTTTTAAAACTTACATAACGAATTCAGCATTCATTAAACCATTAGGCAATAAATGAGTATTTATCAAGCGCTAACTTTATGTCAGGCAGTGTGGAAAGTGCTACAAATGCAAAGAAAAAGAAAAAAATTATCCATCTAGTTCTTCATATATCTGAAAAGACTGTTGATAAAAAAGGAAAAAATTCTAAAATAACACCATGAAAATGAAAACCTGAATATCACTCTTTAAGAAATCATTCAGAAAAATTGCTCAGAAATAGCAAAAGCAGGGAGAAAAATACTGCTTTAGAGAATCTAGTCCATCTGTTAGTGATCTACAGAACACTAACAAAAAAACTGAAATAAACTCCTGTCTAATAGGCTACTAGTGAGTTATACAAGAAATCATTAATTAGGACCAAGTTGGATTTATACTGTGGATGCAAGGATGGTTCAAAAATTAGGAAAACAATCAACACATTTAATCATATTAGAAACAAAATCAATCAAAACCACAATTATCTCAATAGGTGTAAAAAGCCTTTGACAAAATACCACACTTAAGTGTGCTAAAAACCTAACAAGTAAAGAAGCAAACTTTTGTTTTTAATATCACCAAAAGTATCTACCTAAAACCAAAATCAAGCATCACATGCAATGGAAATACACTAGAACCTTTGCCAATAAATACAGGAGTAAAGTAAGAATGCCCACATTTCTCATGATTATTTGATGTAGTCCTGGAAATGTTAGCTAGTAGCATTAAGACAAAAGAAACAATTTAAAGGTGGAAACATAGATAAAGAAGAGATAAAACTATTGCTATTGGCAGAAGATATGATGATATTACTTAGAAAACTTCAGAGAATCAGCAAAAATAAGTGATATATACCAAAAAACTACTTTATAGAGTTAGACAAAATAGTAACAAAATTTATTTGGAAGAACAAACGGTCTAGAATATCAAGGGAATTAATGAAAAGAAATGCTAGGGAAGGTGGACTAGCTATACCAGATTTTAATCTGTATTATACAGCAGCAGTCATTAAAACTACTTGGTACTGACTGAGGAATAGAGTAGTGGATCAATGGAATAGAATGGGCGCACAAGATCCAGCAATTAATGAGTATAGTAATCTATTGTTTGATAAACCCCAAAACCCCAGTTTTGGGGATAAAAATGCACTATTTGACAAAAACTGCTGGGAAAACTGGAATATAGTATGGCAGAAACTGGGCATAGACCATTATCTAACACCATATACCAAAATCAAGTCTAAATGGGTGCATGATCTAGGTATAAAGGATGATACTGTAAGCAATCTGGGAAAGCAAGGAATAGTTTACCTGTCAGATTTGTGGAGAGGGAAAGACTTTAGGACCAAACAAGAATTAGAGAGCATTATAAAATGCAAAATGGATAATTTTGATTACATTAAATTGAAAAGCTTCTGTACAAACAAAGCCAGTGTAACCAAGATCAAGAGGGAAGTGGGAAATTGGAAAAGAATTTTTACAACCTATGTCTCTGATAAAGGACTCATTTCTAAAATATACAGGGAATTGAGTCAAATCTATAAGAATACAAGTCATTCCCCAATTGATAAATGGTCAAAGGATATGAACAGGCAATTTTCAGAGAAAGAAGTTAAAGATATTTTATAAGCATATGAAGAAATGCTCTAAATCACTATTGATTAGAGAAATGCAAATCAAAACAACTCTAAATACCACATCTCACCAGTCAGATTGGCTAAGATGACAAAACAGGAAAATGACAAATGCTGGAGAGGATGTAGGCAAATTGGACACTAATGCATTGCCGGTAGAGTTGTGAACTGATCCAACCATTCTGGAGAGCAATCTGGAATTACGCCCAAAGGATTATAAATAATTTCATACCCTTTGACCCAGCAATACGACTTCTAGGGTTATATCCCAAAGAGATCACAGAAGTGGGAGGGAGACCCATATGTACAAAAATATTTATAGCAGCTCTTTTTGTGGTTGCAAAGAATTGGAAATTAAGGGGGTGCCCATCAATTGGGGAATGGTTAAACAAGTTATGGTATATGCATGTAATGGAATACTAATTGTGCTATAAGAAATGACAAGCAGACAGATTTCATATTTACCTGGAGAGTCTTATACAAACTGATGCTGAGTGAGAAGAGTAGAACCAGGAGAAATCTGTACACAATCACAGACACAACATATGTGTGATGACGAACTATGACAGATTAGACTCTTCTCAGCAATGCAGTGATATAAGTCAATCCCAAAAGACTCATGATGGAGGGAGATGCCTACATCCAGAGAAAGAACTAGAAAAAACTGAGTTTGAATCCAGATTGAAGCAAACTACTTGATCTTTTTCTTTTCACTGCTTGGTTTTATTTCCTCTTTACCATTTTTCATTCTATCTAGTATAATCGGCCTGTGTAACCTGACTAATGTCTAAAGTGAAAGTATTTGCAGATCCTATACTGGATTATATGCCATCGTGGGGGTGGGGGGACGGAGGGAAGGAAAATTTGAAACTCAAGGAACTGTGGAATTGAATCTTGTAAAATAAAAATAAACAAATTAATTTTTAAAAAAGTGATGTAATTAATAGCTTCAGCAAAGTTGAAGGCCATAAAATATAATTAGGCATAAGTATTACAGTAAATAGAGCACTGTTATCTGGAATCAGGAAAACCCAAGTCCAATTCCACCTAAAATACGCACTAGTTGTGTGACCCTGGACAAGTTCCTTAGCGTCTATCAGCCTCAGTTTCCTGGGGATAATAACACTTACCTCACAGGACTGCTGTAAAGATAAAATGAGACATTTGTAAATCGAAAATGACAGTGACTGGCACATTAAGCACTGGCAGATGCTTAATAAATACTTGTTTCCTTCCTACCAAAATCAACTGCGTTTCTATATAATAACAAAATCCAAGAGTCAATAATGATAAAAGAAATTCTATTCCAAGTAACTAAGAAATGCATAAAGCACTTGGGGATCAATCTATACCTGGGATAAAAATGGGAAATTATTAATATATCTAGATTGAATGGGGAAAAAATTATTATATTAAACTTCTCTGATAAGGGTTTGGTATCCAAGATATAAAAACAATTAATTATATATTTCATATAAATATGTGACCAAAAATTATTCCCCAATAAATAGTCAAAGGATAAGAACAGACAGCCCTCAAAAGAAGAACTGCATAGTATCTATAACCATATGCTGCAAATCACTAATAATAAAAGAAATGTCAATCAAAACAACCCCGATGTTTACCCTACCCCTGTATATTGGCAAAGATGACAACAGTTAATGTTGGAAGGACTGTTGGTCCATTGTTGGTGGAGCTGTAAACTGATACAATTATTTTGGAAAGGAATTTGGAAATATATAAATAAAGAGGCTAAAATGTCCACATCCTTTGAGAGATTCTCTTACTAGGCTTATACTCCAAAGAAAATCATTGATAAAAGGAAAGTCTCCATTTCCCCTCAAATATTTATAGTACATTTTTTTGTGACAGCAAAGATCGGGAAACAAAATAAATGCCAATTGACTGGGAAATGGCAAAGCAAACTGTGGTATGTGGATATAGTGTTGTTAGAAATTATCACTGTGATAAATACTGAGAAGCAAGTAAAAGATCTACATTAAGTAATGCACAGTAAAGTAAGCAGTGCCAAGAAAACAATATATACACAATGACCACACAACACACACACACACACACACACACACACACTCAAAAGTGAATGGTGCAGAATTATAAAGAACAAGAATGGCTTGAAAGAAGACATATACGGAGACACTTCCACCCTGCTCCTTGGCAAACATGTGAAGACCACCAAGTGTGGCATTTATTTTCAGACTTTTGATATATTGCTCAGTTACGCTGATTTTTTTTCCTTTTTCCTTTAAAAAATATAACAATAAATTTATGTTCTTTTAAAAAGATAATTGTTACATAGTATGCTCTCTAGAAGGGAGAGTGAAAGGACTATTAGGAGAAACTATGGTGATATATAAAAAAAGACATTTAAAAAATAAAGTATTTCAGTCATTTGGAATTATAGTAAAAAATGTAAATGGAAATTTTAACTTGTTTTAAAAGAGTCAAAATCTGCTAAACCTATATTTTAAAATTCTCAGATCTAAAATTAAGAATTTCCTTCATACAGGATATATTCAAATTAACTTACTACTTAAACTCTTTAATTGCTTTTAGTAATAAGAATGACAGACACACCCTCTTCCTTTTCCCACATAGTGGGCCCTACTGCATGGTTACATAGATACCATACCATAGATGTGTGCCTTAGTTCCTTCAATTGGCCTCATTTCCCTCCAAAAGTAGAAACCACTAACCAAATGCTACTAATCTGAGGAAGCATACACATGAGTGGCACAATTCTGATTTTAGAAATGTAAGTTAAATTATTTCCCTAGGGGTCAGAACTCAGTCTGTATATAAATACATTCAAAACATTAATATTCTGTTTAAACTGAATGACCATTGTATTTAAAAAACTGAAGAGAATATCAATTAAAAAAATCTGACAAGAAAAAAACTGGCAAGGTAGAAGTGGGGGAGGTAACAAAGGATTTTG
The DNA here is from genome assembly GCA_011680675.1 of Gymnobelideus leadbeateri. Taxonomy (NCBI): domain Eukaryota; kingdom Metazoa; phylum Chordata; class Mammalia; order Diprotodontia; family Petauridae; genus Gymnobelideus; species Gymnobelideus leadbeateri. The sequence continues at coordinate 69,604 of WOXC01011874.1, read as the reverse complement.
GATGCCAAATAGAGTATTTTGTATTTGCTCCTGGAGACAACAGAGCACCATTCTCAAAATGAAATGTCATTTGAAATGCTAGCAAGAAAGAAAGTAAATAAATATATATTATATACCTACCTATGCTTTTGCCTGATTAAAATCTTTTTGTTTAGACTTATTTAGCAACTCAGTTTTCCCTACAATTATTTTCCTTCTTCATAGAACTTATTTTAAAATTTAAAATATCAAAAATCCTCACTGAGACAATAAATATTTGCATTCAGTTTCACAGAAAGGTTACTTATGAATATCCAGAGCTTGTTGAGGATATTGTATTACAGTTTCCAAAGTTAAAATAGTTGAGTTACTCTCCTGTAAATAACTGTATACTCATTATATATTTTGGTCTCCATATTAGCATGTATTTCATCTTCTGAATATTTACCAATACTTTTTTGAGGAAGTAGCTGGCAAAAATTGATAATCCTTTATACAAGTATAGAAATTAAAGGACAGGACCATTAAGCAACTTATTCAGATTTAATTGAAAGTCAATTAGACAACTAGAACAAAAGTTCAGTAACTCTCATCAATCTCATCTTTAGAAAACATTTAAATTAAGTCAAACTGATACTAATCACTAATTCAAAAGATACACCACCTACCTGCCCTAATTAACCTTACAGCAAATTATTTTTTAGCAGCTAAATCCGATGACTAGAGTAGTACCAAGTTGAGAATAATACCTGTCTGAGAGATCAGTAAATGAGAGTAGAGGGAGGTTATTTCCCCAAGTTAAGTTAACTGTTTGCGGAGTTAGGACTAAAAAACTCAAGTCTCTTCAGTTCCAGTCTGGTTCTGCTCCCGTACAGCAAATTACATCAGTGTCTCCCAAAATCCCCAGAAAAGATGAGAGCTCTAAAAGAGTTAAGCATCATCCCAAAAAACACAATAACCCCCATTTATAAATGGATTGTGCTTGAAAAGCTTAAAAGTCAGTTGTCTGGAACTCACAACATTTTCCCACAGAATTACCATAAATGATAATTAAATTCCCAGTCCAACCCACAAAATCTACCATGTACCTGAGATATTCTTTTTTAATTTTTTTTGCCTTTTTGGAGAGGGGAAGGCAGGGCAATTGGGGGTGATTTAGTTGCCGAAGGTCACACCACTAGTAAATGCTAAGTGTCTGAGGCTGGATTTGAACTCAGGTCCTCCTGCCTCCAGGGTAGGTGCTCTTTTCCCCCCTGAGGTATTCTTTAAAAGTAAGGTTAGGACTGGATCATTTGAACACTGACTGAATCCCTTGAAGATAGGCAGATCTGAGGAGCCAAAAGCTTTAAAGTCCAGTAGTATTAATGAGAAGGCTACAGGACTGGAGCAGAGTCTGGGAAGCCAGGAGAGATGAGTAAAGAGAGCATTCCAACACAGAGGACAGCCCTAAAAAAGCAGAGTCAGGAAATGTAGTTGTGTGTATAGTGAACATCAATAAAATAGTTGTTGCCTGACTGAAAAGTACACAGATGAGAGTGCAGCATAAGGAGACTGGAAAGACAGGAGGGCCAAGATTGCAAAGAGCTTTAAATGCTAATCGAGGGTTTTACATTTGATCCTGGAGATAATAAGCACCTGTGGGGCTGGTGGCAGTATTCAGGGCTGGACTTGAAATCAGGGGACTTGAATCTGAACCACTTACTATTTGTGTGACTCTAGACAAGTCACCTAACCTCTCAGTCTCAGCTCCCTAACTGTAAAATTCGGATAATAATGGCACCCACCTCACAGGGTTGTTTTAAGGATCAAATTAGATAACATATGTAAAGTGCCAGGCAGACCTCCTTCACAGTCACTAAAGTGATTTTTCTAAACTACACATCTGATCATATCTGTGACTCTCTATTACCTCTAGGATCAACTATAAACTCTTCTGGCCAGCTCTTCACAAAATGACTCCCTGCTACTCTTGGTTTCTTTTCCTGCTAGCCCCCTCTACATACTCTCCAGTCTACTTGATATCCCTCCCCCAAGACACCCCAACTCCGGCCTCCATGATTTTAGGCTGCCCCCATGCTTGGAATGCTCTCACTCTTCACCTCAATTTCTGGCTTCCTTCAGCAAAGCTCCAGAACCTCCTCCTGTATGAGCCCTTGCTTGGCTCTCTCCTCCAAAGTGACCTGTTTGTATCCACATTTATAAATATTCCTTGGGGCTGCTATAATTTCCTCTCTGTGCATGGCACATGGTAGATGCTTAGTAAATGCTTACTCTCTTGCTTCTTTAAGAAGCCCAACACCAGAATGTTGGTCACCATAGTAGGATGTTTTGGGGTTTTTTTGCAACAGCAAGAGATAAAGACTATCTCTTAAAGCATCAAGGGGCTTCAGCCTAGACCACAAGTTTCACCCCTACTAATGAAACCAAAGATCCTGAAATATCAAAAAGGTCAAGATACACGTATTGCAGTTATGGTTCAAAACATCCAGATAGTACAGCCCAATTTTCAAATGTTGAAGAGTATAATTATCAAGTCTTGCATAGGGTGAACACATACATGCCTTAGCCCAGGTCTGAAGACCATTATGTGGGCCTCAAAATCAAATGCAGTTTGAAGTACTAAATAAAAAGGTTCCTGTGAAAGAATTTTCAGCAGTTTCTATGAAAAATATCTCAAGGGCTCACTAGATTGCAAGTCCAGTGAGTCAACAATGTGACACAACAGAAAAAGATGAGTAATCATGGGCAAGTAACCTATTTTCTTAGTACCCTGGGCAACTCTTCCCCCCAAGTAATCCATCTTTGCCAAATGACTGGTTTAGTGAGGACAGATAAGAAACAGGCTTAAAAATGCAACAAGATCTAGGTTAGCCATCCAAAAGAATTTTTAATGCTTTACAAATCTACAGAATCTCATTCACCATAAAACATTTTTAACTTTTAAAAACAAGATAGGTAGCAAAGAATCACACAACTGGAAAGACCATCTAGTCCAGGTTTGGGGAACCTGTGGCCTCAAGGACACAAGTGACCCTCTAGGTCTTTCAAGGGTGGCCCTCTGACTGAATCCAAACTTCACAGAACAGATTCCCTTATTAAAAGAATTTGTTCTGTAAAACTTGGACTCAGTCAAAAGGCCCCCCTGAGGACCTACAGGGCCATATATGGCCTCAAGGCTACTTGTTCCCCACCTCTGGTCTAGTCCAACTTCTACTGAAAATTCCCTCTCTGGCATTGTTGACAAAGTAGTAATCCAGTCCCTACAAAGACCACCCCTTCCCTCTGGTAATCAAGCCACTATTTCTAGAGGCAATTTTAGTCTTGAACTAAATTTCTAATTGTTAGTAATTTTTTTTATTCTTGCACAGAACTGACTTCCACCCATTGCTCCTGTTTCTGTCCTCTAGGGCCAGGTAGAGTAAATCCTGTTCCTCTTCTATGTTATAACCTTTCAAATACTAGAAGACAGCAGTCTCTCTGCCCTCTCTCTTCCCCCTCATCCCAGACCTCTTCTCTCCAGGTCTTATCATCTCTCAAATCCCCTTACTATTCTGATCACCTTGCATCTTGGCACTGCCTTTCTAAAATGTGGCATCAAGAGCTGAAATACTTCAAATATAGTCTGACCATGGTAGAATGCAGTGATCCTATCACTTCCCTCATTCTGGACATAATACCTCTCTTAATGTAGCTTAAGATCATGTTAGCTTTTTTTTTTTTTTGGCTGCCTTGTAATACTGTCATTTCATATTAAGCTCATAATCCAGTATAATCTCCTGATCATTTTTCACATAACATGCCACCCTGTCACTTCTCACCTAGTTTGTATTTGAGAAATAGATACAATCACCTTTACTAAATTTTTTAAAATTAGATTTAGACCATCATTTTAGATTGTCAAGAGCTCTTTGGATCCTGGGTCTCTCACCCAATGTGTTAACTACCCCTTCATGTCATCTGCAAATCTAATGAGTATATCTATGTCTTCATGAAAGACATTAATAAAAAATTTAAGTAGCACACAGCTAAAGATAGAAATTTGGGTCTCTACTCAAGAACTTCATCCAAGTAATTAACTTATTCATCCTCAGATCTACTCCTTTAAGCAATTCCAGATCTACCTAACTATAAATATCTAAACAATATATCTCTACGTTGCATTTAGAACTGAAATCCTGTCTGGAAATAGGATATACATTTATCCCCATTTTTTTAAAGGAAGCACTTCTAAGTATTTTTATCTAGAAATCAAATGAGATGAAAATTTGTAAAGCACTTGGCAAATGTCTGTTAGATAGTAGATGCTGAATACTTGTTCCCTTTAAAACTAGCAATAAAAAAAGAACTTTAGACTCTATGCATATGTTCAAAGACCTTTTAAATCAATGTGAAACACCATCAAAATAAAAATCGTACTCCATCCTCATTCCACATAACAAAATGTTCCTGAAAATAATATAGCTGCAAATAAACTTAGATCACAAACCTTATTGAACCACTGAGGACTTTTCTTTTTTGCCAGTGACAAAGTTGTAACAAAGCCAGCGAACATTCCTGCAGCAGCAACTGTACCAAGAAAAATCCCACCTGCCAAGGATTAAATAAAAAAAAAAATTTAAGTACTTCAGAAAGAGCTTAAATAAGAAAGTTTTAAAGAAAATTTAAAAATGCTCTGCTCTCCTTTATAAAGGGAAAAAACTCAAAAAGAAATGTTTATCATCTACCCTGCAGATGAGAAAATGGACAGCTGTTTGGACTGTTTCGGATCAGTGGCCATAGTGCAAAGCCAGGTTTTTGTTTTTTACTTTCCATTAAGCTCATTCTGAAACAAGCAGTAAAAATTTAAGTTTGAGGGACAGAGCGCTGGGTGTGGAGTCAGATCTGGACTCCGCCTCTCGGCAGGGCTGTGACCTTGGGCAGGAGGAGGGCGCACACACCAAGAGCGGCCATCCCCGTGAGGAGGCACCGGCCCCTGCACCCCAAGGCTGGAGGAGCCTCACCGCCCTAGGACAACAGGAGATAGTGTGACTACATCTAAAGCGCCTTCAGCACCCGGACCCACCGCTCCCGGGCTGGCTGAAAGGGGCCTGGGGTTATCTGGTGGTTCTACTGACGGAGGAGGCTCTGACTGCGGGTCAGGGACGGGCTGGGCCACACTGAGGGGACGGTCTGCTGGGGGGGAGAGGGGACGACGGGGGGCGTACAGGTGTCCTCCTCCGGCCACGCCTCCCACAATCACTAACACAACCGGCTCGTCCTCCAGGGGGAGCGCAGAGGCCCCGGGACCCCGGAGCAGAGGCTGCGCCAGGACCGAGCTCCTGGCACTCCCAGCTGCCGCGCGCACCTTTCACAAGGAACAGCCGGTTGTCCGAGGCTGCGGGCTGTTCCAAAGAGCCGGAGAGCCCCACGGGCCCAGAGCGCACCGGCTCCATAGCGCGATGGCGGCCGAGCCGTCCGCCAACTGAGCCCGAGTGGAAACAAGGGAACCAGAGAGAGAGGTGCCGGCGCGGTGCAACCGGAATACGGTCGCGGCCAGGGCTACGGCAACAAGGTTCCGCCCTTCCCCTTCCGGGGCCTGAGCAGAGCGTGCTCTGGTCCCGCCTCCAACCTCCCCCTCCCCATATCCACTCCTGCGCAGACGCGCTACAGGGCCTCTACTGGGGCACGCCCCCTACAGGCTGCTTTCCCTTGAGAGGACCCTGTTGGGTTAGGAGTGAGGAGGGGCAGGCATGTAAATGTAAAGTATATATTGTTAGTAGGGCCTTAGACCTCAAAGATCTGATATTATATAACCACTGCATGAATTTAACACTAAAATCCACTGGCTGCCTAGCAAAAAGCCTAAGGCATCTTGAACTAGCATGGTGTACTAAATGGTTGGATGGATGAATGGTTGGATGGATGGATGGATGGATGGATGGCTAGCTAGCTAGATGAATGGTTGGTTGGATGGATGGATGAATAAATGAATAGTTGGATGAAAAGATGGAATGATGAATGATAAATGGGTTGGTAGATGGATGAATGAATGGTTGGATGAACAGATGCATAAAGGAATGAAAAAAGCATTTATTAAACACTTACCACGTGCAAAGCATTGTACTGCATCAAATGATGAGGCTACGGATTGAAAAGTAAGACAGCTCTGTGCTCCTGAGGAGGTCACATTAGGGGGAGACAACATATATGGAAGGTTTCAGTTACAAGTCAGATAGAAAGATTCTGTGGGTCCTCAGGGTGCAGAGGTAAAGTAATACTTCTTCTTTAATGTAATTTCCATTGATAAGGTCACATCCGTTTCTGATGTTGAATCATTTGACAATGCCAAAGACTTGGGTGACAAGAATTTTCTTTTCTAAATCTTCAATAAATGTAGCTGTAGCATCTATAGGAGGAGTGTCCAGGCTTCTTTTCACAACTGTTGCTTCAGGCAATGGACTGGAAGCATTATCATTCCCAAGACTCTTGGGTTTGGACAGCTTCTGAGGGCAAATGGTGGTGTGTTAATGGTGGTCTAACTTGCCTATCACATGCTGTCTCTTGTCTCTCCTTCAGAGTGTTTGTTGCTTCAGGAAAGCTTGTTTGTCTGCCTTGTGGTTGGGAATTGGTGGCCATGGATGACCTTTTTTCCACAGGAGTTGCTTCCCCAGTGGATGGATATGAGGACTAGTCTGGAAGCAGGAAAGGTGTTGCCTCTCTCAGTGCTCCTATGCTTATGTGTTTATTGGTGGCAGTTGATTAGGAGTTGTTGCCGGTGACAATAGGGAAAATGGGACCTTTCCCTACAATGGAGAATGTCAGTCTTCTCCAATCTCTCATTTTAAAGATGGGAAAACTAAGACCAAGGGGAAAAAATAATTGCCCAGAGTAACAAACATACTAAGTATCAGAAACTCCAAATTAAGTGCTTTTTTTCTCTTCCCCTCCAGCCCCTACATGTTATTATTTACTGTATTGAACCCATTCATATGAGGACCAGCAAGTAAGCTAGCTTGGGAGAAATACTTGAGTACATGATGTGTATTCAACCTGGAAATATAGGTTGAAGCCTTGTCATAAAGATCTTTAAATGTCAAGCAGTTAATAAACCTTTATTACTTTCCTTCTATGTGCTAGGCACAGTGCTTAGTGCCAGGGATACTGTTGTAATGAGAAATCATCGAGTGAAACCATTAATCATTTTAAATGGAGCTTTAATTGCCAGTGACTGCCAGGGTTGAACATGACCCAAATCAGGCAGCCTCAAGGTGCATATTCTTGGGTTTATATAGACAAAAGCCACAACATAACTGTTACCAAAAGAAAATATAGAAGCCAAAAGGTAGCAATCAGTTCATTGCCTAATGACCCATTTGTTGCCCAACTGGAAAGTCTCCAAGTAACTGGGAGGGGGGGGGGGCACGCTGCCCATGGGTTCCAGGTGGCAGCTTTGGGCAGGTCCTAGGCAAACTTACCCAAGAAGGGAGAGATGGGGGAGGTTAACAAAATGGTGGTTACAACAATACAAAGAAAGGTAAAAGGTAGTCTCTGATCTCAAAAAGTTCACAGTCTAATAGAGGATACAATATGTAAAAAATTGTGTACATACAAGCTATATTAAGGATAAATCTGGAGTGATCTATAGTGGGATGGTACTAAAATTAAGGGGAAATCAGGAAAATCTTTCCTATAGGAGATAGAATTTCAAGGAAGCCAGGAGCAGAGATGAGAAGGGAGAGTATTGTGACCTTGAGCAAGTTACTTAATCCCAATAGCCCTACAAAAAAAAAAGGAAGAAGGGAGAGTATTCCAGATATTGAGTACATTCAAAATGCATAGTCAGAAGATGGAGTGTTTTATTAGAGGAATAGCTAGGAGGTCAGTGTTACTGGATCACAGAGTACTGTGGGAGAGAGGTTATGAGGTGGGAGAAGACTAGAAAGGTAGGAGGGCCAGGTTAGGAAGGAATTTTAATCCCAATCAGAGGATTTTATATTTTCTCCTGGAAGTGATAGGAGTTTTTTTGAATGGGAGGAGGGAGGGGAAAGGAGGGGGGAATAATATAGTCATACTTTATTATTATTTATTTAGTATTATATTTTATTTATTGTTATATTCAGACTTTATACTTTAGGAAGATTACTTAGACACCTGATTGAAGGATGAACTGGTTTGGAGAGAAAAAGACCAACCAGCAAGCTATTTCAATAGTCCATACTTCAGATGATGAGGACCTGTACCAAGTCAGTGTCAGAGAAGAGGAGTTGAATTCAAGAGAAGTTGCAAAGATAAAATCAACAGACCTTGACAACAGATTGGATGTAGAAGGTGAGGAAAGCTGAGGAGTTGACAGGTAGTTTGAGAACCAAGGTGACTAGGAGGATAGTGTGGTTCCCTCAACAGTAATACAGAGGTTGGGAAGAGGGCAGGATATGAGGGGAAAGGTAATGAGTTCAGTTGGGGCATGTTGAGTTTAAGATGAATAGGAATTTGTATCATTTTAGTGGTAATAAAGGTCCAATGGTTTTCTCATTGGGGAGAAAGTAGGTAGGAGTGAGATAATGTGGATCAGAAAATAAAACAAAATGTATATGTATATCTATCTATATATATAATATAGATATATTTTTTTTGCTTTTTGGAGGGCAATTGGGGTTAAGTAACTTGCCCAAGGTCAGACGGCTAGGTTTTTTGTTTGTTTGTTTGTTTGTTTGTGTGTTCGTTAAGTGTCTGAGGCCAGATCCGAAATCAGGTCCTTCTGACTCCAGGGCCGACGTTCTACTCACTGTGACATCTAGCTGCCCCATCAAAATGCATTTTAATTTTTTAAAAAGAACCAATGCCCACCAAAGTTTCTTGAGATAAGGAATTAAACGTTGTATCAGACCTGTGGCTTCATAATATCAATTTGGCAACTGGTGGAAGAATAAATAGTCATGGTTAAAAAACATTTATTAGTGCCTACTCTTTGCCTAGCATTGTGCTAGGTCCTGGGCATACACATAAGAAAGACAGTCCCTGTCCTCAAGGAGTTTACAATCTAATGGAGGAAAATAATACACCACAAGAAGTTGTAAAAGGGAGAGAGGGCAGCCACCAGGTTGGTGGGGGGTGGGGGGAGGAGAACCAGAACCAGAGTTTCTTTAGAGTAGAACCAAAGAAGAAAAATGAGGAGGTGGTTGGAAATTCTGAGCTCTTTATGAAAGAGGGTTTTGGGAAGAGGTCTTCAGTCAGAGGGGAGAGGCATCTAAAAGTGCTGATGAAGTATTGAGCACCAAAGCTGAAGCAATCTCCATGAAAAGATTTTCTGGTTATTATTATCCTGGGGAAAACAGGTTGTTCCAAAGACACCAAGCTGGTGGGAAATTAAAGCGGTTGGGGAGTGGGGGGTCGAGAAATAGGGTGGGGAAAGAGACCAATGAACAGATTATTGAGATAGTCCAGGTGAGAAGTAAGTAAATAATGAGGGCCTGAAGATGGCTTCATAAATGAATTATGGAGTGATTTAGCAGTAGCATAGTTGTTCTTCACAAATTTGCAATAACATCCCCTAAATCCAGGAAGAGTCCTTAATACTCAAAAGTTCTTAGCTTAAAACCTATAGATAAGCATTTTTCTAATTTTTTGGAAGAGGCAGACCCTTGAGCTATGACCAGTAGAAAGCCCATGTAGTCCTGTTACTTCCAAGCCTCAGGGTTTTCTTTGCTTTATCTAGGTGCCAAGATCTTTAGAATAAAGAGAATGGTTTTTCCAACTTGCTGATGCCCCCAGACTTGGCCTTTTCTATGGCACATTCTTTCTAGTTCTGGACTTGGGTTCCTCAATTAGAAGACCTCATCATAGAATATGGTAATTATCTACTTATCTACAAAAAGATCTTGAGAGACTACAACATTGAGCCAAACTGAATAAGACAAAATTTAATCACAATAAATATAAAGTCTTGCAGTCAGGTTAAAAAAAAATCTCACAGGTTCATGATGGGGGAAGCATGGTGAGACAGTAGTTTGTCTGAAAAAGTATTGTTTTTATAAATAGCCTGCAAGTCAATAAATCAGTTGAATCAACAGTATTGTATATCAGTCAGCCAAAAAGCTAATTCATTCCTGGATTACACTAAGAAAGTGTTCAGGAATATGGAGGTCATCGATCTCCTATATTGTGTCACCATGATTCAGCTGCCTTGTCACCCTGGAACATCCTTTCTCCAACCTATTTCTCCCATTGATGAACTCTTTCTGGCCCAGGCAAGGCTTGCTTCATTCCACTCCCAGCTGTGTTTCTGATTTTCCAGACTTTCCTCCATCCTTTTCAGCTCCCTTTTACAGATTGTCCTTCCCCCAATCGAATGTAAGTTTCTTGATGGCAAGTTTCTTGGTCTTTTTGCTTGTTTGGTGCAGTGCCTGGCACAGAGTAAGTACTAACTCAATGCTTCTTGCCTTCACTGCTTGCCTGCTTACCCTGGTCAGATCATATTTGGTGTGCCATGTTCAGTTCATAGTTTAGGAAAAACATAGATACACTGGAGAGGTTCCAGCTAGGATAGCGAAGGCAACTAGGTGGCCCAGTAGACAAAGTGCTAGATCTAGAATCAGGAAGACCTGGATTCCAATACACTCATTAGCTTTGTGGCCCCCATGAACGTCTTTAACCTCCATCTATCTCATTTTTTCAGATGTAAAGTTTTTATCCCAATAAATAAACACCCACCTCTTGGGGTTGTTGTGAGGATAATGTGAGATAATATTTACAAAAGACTTTCCAACCTTAAAGCTCTATATAAAGGCCAGCTATTATTACTACTACTACTATTATTACTATTGTTTAACTTGGAAAGGAGAAGACTTGGGGAAGATGTGAGGTCTTTTTAAAATTTGGAAAGCTTGCTGTATAAAGAGACTTGTTCTGCTGAGTTCCAGTCAGGCAGTCTTCAAATATTTATTAAGTGTCTCTATGGCTGAGGCACTGTGCTAAACTCTGAGTATACAAAGGAAGACAAAAAAACGGTCCCTGCCTTCAAGGAACTCACATTCTAAAGGGAGAGACAGCATAAAAATTATGTATATACAAAGTTTATGTGTGTAGGTAGGTGGAAGGTAATCTCAGAGTGAAGGCACTAGCAATAAAGAGATAGAGAAATGTTTTTGTTTTGTTTTGTTTTACAGTAAGTGGGATGATTTTAGCTGAGACTTGAAGAAAGCCAGAGAAGCCAGGAGACAGAGATGAAAATGGAGGGCATTGTAGGCATGGAGGACAGCCAGGGGAAATGTACTAAGGCAGAGAGATAGGGTGTCTAGTGCAAGGAAAAGCCAGGAGGTCAATGTCACTGCATTATAGCATATGTGAAGGTAGGGAGCAAAGAGTGAAAACACTGGAAAGTTAGGAAGGGGCCAGGTTATGAAGAATTTTAAAAGCCAATCAGAAAATAGAGATCCAGGTCAGGATTTTTTACTCAGAGACAATAGGTCAAAGTCTCAGAGGCAAATTTAGACTTGATATTAGAATAACTTCCCTAACAATTGGAGCTATTAAAAAATAGAATGGGCTGTCTCAAGAAGCAAAGGGTTTGGGGCGGCTAGGTGGTGCAGTGAATAGAGCTCTGGCCCTGGAGTCAGAAGGACCAGAGTTTGGATCCAGCCTCAGACACTTAACACACACAAACAAAAACCTATCTGTGTGACCTTGGGCAAATTACTTAACCCCAATTGCCCTCCAAAAAGCAAAAAAAAAAAAAAAAGAAGTAAAGGGTTCCCCCTCATTAAAGGTCTTCAAGTAGAGATCTGTTAGATACATCATAAACAGGGATTCTTTTTGCATGCTTAGATTGGACTAGCAGGTAGAACTTCCAACTCTGAAATTCTGCTATATAAATAAGCATAACCATAATGTATATTTTTATGATTAAATAAAACTTTTGTCTCATTCTTTCTCCTCTTTTTCCATATAGTTTTTTTTAATTTACATAGTTTAAGGAAGTGTAGAGCTTGCTCTTAAATTCTGCTTTTCTGTTTCATTGTATTTTGTTTATGTCATTATATTGTTCTTCACAATCATCTTTCTTAATTGGATTACACCATTACACTGATATATTCCATTTTATCCACCTGCTGTCCCTCCATCAGACAACTACAACCCCTTTATTGTGAAGTTAGTATATGGACCTGGGGAGGCCTATGACTTGGCCAAGATGTGAGCAAGCATTCCCAGAGTGGTTGTTGGTATCCAGGTGTCCTAACCCCTAGTCCAAAGCTCTTTTCATGGCACAACACTCTCTACCTAAGGGACTGTTAACGTTTTAAAGACAGCAAAATAATTGACACTTGATTTTAAGTCTGGAATATCTCTATAAACTTCAGAGAAATATTAGCAGCTAAATACCTAACCTCTTATGCAACTATAATGAACAATGATGCAGGAAGCAGTGTGATTATTTGGTTCCCAATTAGATAAAGATAAGGGCTTACCTATTAGAACTAGAGTATATGTATACATATACAGATGTAAGGAAAGGCCCCACCTGGTGCAATGCTCCATGTGTTTCTTAGAGCTGTCCACACCCAACCGCACCCCCTATGTCTTGTGTGGCTCAAAAGGAGGCAGAACTGACTCCTCTAGCTTCTTCTCCCCCTACTCTTCTCTAAGGGAGGAGAAGCAGAAATTTAATTCCTGCAAGGAGGAGAAGCAGAAAGTTGGACCCAGAGGCCATCACTCTGCTCTCATCAGGGAGAGGGGTACTGAGCTAGAATCATGTCTATCTGCTACCTTAAAAATTGTTAGTCTAGGGGATTCGATTGGGTTCCATCTAACTTCTGATCACTATGTCATCATATTGGGGGTAAGGAGGACCCAAACTCTATAGCCAATAGTGCTCATTTTTTCCCACCTAATACCAGTTCCACAATGAATACACAAAATGAATAACAAAAAAAAAAATCCACTTATCCAAATCATAGTAAAACAGAAATCAGAGAAAGTATACATAGGAGAATATATTCCAGACAAAACAGAATGAAGGAGCTCTCTCCCTGGGATTTAGTTAACTCAGCTCAGCCAAGAGAGAGATTTCTGGATCTCATCCAAAGGAAAACTCCCTGAAGTCTCTAGTACAGCAAGCTGGATATAGGGACATGATGGAGCTCCTCTCATATCTACCCAGAATCTCTTCCTTTAGCAACCAAAGCAAAATTGACCTCTACTATCTTCCTTCTGGAACCTGGAGGCCAGAAGCACCCAAAGCAAATCAAAGTTTGAATCGTCCTGGAGAAGGTTAGAGCTCTCTCACTCTTCCCAACTTTGCCCTACCCCTCACAGAGGACATTCATTTCCACCAGTGAGGAGAAGGTCCCATACCAATAGGCTTTGGGATAAGGATTACATAGATGTAAATCAATTCAAGATAATTTGAAAAGGATGGCACTGGGAACTAGAGGAATCAAGAAAAGCTTCCAACAGGAGGTAGGTAGCACATAAGCTAAGCTTTTGAGGAAACTGGAAGTTCTAAGAAGCAGAAATGAGGAGTGAGTGCATTCCTGGCATTAGCCTGTGTTAGAGCAGGGATGCAGAAGGAACGCTGGGCTGGGGAACAGCAAGCAGGTCAGATTGGCTTGAGCATAGAGTGTATGAAGGGAAGTAATGTGAGATAATGCCAGAAAGATGGGTTGGAGCTACATCATGGGAGAGTTTAAAGGTAAATACGAGGAGTCTATATTTTATTTTAAAGTGACAGGCAATCACCAAAGGCTCTTAAGCAGGAAAGTGATAAGGTCAGATTTGTTAAGCTCAAACATAAGATTTCTTTAGAGTTATGATTGTTTTCTCTACTTCTACAGTACCCAATACAAAAGTAGAGTACCAAAGGTATTTCCCTCACCACTTTAGACATTCATAATCTAAAATTTTTTAAAAGGTTCCACGTCTTCCTGAACTTCTGGTAACAAGCATTGATATTACACTCATAGTTAAAAAAATTTTTTTAAAACACACAATGACAACCAACAAAAGCTATTGAATCTCTAAGAAGAGCATAAGTATTACTATCCTTCCTTTCCCAAAGGTAAAATTAAGATGCAGAAAAGTTATGTGATTGTCAACAGGCAACTTTAATTTAAATTTTATTTAAATTAATAATATATTTGATTTTTAAAAATTAGAAACGCCCACTTCCACCCCCAAGTCACCTAGTGTGGAAGACATATGCCTGGATAAGGAATATTTGTGAGGGAAGTCACATTCCAAAGCAGAAAAGCTGTAAATGTACAAATGTCCCAAATTAAGAGAATTCACAAAAAGAGTTCTAGATTATCTAGCACTTCTTTAGGCTCCCTTCAGACCTACCCAAGTTGGCAGTTCGATCCAACAACCCTACCCCGTGCAGAAGAAAATTCAGTGTGATCATTTAAAAAGATTCCTAATTAGTCCAAAGGCCCCACACAGGAAGACTCTGAAAATGGGAATCAGATTGCCTAGAATGATACAGAGCTCAAATGTTCCATGCAACAAATAAACACCAGCTATTTCTGATAGGCTATTATTCACTTTGGAAACTGAAATAGAAACTGATGGGAAATGGTAGAGGCTGTTGGGAAAGCAACCCCATCAGAGAAAGGGTATGCTGCTATTTTGATGTATGATTCCATTCTGCTGGAAGTTCATAAAAGCTATGCATCTGACCACATTCTTATTCCAAACCTTTTGGCCTTTGTAGGTTTATTTCATGATTCTGACAGCTACACCTGCTCACATACTGCATTTCCCAGAATTCTGGTGGCCTCACCAACAGTGACTTGCAACGATGAATGTTCTAGGTTACTTTACCTTCCTCAAAAACTTTGCTTCCATAGCTTGGTTTCTCCATCTTTAAAGGAATACAGTAAAACAGTATGTTGTATATGTGTTTTTTTTTAATCTAGACCTAGCACCATCCTATGCAGGTAATTTTATGAACCTGCAAACTCTGTGTGGTCATGTCAATTGTGTGCAACTCTTTGTGACCCCATTTGGGGTTTTCTTGGCAAAGATAGTAGAGGAGTTTGCCATTTCCTTCTCTAGTTCATTTGACAGCTGAGGGACCTGAGGCAAACAGGGTTAAGTGATTTGCCCAGGGTCCAATAGCAAATATCTGAGACCAGATTTGAACTGAGAAAGAAGTCTTCCTGACTCCAGACCCAGCACTCTATCCACTGGGCTACCTAGCTGTCCAGAGAGCAGGGCTTGTTAAACTTTTTCCACTCCTGACCCCTTTTAGCATTTTAGCAGCATCTGTTGGCAGTGAAAAGTGCTCATGCTTTGTGTTCAGAAGCAAGACTGCAAGGAAGTTGCACAATGCAACATGGGCCAGAAACACCTTGGATTCATTATGTCTTTGATTTTTAATTAATTTTTGGTCCTTGCACAGTCAGAAAACTTTTATTATTGCCAATTTTTTTGTAACCAAATACGGAATCTCAACCCACAGTTTATGAAGTGCTGCTAGAGAATGCAAGCTTAGAGAATGCTGAGATCAGGCTTCCTAGATAAGATCTTTCTCTCCTTGACTGAGCTAAAATTTTATTCCACTTTCATTTTAAGAGCTCATCTCCTCTTGTATATTCCCTCCTCTTCTCTAATCTGAATAATACCCACAATGTATATTTTACCATTTCCTTGCATTATAAGTTTGTTCGACATTCAAGATTGTTTTGGATTTAACCAGAATCTGTAGAGAGGAAAACTAAACTAGCCAATATTTTACTCTTCCCTTCTAAGGAGCCAAGGAAATTGGCTTTTTGTCCAAGCCCCTAAAAATCATTATACCTTATGCTACAAGTTTTTAAGGTGTGATAGATATTCTGGTATAATACCCTTTTATGGAGATGGGAGAACTAAGGAATGAACAGCCATTTATGGCTGTCCTGAATCCTTCCTTCCCTCCTGAGCCAAGCTACTGGCTATATACTATTAGACACTGCCATCCTCCTACTTTCCACATAGGTAGAAATCATAGTGTCCCCAGAGACAAGGTGGGGTGGGTAAGACTCTCTATAAGATAATCTATCTATCTATCTATCTATCTATCTATCTCTCTATACCACATGAGAGTTAGCCATTTCTGTGTCAAGAAGTCATTTATAACATCTGTATTACATGGAAGAAATTTCTAGTGTGGAAGCTCTTTCCACCAACACAGATTGACAGTTCATCTTTAATGCAGAGTCATAGAGAGTTGCCCTGGTAACACAATGAATAAACCAGCAAGTATTTATTCAGTATCTACTATGTGCCAGGTACTGTGACAACAATTCCTATGCTCAAGAAACTTACATTTTACTAGAAGATACTACATGTATACACACATATATTTATAATGTATGTAGAATAAATATAGAAAGGATAAGTGAAATAATAGAGAGAATAAATGAAATAAATGAAAAGTTGTTAAATGCACCATATTTAGAAAGGGAAAGCATGAGCAATTGAGAGAATAAGGAAGGGCTTGTATAGAAGAAGGTGGTACTTGAACTGTGTCTTTAAAGAATTGATGGGGGCAGCTAGGTGGCACACTGAATAGAGCACTGGCTCTGGAGTTAAAAGGACCTGAGTTCAAATCCAGCCTCAGACACTTAACATTAATATTAGCCATGTGACCATGGGCAAGTTACTTAACCCCAATTGCCCTGGCTTCCTCCGTTCAAAAACAGGAAAAAAGACAAAAGAAAAAAAAGTTATGGATTCTCTGAGGTTGAGGGGGAAAGAGAGTACATTCTAGGAAGGACAGACAGCTAATGCAAAGGCACAGGCATAGGAGATGGAGTGTTGGATGTGAGGAACAGAGAGAAGGTCAGTTTGTTTAAACTATGGAGTGTAGTAAGAGAAGGAGTATATAATGAAGCTAAAAAGACAAGTTGGGACCAAGCCATAAAAAGCTTTAAAAGCCAAATAAAGGAATTTATATTTGATCCTAGAGGCAAGAGGGAGCCACTGGAGTTTGTTGAGTAGGATGGTTGCCAGGAACATATGGGAAATAACTTTTGGAAGTTATACAGAGGATAGATTTCAGTGGGGAAATGTTTGAGGCAAGACAATCAATTAGTAAGCTATTGCAATAGGTCAGGTGAAATGTGTTAATGGGCTATACTGGAATGTTGATTTTGTGACTAGAGAGAAGGGGGTCAGATGTGAGACTTGTTGTGGAGGTACAAAGAGCAAGATATAGCAACTGATTAGATAAGTGTGTTGAAGATGAGTGAGGAAATGAGGATGATATGAAGTTTAGAAATCTAGGAAACTATAAGAATAGTGAAGGGAAAGAAAGAAGGAAGGAAGGAAAAGGAAAGGAGGGAGAAAGACAAAGCAATTAAAATGCTTAGTAAAAATAATAAAAGAAGTATTTATTAAGCCTTTATTCTGTGCATGCTACTATGCTGAACACTGGAGAGACAAATAGATGAACACTATAGTATTCACAATTATTATAGTCCCAGCTCTCAAGGAGCTAATTTATAATGAGACAGATGGCTTATACAAAAGTTTTCAGCTGCAAGTCAGATGAAAAAGATCCATGATGCTTGGGGTGCAACTACAAAACACATGTTAATGCCTCTTCTGTACTCTTATTTCCACTGATAAAATCACACCAGTTCCTGATGTTGACCAATGCCAAGGACTGTTTCTGGCAGTGCCAAGGACTTTGGTGCCAAGAACTTTCTTTCTTTGGTCTTCTGTAGCTATAGTACCTGTAGGAGCAGCTGCCAGGTTACATCTCCACAGAGGCTGCTTCCCAGGATAATGGCTAAGGGAACAGGCTGGAAACATTTCTACTCCCAAGGCCTCTTGGGTTTAGGGCTTGGAGATGTCTTAATCAGAATCTGAGGGGAGGTGGTGATAGTTTGACTGGCTTAGCAAATATTGCCTCCTGTCTCTTTCTCAAGGTGCCTTGCTGTGTCAGCTAGAAAAAGGGCAGAATTTTGGGGGGACAAAACTGAGGTTAAGATGTCTCTGGAATATACAGTTTGAAATGTACAGCAGATAAGTAGTGACCCAGGACTGTGGTTCTGACCCAGGAGAGAGACTGAGGTTGGATTTGTAGTCATTAAGTCATCTGAAGAGAGGTGATAATTAATCCCAAGGGAGCTAATAGGTCATAAAACAGGTCCAGGATAAAGCCTTGGGGAGAACCCACAGTTAGAGGGTGTGATATACATGATGAACCAGAAAAGGAGGCTGAGGAGGAGCATTTGGGCAAGTAAGAAGTTAACTAGGAAAAAAGAGTGTCATGAAAACCCAGAGAAGACAGAGTATCCAGGACAACAGTGTCAAATGCAGCAGAAAGGCTAAGATCAAAGAAGACTGAAGAAAAAAAATCAAGATTCACTCACAGAATTTTAGATGACATGGTTATATAACTAATATACATGACACACAGTAGTTGAATGAATGTTCCTTTGACGTCAAGGGCTACATCTCCATCCAATATACTATACTGCCCCTCTATGTTCTAGAATTCTCATTAACAAATAAATACAAGTCCTTCAGGAGATGGAGTGGAAGTCAGGAAGATATGAGTTCAAATCTGAACCCAGACACTTTCTAGTTGTGTTTCCCTGGGGCAGTCACTTAATCTTGTCTCCTTCAGTTTCCCTAACTGTAAAATGAGTTTCATAATAGCACCCATCTACCAGAGTTCTGAGAATTAAATAAAATAATATTTTCAAAGCATTTAGCATAGTGCCTGGCACCAAGAAGGCACTTAATAAATGCTTATTTCCTGCAGGAAAACAATTCTGAGGTACCACCTCACACTTATCACATTGGCTAATATGACAGAAAAGGCAAATAATAAATTTTAGAGAAGATGTAGGAAAATTGGAATACTGATGCGTTGTTGGTGGAATTGTGAATTATTCCCAACCATCCTGGAGAGCAGTTTAGAACTATGCTCAAAGTGCTACAACTGTGCATACCCTTTGATCCAGCAACACCACTTCTAGGTCTGTGTCCCAAAGAGATCATAAAAATGGGAAAAGGATCCACATGTACAAAAATATTTATAGCAACTTTTTTATGGTGGCAAAGAATTAGAAATTGAGATATCCATCAAGTGTGGAATGGCTGAACATGTTGTGGTCTATGAACATAATGGAATACTATTATGCTATGAGAAATGATGAGCAGGCAGACATCAGAAAAATCTGGGAAAAACTTAGATGAACTGATGCTCAGTGAAGCCAGCAGAACCAGGAGAACATTGTACATAGTAACAGCAATGTTGTGCAATGATCATCTGTGATAGACTTAGCTCTTCTCTGCAGTGATCCAAGGCACTTCCAAAAGACTCACGATTTTCATGCTATCCACATCCAGAGAAAGAACTGTGGACCCTGAATGCAGATTGAGGCATACTATTTTCATTTTTTTGTTGTTCCGTTTCTCATGGTTTTCCTCCTTTGTTCTAATTCTTCTTTCACAACATGACTAATGTGGAGATATGTTTAATATGATTGTACATATATAATATATAATATATTATATATATTATATAATATATATTAATTAATAATATATAATAAATCTGATTGCTTGCTGTCTTGGGAAGGGAAAAAATTTGGAATTCAAAGTCTTACAAAAATGAATGTTGAAAACTATCTTTACATGTAATTGGAAAAGAATCAAATACTATTAAGTACGATCCCTGCTCCAAACAAATGCTTGTTTCCATCTATCCTTCCTTCTCTCCTTTCTTCCTTTCTTCCCTTCTTCCTTCCCTCCTTTCTTTCCTTCCTTTCTTCTTTCTTTTCTTCCTTCCTTTCTTCTTTCTTTCCTTCCTTCACTCCTTTTCTTCCCTCACTTTTTCTTTTCTACCTTATTCTCCCTCATTCCTTCCTTCCTCCCTCATTTTTCTTTCCTTACTCCTTTTCTACCTTCCCTCCCTCATGCCTTCCCTCTCTTTTTTCTTCCATCCATCCTTCGGTCTTTTCTTCCCTTCTTTTCTGCTTTACCTCCTTCCCTCTTCCCTTCTTTCCTCCCTCTACTTCTCCCTCCTTCCTTTCATTCTGGAAGTTCCACAGTGTTCTAAGGCTTGATGTAGTCAAAACAATATTATCTGTGAAGACACATCTGAAAGACCTTTACCATATATAAAGTCTTTCTTTTGAGCTTTCAACATTCTTGCTGTTTGGTACATCATAATTGTCCAATAATATGGCTACAGATTTTTTTTTAAAAGTCTTCACCCAATACCATTTGAATAGAAATATTATGTAAGTTTCTAGGGAAACCACTAAGTTTTCTGTCGGAACATCCAGTAACACCATTCATGAACAGCAAAGAAACAAGGTACAGAGGGTTAACTTCATGAGGAAAAACTCCTGCAAATGTCCTTCCATTAGCTGGCATGTGTCTGCTGCATTCCACCCAGGCATACCTTGCCTTCTATGTCCCCACATCCAATGGGTGTAAGTATCTTTGAAGTGCTTTATAATCAATAAAGTACAATATAAATGGTAATATTTCCTCTTACAATGAGCTGAGAATAGAACTCAGTAGCTTAAGCCTCATTATTCATTACCAGTATCATTACTTATCTTGTAGAAACCTATTCTGTAAGTGTCCTTGTTGAATAATATAATTTTGTCTTTCCCACAGTAAGTAGATGAAAGTTATCATTATAGGTTCCTGCTTTTATTTTTTTCTTAATTGTAGAGTGCAGTCTTCCTATCACTTTCTATCTCAGCAGAATGATTTTTGTTAATAATAGCCTAAAAGTTTCCTGAAAACTATCTTATTTCCTCAGCCATATACTATCCTCTTACAAAAAAGTGAGGTACACTACTTCCTCTAACTGTACAGCTACTTGGGATTTAGATTTTGTAGGAACTTTTGAGGTTGTCTAATCAAAACCCTATTTTTGCAGATGAGCAAACTTAGGCCCAGGGAGATTAAGTGATGTATTCAAGGTCTCAGAGCTGCCAAATAGCAGAGTCAAGATTAGAACTCTGGTCTCAGATTCCATGTAGCTGCTCTGTTTTGTGCCAAACTACTTGTCATTATTATCAATGTGTTTCCTGATGACAGAAAATCACAATGTCGCCTATAGCAAAATATATTTCAGCTCATGTATTATTATTTTTCCTAAATAATCATACACAGGGACAATACCTTTATTCCCATTTAGTATTTAGTAGGCTATTAAGCACATGAATAATATCTGTAGCATCTCCTTCAGAGGAGTAAATGTGGGGTTTAAATAAAGTAACATGTGTAAAGTGATTTGGATATCTTAAGGTGCTGTTTAACCGTTGGAAATGTTCATGATCATGCCTTTTTAGTAATGATCCACTCTCGCTTTCTTTTTTTGTTGTTGGGTTTTTTTGTTTTTGTTTTTGTTTTTTTGCTTTTTTTTTGGAGGAGGGAAGGCAGAACAATTGGGGTTAAGTGACTTGGTCAAGGTCAGACTGCTAGTAAGTGTTAAGTGCCTGAGGCCAAGTTTGAACGCAGGTCCTCTTGACTCTAGGGCCAGTGCTCTATTCTCTGCACAACCTAACCACCTGATCCTTTCTAACTTTCAAACACAAACAGGAGTTATTTCAATCATTTCAAAAGTATGGCCCATGTAGTTCAGTTTTTCACTCTTTGTAAAGAGTAACATATAATATTGAATACAGCAAAATTTGATCTTTTATCATATAAAAATGTTTCTATATTATTCCTTTTGATCCTTACAACCACCCTACGGGATACTGTGGAATACTTATCTTCATTTTGGCTTGAGAAAATTGAGGCCTGGAAAATTTAAATGATTTCTCTAAAAGAGAGGTCAACGAATTGGGCATGAAATTGAAAAAGCTAGAGAAAGAACAAATCGAAAATCTGCAATTAAATACTAAATTAGAAATAATGAAAACCAAAGGAGAGATTAATAAAATTGAAATTAAGAAAACTATTGAATTAATAAAAAAAACAACTAAGAACTGGTTTTATGAAAAAAACAATAAAATTGATAGATTAATAGCATAAAAAAAAGAAGAAATAGGATAAAAATAGATAGGATAATAGGATAAAAAAAAGAAGAAAACCAAATTATGAGTATCAAAACTGAAAAGGGTGAACCTACTTTCAGTGAAGAGGAAATTAAAACAATAATTAGGAATTATTTTGCCAAATTGTATGCACATAAATTTGACAATCTTAGTGAAATGGATGAATATTTTCAAAAATATAATGTCATTTACAAAATATAATGCCATATTTACAAAAACATGTGCCCAGATTAACTGAAGAAGTAAATTACTTAACTCCATCTCTGAAAAAGAAATTGAACAAGCCATCAGTGAACTCCCTAGGAAAAAATCTCCAGGGCCATATGGATTTACTAGCAAATTCTATAAAACATTTAAAGAACAATTGACCCAAATACTTTACAAACTATTTGGGAAAATTAATGAAGAAGGAGTCCTACCAAGTTCTTTTTATGACACAAACATGATACTGATACCTAAATCAGGAAGAGATAAAACAGAAAAAGAAAATTATAGACCAATTTCCCTCATGAATATAGATGCAAAATTTTTAAATAAAATATTAGCAAAAAGGCCACAGCAACTTATGACAAGAATAATACACTTTGATCAGGTAGGATTTATTCCAAGAATGCAAGGATAGTTTTAATATTAGGAAAACCATCAGTATAATTGATCATATCAACAATAAAACTAGCAGAACCCACATGATTATCTCAATAGATGCAGAAAAGGCTTCTGACAAAGTACAACATCCATTCCTATTGAAAACACTAGAAAGTTTGGAAAAAATGCAGCCCTCCTTAAAATAATAAGTAGCATCTATTTAAAGACATCAGCAAGTATTATATGTAATGGGGATAAGCTAGAAGCATTTCCAGTAAGATCAGGTGTGAAACAAGGGTGCTGACTATCACCCCTCTTATTTAATCTGGTACTAGAAATGTTAGCAGTAGCAATTAGAGAAGAAAAAGAAATCAAAGGAATCAGGTTAGGCAAAGAAGAGACCAAGTTATCACTCTTTGCAAATGATATGATGATATACTTAGAGAATCAAGTAAAAAACTATTTCAGACAAATAAATTTGAGAAAGTTGCAGGATATAAAATAAACCCACATAAATCCTTGGTATTCCTCTATATCTCTAATGAAATCCAATAGCAAGAGATAGAAAGAGAAATCCCATTTAAAGTTACTGTAGACGTTATAAAATGTTTGGGAATCTACCTGCCAAAACAAACCCAGGACCTATATGAACACAGCTACAAAATACTTTTCACACAAATAAAGTCAGATCTAACTGATTGGAAAAACATCAATTGCTTGTGGCTGGATCAAGCTAATATAGTAAAAATGACAATTTTACCTACATTAAATTACATATTTAGTGCCATACCAATCAATTTACCAAAATATTACTTTATAGAGCTAGATAATATAGTAACAAAATTCATTTGGAAGAACAAAAGGTCCAGAATATCAAGGGAATTAATGAAAAGAAATGCTAGGGAAGGTGGCCTAGCTATACCAGATTTTAATCTGTATTATAAAGCAGCAGTCCTCAAAACTACTTGGTACTGGCTGAGGAATAGAGCAGTGAATCAACGGAATAGATTAGGCACACTAGACTCAGCAGTCAATGACTATAATAATCTACCCTTTGATAAACCCAAAGACCCCAGTTTTGGGGATAAGAACTCACTATTTGAAAAAAAAAATTGCTGGGAAAACTGGAATACAGTATGGCAGAAACTGGGCATAGATCACTATCTAACACATATACCAAAATCAAGTCTAAATGGGTGCATGATCTAGGTATAAAGGCTGATATTGTAAGCAATCTGGGAAAGCAAAGAATAGTTTACCTGTCAGATTTATGGAGAGGGAAAGACTTCATGACCAAACATGAATTAGAGAGCATAATAAAATGCAAAATGGATAACTTTGACTACATGAAACTGAAAAGCTTCTGCACGAACAAAGCCAATGTAACCAAGATTAAGAGGGAAGTAGAAAATTGGGAAAGAATTTTTATAACCAATGTCTCTGATAAAGGATTCATTTATAAAATATACAGAGAATTGAGTCAAATCTATAAGAATACAAGTCATTCCCCAATTGATAAATGATCAAAGGATATGAACAGGCAGTTCTCAGAGGAAAAAATTAAAGATATCTATAAGCATATGAAAAAATGCTCTAAATCCCTATTGACTAGAGAAATGCAAATCAAAACAACTCTGAGATACCACATCTCACCAGTCAGATTGGCTAAGATGACAAAACAGGAAAATGATCAATGCTGGAGAGGATGTGGAAAAATTGGAACACTAATGCATTGCTGGTGGAGTTGTGAACTGATTCAACCATTCTGGAGAGCAATCTGGAACTATGCCCAAAGGGCTATAAGTAATTTCATATCCTTTGACCCAGCAATACCACTTCTAGGGTTTTTTCCCAAAGAGATCATAGAAGTGGGAGGAAGACCCACATGTACAAAAATATTTATAGCAGTTCTTTTTGTGGTGGCAAAGAGCTGAAAATTAATGGGATGCCCATCAATTGGGAAATGGCTAAACAAGTTATGGTATATGAATGTAATGGAATGCTATTGTGTCATAAGAAACGAGGAACAGATGGACTTCATATTTACCTGGATAGGCTTATAGGAACTGATGCTGAGTGAGAAGAGCAGAACCAGGAGAAATTTGTACACAATTACAGATACAACATATGTGTGATGACCAACTCTGATAGACTGGAATCTTCTCAGCAATGCAGGGATATAAGTCAACTCCAAAAGACTCATGATGGAGAGAGATGTCTACATTCAGAGAAAGAACAGAGTTTGAATACAGATTGAAGCAAATTACCTGCTCTCTTTCTTTTTCTTGTTTGATTTTGTTTCCTCTTTCCCATTGTTCATTCCATCTGATACAATCCTTCTTTATAACCTGACTAATGTCTAATGTGAAAGTATCTACCAATCCTATACTTTGTTGTGTGCCACCATTGGGGGGGTGGGGCGGGGAAGAAAATCTGAAACTCAAAGAACTGTGGAAATGAATCTTGTAAACTAAAAGCAAATGAACAAATTAATAAAGACCAAAAAATTTTTAAATATGATTTCTCAAAGGTTACCCATATAGCAAGTGCCAGAGAAAGGCTCCTTACTCCAAGTCCACTGCCTCATAGAGTAATGGAATAGGTAAGTGTGATGGGAATGGAAATTTCAAGATCTTCCCTGTTCCTTAATAAACCTAGGGGGGAGTTTGAAGCCTCACCCCTTTAATTCTGCCCCCTAATAGGCTGAATGGAATCACGTGAAGCCTGTGGTAAGAGGAGCTTTGCTGAAGGGAACTAATTAGACTCTGGGGGGAGAGAATGCTCATTAAGTAGACAGGTTTGTGAGTAAATGCTCAGGGTTAGGGTTAGGGTTAGGGTTAGGGTTAGGGTTAGGGTTAGGGTTAGGGTTAGGGTTAGGGTTAGGATCTCATTGGTTTGTGGGAAGGCTGAAGGATGCTGTGGCTCTCAGTGTTATAATGGTTTCTGAATGTCTTTGTTACTATGATGGAATTGGCTTACTGGTTTGGGGATTCGGTTTTCTGGTATCTAAATAAATCCTTCAGTTCTATCCTCTATCTAGAGAATCTGGTATATTTTGCAAACTAACATCATGTGATACTTATAGTCATGGTCTTCATTGTGATTGTGGGCATTGTAAATATTGCATTGGCACCATAGTAAGTCAGTAAGTACAGTCATATTCTAATTAATCAGGATGCTTAGGAAATGGAATGTTCTGGTTAATTTAATTTTCTGGTTAATTGAGAGTTACACAAAAAGTCCTTTTTCTTTCTACTGTTGTAGTAGTGATAATCCATTTGGGGCTTAGAGGGGACTTTGAAGAAGAATTAGAGCAACCATTCTATGCTTAAAGCAATAAGTCTTTATTTGGCTTGTTTGCAATTTAAGGGAAAACTCTGTGGCTTAAGTTGAACTACCCAAAACCAGGAGCACAGAGGAGGTTGGATTGAATATTCCTACACTGAGCCCAAGACATCCTATGAAAGGTGGTTGTTTGTTGTTTTTTTTTAACCAAAACCTTCATGTCCTTTTGTTTTCTTCTGTCATCTTTTCTCCTAAAATTGCCAGCTAATTCCAATTTATCTAGCTTCCTGAAATTTCTGGTTAATTGATGTTCTACTACAGTTATTAAACATTGCACCCGGGGCAGCTAGGTGGTGCAGTGAGTAAGAGTACCGGCCTCGGAGTTGGGATGACCCGAGATCAAATCCGGCTGCAGAAAATGAGCACCCACACACAAATAATGACTAGCCGTGTAACCTTGAGCAAGTTACTTAACCCCAATTGCTTTAAAAAAAAAAAAAACATTGCACCCAATGCTTGGCAATATAAGAGATAAAAGGAGTAGAAATTTCTGCTCCCTGGGGAGAAAAAAAGTCTCCATTTGGACAGGAAGTCAAAAGGTAGCTATCAGAACAAAGCTGTATAATCAAATGTGACACTGACTGTAAGTGTGATTTAAACCCAGGAAATAAAACTAGCATTAGTTACTAATGAGTACAAACAATACTCAAATTATTCAAATATTTCCATATTTGAAAATACATACATGTGCAGCTTTTTAAAAATAACTTGACCATACCCAGCAGTTAATGAATATAGTAATCTATTTTTCGATAAACCCAAAGACCCCAGTTCTTGGGATAAGAATGCACTATTTGACAAAAACTGCTGGGAAAACTGGAATACAGTATGGCAGAAAGTGGGCATAGATCACTATCTAACACCATATACCAAAATCAAGTCTAAATGGGTGCATGATCTAGGTGTAAAGGATGATATTGTAAGCAATTTGGGAAAGCAAGGAATAGTTTCCCTGACAGATCTGTGGAGAGGGGAAGACTTTAGGACCAAACAAGAATTAGAGAGCATTATAAAATGCAAAATGGATAATTTTGATTACGTTAAATTGAAAAGCTTCTGTACAATCAAAGCCAATGCAACCAAGATCAAGAGGGAGGTGGGAAATTGGGAAAGAATTTTTACAACTTGTGTCTCTGATAAAGGACTCGTTTCTAAAATTTATAGAGAATTGAGCCAAATCTATATGAATACAAGCCATTCCCCAATTGATAAATGGTCAAAGGATATGAACAGGAAGTTTTCAGAGAAAGAAATTAAAGATATCTATAAGCATATGAAGAAATGCTCTAAATCACTATTAATTAGAGAAATGCAAATCAAAACAACTCTGAGATATCACATCCCTCCAGTCAGATTGCCTAAGATGACAAAACAAGAAAGTGACAAATGCTGGAGAGGATGTGGACAAATTGAAACACTAATACATTGCTGGTGGAGTTGTGAACTTATCCAATCATTCTGGAGAGCAATCTGGAATTATGCCCAAAGGATTATAAATAATTTCATACCCTTTGACCCAACAATACCACTTCTAGGGTTATATCCCAAAGAGATCATAGAAGTGGGAGGAAGACCCATATGTACAAAAATATTTTTAGCAGCCCTTTGCAAAGAATTGGAAACTAAAGGGGTGCCCATCGATTGGGGAGTGGCTAAACAAGATGTGGTATATGAATGTAATGGAATATTATTGTGCTATAAGAAATGAGGAGGTGACGGATTTCATAATTATACAAACTGGAGAGACTTATACAAACTGATGCTGAGCAAGAAGAGTAGAATCAGAAGAAATTTGTATACAATCACAGACATACCATATCTGTGATGACCAACTATGACAGACTGGACTCTTCAGCAATGCAGTGATATAAGTCAATCCCGAAAGATTCAAGAAAGTGAGAAATGCGCCATCCAGAGATATAACTAGAAAGAACTGAGCCTGAATCCTGATGGAAGCAAACTAAATGATCTTGTTCTTTTCATTGTTTGGTTTTATTTCTTCCTTACCATCTTTCATCCCACCTAGTACAATACGCCTTTGTAATTGGAATAATGTCTAATATGAATGCATTTGCAGATCCTATACTGGACTATATGCTGTCGTGTGGGGAGTGGGGAGGGAAGTAAAGGAAACTTGAAAATCAAGGAACTATGGAATTCAATCTTGTTAACTAAAACTAAACTAATAAATTAATTTAAAAAAAAATAACTTGACCATGATAGACTTGTGACTGTATCCAATGTAGGTAATCCCTACATGGATTGATGCATCCATTGTAATGTAGATCTCAACTTAGTCAAGACTTCTCAGTTTTTGGATTTTTGTCTATATTCACCTAGAAATCCTCCATCAAGGGGTCATCTAGTGCAGGACACCTTCCTCTAGATCTCTTGACATTGCGGGGATACCAGATAAGCATTCAGGCTATCTACCAGTCATTCTTTATCCTCACTCCCAGACTGGTCCTCTTTCTTTTCTAGTCAAATATCTCTCTAATGTATTGATGATGATATTTGTCACTTCTCAGTTTTTTTTAAAGGGTAATGTATTGTAGTCTATTCCTGCCTCCCCAATCACCTATACATTACCTTTGGTTGACCTGCAGTTATAATTTTCCAAAGACTGATATTCCATGCTTTATAGCCATGTGGCATCAACAAAAAAATATTGATATAAAAAGATGGACCTTTATTTGGGTCTAGTACAGGGAGATATACACTCATCAAAAGTACTACATAAGGGGCGGCTAGGTGGCGCAGTGAATAGAGCGCTGGCCCTGGAGTCAGAAGGACCTGAGTTTGGATCCGGCCTCAGACACTTAACCCACACAAACAAAAACCTAGCCGTGTGACCTTGGGCAAGTTACTTAACCCCAATAGCCCTAAAGGGGCGGCTAGGTGGCGCAGTGAGTAAGAGCGCCGGCCTCGGAGTTGGGATGACCCGAGATCAAATCCGGCCTCAGAAAATGAGCACCCACACATAAATCATGACTAGCCGTGTAACCTTGAGCAAGTTACTTAACCCCAATTGCTTAAAAAAAAAAAAAAGTACTACATAGAGAATATTCAGTGTATCATGGAAATGGAAAAGATATTCACTATAGTTAGTAAAGTATTCCAAATATCATTTCGATGATTTCATCAAGCAATATCATTGTAGAGCCTCCTAAGTCTAATCCATGTGGGGCTTAGAGGGGACATGTTGCTTTGATGATTAGATGGCTCCAGCAACAGCATTAACAAAATGTCTTCCCCAACCTCTACCCCCACCAAAAAAAAAAAGAACAGTGAAAAGTAAATAAAATGGAAAACCAATTAATGACTCAGAGTCATCATGGTGAAGTATGGGGAGCCTTAATCTTTTGTCTGTAAATCCTCCCTAAATTGAGATCATTGCTACTTGCATTGAATTCTCTATGTTCTTCAGACTCATTTGAAGGGGACCATGTCATTTACTTTATTTTCAGGCATATTCTAGTCTAGAAGATATTCAAGAAGCCACTATTAAATTTAAGATGCATTGTTGAACTAAAATGTTTCTGATTGGATTGATGCACTATGGTAGGGTACATCACTAAAACATTGTATGTTTTAAGACAATAAAATAGGTCTGGATTGGCTAGCAAATTTCTTGTGATTTGATTTCATCACCCATCTTTTTAAGACAATTTGACTCAGAATGGGAAGGGATATTGGAGCTTATCTAGTCTAATGTCCTCCCTCATTTTAGAGATGGGGAAAGTGAGTTTCAAAGAGGTTACAAGACTTTTCCAAGGTCACTTAAGTACTAATCAACTGAGATGGAATTTAAACCTAATTCTCCTGCATGCATAACCAATGTTCATTCCATTACACTAAACTTTTAAACATTGGATAAATTCAAAGCTCCATCATAACAGAAGCCAAGGGACATAGTACACATTTGATTTGTATCATACTGCTTCATTATTACTCTTTAAAATATGTAAATTGTTTAAACAAAAGATCTTAGGTTCTTCAAATATTTCTAGTTTCAAAATCATAATAAAATATGATCTGAATAGGTTTGGAGAAATTACTTTTAGAAAGTCAAAAACATAAATTGATATGTATTTTATGCTTCTTTGGACTTGGAGTAAGACAGACTTCAAATACTGCTTAGGACACTGAACATATATCCTTAGAAACCTCACTTAATTTTCATCAGTCTCAGTTTCCTGATTTGTAGATTTGTGATAGTAATAATATCTATCTCCCAAGATTGTTATGAAGACCAATTGTGATAACACATTTACAGTTTTCTAAACCTTTACCACACCTTAAGTGTGATAAAAGCCATAAAAGTTTAGCCCAAGGCTAACTCCATCATTTCTTTGTTTAAATCCTGTGGCTAGGACTATTACTGCTTCTCAAATCTTCCTGTGTTGTGTGGCTAGATCAAGCAAATCTAATCTCCCTGTGGAAAAGACAGTCAACTGGGGGCATATATAGAGCTGAGAAAGCTGACTCTGACCTGGCATATCTCTCACTGAAAAAATGAGAACAGAAATATAAATCTTTGTCACTTTCTCTACCAGATGAAATAAATGGGAACCAAGCTTGTCAAATGTTTCTTGGTGTACAGGACATTTGAAGTTGGGAGGGCAGAGCTCACAGAGGCCTATGGAAAGAGAGAGAATATTTTATGATCAAGATACACCAATCTCAGAAAATCACAAGAGGGCGAGGCCAGACTGCGTCCCCAGTTCCACAGGGAGGAGCAAAGGGTCTTAATGAGCAGGCAATCTGCACTGAAACGATGGAATTGGAGGCCCAGGCTGAGAGTGGGGGTGGAAAGGTGAGGAAGTCTGAAGTGTGCCAGAAGGAAGTAGGAAGGAGAGGAAGTCCAGAGATGTGGCCTGGGCTTGGACCTGAGGCCTCTAAGAGTGACACACAGTGGTTCCCTGTAGTACTCCACTCACTAGAAGTCATGTTTGCTCCCCCCAATCTTGTGATTTGTCCTTTAACAGGGATAGTGGATGCAGGAAGGCCTCTGATCAGTCAGACTCTAATCAGGCCTCCTTCCGGGAGGAGCCCAGACCCTGCCTCCCAGACATAGATAGAGCATCTTTTGGGACATCTGCTTTATTTGTGGGAAGGTGGGCAAAACACTCAAAATGAAGTAAAAGCAGGGTCCAGGACCCTCAAGAATGTCACCCTCTGTTTCTCCGGACCCTCCATGGGGATTCTGTGTGCAGGATTTCTGCAGAAGATAGTCCATTTTGTTAAGCCTTTGAATATTCAAATTGAAAGTATTGAGCAATCGTTCATTGTCAAATCATGGGTTCCTAGAAGTTTTAAATACTTGGCATGAGGTAGGGTAAAACTCAAAGCTACACCTGACGGTATAAAGCGTTAATTCAGTTTGTCTCCAGCTCCAGGGGAGCCAGTGCAGCCAGAGGGTTTGTGAAACTTTAAAAATGTTGCATCATCTTCTCTCCCAGCACAGGAGCCTGCCTCGAAGCTAAGTTTCCTGCAGCTGCAGCATCCAGCCACAGTCCCAGCTGTTTCCACAGGATGTCAGGTAACCTGGAGCTACTGCTCCAAGGGATACTGGAGTGCTGGGACCTGCCCACCACATTTCGATGGTTTTGCCTCAGCAGGACAGAAAGGGAGAAAGTAGGGCATGTCGAGAGGGCTAGGGAGTAAGGTCATGCCTCATGTTGGGGCCACTCTTCCGGGGTTCCCATTTTCGGGGACCAGCTCAAGGCGGAGGGAGAGGGGAGCTGCCGAAACGCCATTGTGGTTCAGGACCTCAGTGCCCCCACCACACTCCCGCACCTGAGGTTCTCCCAGTTTGTTCCCCGAAGACTTTCCGGCTCCAGGGCTCCATAACCTGCTCCAAGAGGAAGGGAAGAAGAGGGAGAGCGAGCAAGAAGAGAAGGGGGAGAAAGGACAAGAAGGAGGGAGGAAGAAGAGTGGAAGAGCCGGGAATGGATGAGCAGAACTGAGCCTTGTGTCGGGACTCCCCTCGGGCCGCCACAACCTCCCCGCCCCCCGCCCCCGCCACAAAGTGCTGGCTGATCTGTGGGGCACCCGCCGAGCGGAGGTGGGCAGCGCATCGCAGGGAAGGGAAAGGAGGCAGGGGTAGGGCCTGAAAGTGGGTAGCAATCAGCAACCCCAGAGCCTCATCCATTCCTTTAGGCAGCGGTCCCCTTTCCTCTTTCCAGCACCTTGAGCTGAGCTGAGCCTACTGAGTGGCCCAGCCGGGGAAAACCCAGCTGGGTGGAGCTGGGCCGGGCTGGGCGGTGCAGAGCCATGCCGAGCCTGACCAAGCGGAGCCGAGCCCTGGGACCGAGCTGTCCAGGACCTACCAGTGCTGAGCCATATTCAGGGCAGGGCAGGTCGCAGGTGCAGGGCCAGCTAGTGGGTAGGAATCAACGACCCCACAGCCTCATCCGTTCCTCTAGGCTGTGGCCCCCTTTCCCCTTTCCAGCCCTTTGATCTGAGCCAAGCTGAGTCTGACGAGGGGGGAGCGGGCAGAGCTGTACTGAGCCGAGCCATGCCGAGCGGTGCAGTGCCGAGACTTGCCGTGCCGAACCGAGCAGGGGGGAGCCGCGTGGAGCCTGACCGAGCTGTCCAGGACCAAGCGGTGCTGAGCAGGGTGCTTTGCAGGGAACAAAGGCTGCTTAGGCAGGCGTAGGGTCAGAGTGGGTAGCAATCAGCAACCCTAGAACCTCATCCTTTCCTCTAGGTGGCGGTCCCCTGGCCCGCTCCGCTATCCCTTGGTCCACCTTGCCTTTCTTCCCACCTAGTTACAGAGTCCATTCATGGCGGCTGCAGCTGCGTCTCGGGCTCCCTACTCTTCCCGCGTCGCGGAGGGCAGAAACTCGGTCCCAGCTCCTGCCTTCCCCACCGCTCCCTGCGCGCAGTCTGGGAGAACAACACCTGCCCAAGGTCCGCCTTCCTCTGGGGCCACGGCAGGAACTCGGGTCCAAGAGCTGGCCTCTAGGCTCCCGAGCACCTTGGAGGTTGAAGCCTGCAAGAGGGAGGGAGAGGGAACGAGGAGAGAAAGGGGGGAAAGGAGAAGGAGGGAGGAGGAAGAATCGAAGAGTCGGGAAGGCATAAGGGCTGCATAAAGGAGAGCGAAAGAAAAAATAAACATTCAAGAAAAGAGGGAAGAGTCATCAGAGGAGGGAGGGAGCTTCCAAGGCCACCTTTGAGGGGCGTGTGTCTGTGTGTGTCCAGTTCCTTAGCCGACCTGAAGGCAGAGCTGATTTAACTCCATCTGAGTGTTGCTCTGCCCTAGTGCTGGCTCACCATAAACAGCCTAAGACAGAACGGACATGAACTATGCCCCCAATCCCCCAGGGGCAGGAGTGGACTCTAGGGTTTGACACAAAATAAGAGCATCACTCTAGGGTGATGGCAGAGGTCAGTCTCATCTGCACAGGTGCTCGGTCCCTCTCCTCTAGAGTAGTCGAAAGAGAACAAGAGAGTAAGACCTAGGGCTCCAGTTCTGAAAAGCTTTTGTAGGGTCCATGATGAGAGTCAAACCCTTCTTCTACAGAAAACGTGACTGGTTAGAGGGGAAACGTGTGTGGGGAGGGGTAGATAGAGAAGGGATAGCTGAGAGACCCATCAGCTTTTGTTTGGTTTAATTCTACTGTGGCCTACCAGATCACATTTGCTCTAGATGCAAAAACTAGCCTCCCTTTAGCCTGTCTAGCCTAAGAGCACCTTGTAACCTTTATCCCTTTACCTGTGGCCTTGAGGAAAATTCCTTGTTTAGACTCCCTCCCTCTCCACTCCATCTCCAAATCTGACCCTTAATCATGGAGAGGCTTTCCTGGGCTCTGATATCCCTCAGAAAAACCGAAGGTGTATCAAAGGTTCCAGGTGAAGATCACAGTGAAGGAGTTATTGCAGTAGAAGAGGGCACACTGGCTGGCATGGGGAGCCCGAAGCACAAATCCTTCACTTTACTTTGAACCAGACTCCAGCCCAACACTTGTACTGTGTCATTTAGCCCCATCTAGGTTCCAGAGACTGAGCATCCTCAACCCCTGGGTCCCTGTTGCCTTTCCTTCTACAAGGATATGTACAATTCCTAGCTGCTCCCTTGATGTCTGCCATACTCACCAAGAGGAGGCAAGAAAAAGCAGCAAGGAGATATTTTCCCTCAGTTTTCCAGGGTTTGAGGCACTATTTGGAGGGGGTGGGGAGTTTGAACCTAATCCCACCTCCAGAAGTTCAAAAAACAACTTAAAATATATGTCTTACCTTTTAGGGTGAAATATTTTATGCTGACTTAGATCATTATCACTGGATGTCTCCCATCCCGGAACTCTCTCCCTTCTCATCTCCACCTCTTAAATTTCTGCCTTCCTTCAATTCTCAGCTAAAATTGTGCCTCCCATAAGTAACTCATCTGATCCTCCTAAATGCTACTGTCTTCCTGCTCTCAATTATTCCTATTTTTTCATATATATATATGTTGTTCGGCCATATTATTTGAACATTGTCTCTCCCATTAGATTGCAAGTTCCTTGAGGGCAAGAACTGTTCCTTTCTTTTAGCCTTTCTGTATATTCTCAGAGTTTAGCACAAGGGTGTGCCAGATAAATGCTTGTTGATTTAATTTATGGAAGGATAGTGCAAAATATAATGGCACATATATCTGTGTGCATGCATGTTGTGTGTAAATATATACTTAGGTGCACACAGATTATGTGTACTTATGTGATGCACATGTTTACACATACAAACATGTTATATTTTTAATAAAAATATTCTTTGCATGCATTGAGTGCATGGATACATGGATATATGCACGAGACATGTTAATTTGTTAAATTTTTGTGTGCATGTCTTCTTCTCTTGGTATTTAATTTGGCAAAAACTTGGAAAGAACTGAAGCCTTTCAATTTGGGCAGGGAGCCATTTGGGATCAGATGGAAATTTCTTTGCCCTTGTTCCTCAGACTCTGAAAATGGGAATCAGAGTGCCTAGAATGATACAGAGCTCAAATGTTCCATGCAACAAATAAACACCAGCTATTTCTGATAGGCTATTATTCACTTTGGAAACTGAAATAGAAACTGATGGGAAATGGTAGAGGCTGTTGGGAAAGCAACCCCATCAGAGAAAGGGTATGCTGCTATTTTGATGTATGATTCCATTCTGCTGGAAGTTCATAAAAGCTATGCATCTGACCACATTCTTATTCCAAACCTTTTGGCCTTTGTAGGTTTATTTCATGATTCTGACAGCTACACCTGCTCACATACTGCATTTCCCAGAATTCTGGTGGCCTCACCAACAGTGACTTGCAACGATGAATGTTCTAGGTTACTTTACCTTCCTCAAAAACTTTGCTTCCATAGCTTGGTTTCTCCATCTTTAAAGGAATACAGTAAAACAGTATGTTGTATATGTGTTTTTTTTTTAATCTAGACCTAGCACCATCCTATGCAGGTAATTTTATGAACCTGCAAACTCTGTGTGGTCATGTCAATTGTGTGCAACTCTTTGTGACCCCATTTGGGGTTTTCTTGGCAAAGATAGTAGAGGAGTTTGCCATTTCCTTCTCTAGTTCATTTGACAGCTGAGGGACCTGAGGCAAACAGGGTTAAGTGATTTGCCCAGGGTCCAATAGCAAATATCTGAGACCAGATTTGAACTGAGAAAGAAGTCTTCCTGACTCCAGACCCAGCACTCTATCCACTGGGCTACCTAGCTGCCCAGAGAGCAGGGCTTGTTAAACTTTTTCCACTCCTGACCCCTTTTAGCATTTTAGCAGCATCTGTTGGCAGTGAAAAGTGCTCATGCTTTGTGTTCAGAAGCAAGACTGCAAGGAAGTTGCACAATGCAACATGGGCCAGAAACACCTTGGATTCATTATGTCTTTGATTTTTAATTAATTTTTGGTCCTTGCACAGTCAGAAACCTTTTATTATTGCCAAATTTTTTGTAGCCAAATATGGAATCTCAACCCACAGTTTATGAAGTGCTGCTAGAGAATGCAAGCTTAGAGAATGCTGAGATCAGGCTTCCTAGATAAGATCTTTCTCTCCTTGACTGAGCTAAAATTTTATTCCACTTTCATTTTAAGAGCTCATCTCCTCTTGTATATTCCCTCCTCTTCTCTAATCTGAATAATACCCACAATGTATATTTTACCATTTCCTTGCATCATAAGTTTGTTCGACATTCAAGATTGTTTTGGATTTAACCAGCATCTGGACAGAGGAAAACTAAACTAACTAAACTAACTCTTCCCTTCAGAGGAGCCAAGGAAATTGGCTTTTCTTCTTTCTTTTCTTTTCTTTTTCTTTTTGGAGGGCAGTTGGGATTAAGTGACCTGCCCAAAGTCACATGGCTAGTAAGTGTGTGAAGGTCCCTCTGATTCCAGGGATGGTGCTCTATTTACTGTGCCACCTAGCCACCCCTTGGCTTTTCTTCTAAGCCACTAAAAAACATCATACCCTATGCTAAAAGGATTTAAGGTGTGATAGATATTTTGATATAATATCCCTTTTTGAAGATGGGAGAATGAAGGAATGATCAACTAGCTGTGGCTGTCTTGAATCCTTCCTTCTCTTCCTGAGCCAAGCTACTGGATATATACTTTTACACGTTGCCATCCTCCTTCTTTCCACATAAGTTAGAAATCATAGTATACCCAGAAACAAGGTGGGGTGGGTCAGACTGTCTATAAGATAATCTATTAATCTATCTATCTATCTATTGATATAGCTTTCTCTCTCTCTCTCTCTCTCTCTCTCTCTCTCTCTCTCTCTCTCTCTATATATATATATATATATATATATATGTGTGTGTGTGTGTGTGTGTGATATATATATATGTGATATATATATATATATTGATATATATATATATTCACATAAAAGTTAGCCATTTCTGTGTCAAGCAGATCAGTAACCCATTGCTATAGGTCAGGTGAAGTGTGATAATGGGCTGTACTGGAATGTTGATTTTGTGACTAGAGAACTAGAGTCAGATGTGAGAGGTGTTGTGGAGGTACAAAGAGCAAGATCTAGCAACTGATTAGATAAGGGTGTTGAAGATGAGTAAGGAAATGGGGAGGATATGAAGTTTAGAAATCTGGCAAAGTGCAAGAGTAGTGGAGGGAAAGAAAGAAGGAAGGAAAAGAAAAGAAGGGAGAAAGACAAAGCAATTAAAAGTTCTTAGTAAAAATAATAAAAAAAAATAAAAACTATGCTGAACACTGGAGAGACAAATAGACGAATACTATAGTATTCACAGCTATTATAGTCCCAGCTTTCAAGTCGCTCATTTGTAATGAGAGAGACAACATAGACAAAAGGTTTCAGCTACAAATCAGATGAAAAACCATGGTCCTTGGGGTGCAACTACAATACACATGTTAATGCTTCATCTGTACTCTCATTTACATTGATGAAACCACACCAGTTCCTGATGTTGACCAATGTCAAGGACTGTTTCTGGGAGTGCAAAGGACTTTGGTGCCAAGGACTTTCTTTCCTTGGTCTTCTGTAGCTATAGTACCTGCAGGATCAGTTGCCAGGTTCCATCTCCACAGGGGCTGCTTCCCAGGATAATGGCTAAGGGAACCAGGCTGGAAACATTTCTGCTCCCAAGGCTCTTGGGTTTAGGGCTTGGATGAGTCTCCATCAGGATCTAAGGTGAGGTGTTGATAGTTTGACTGGCTTAGCACATACCACCTCCTCAAGGTGCCTTGCTGCATCAGCTAAAAATAGGGAAGTTAGAAAGAGGACTGGGTTTTTAGGGGGCAAGACTGAGTTTAAGATGTCTCTGGAATATGCAGTTTGAAATGTACAGCAGATAAGTAGTGACCCAGGATTGTGGTTCAGGATAGAGACTGAGGTTGGATTTGTAGTCATCTGAAGAGAGGTGATAATTAATCCCAAGGGAACTAATAGGTCATAAAATAGGTCCAGGACAAAGCCTTGGGAAGAACCTACAGTTAGAGGGTGTGATATACATGATGAACCAGAAAAGGAGGCTGAGGAGGAGCATTTGGGCAAGTAAGAAGTTAACCAGGAAAAAACTGTCATGAAAACCCAGAGAAGACAGAGTATCCAGGACAACAGTGTCAAATGCAGCAGAAAGGTTAAGATCAAGGAAAACTGAAGAAAAAAAATCAAGATTCACTCACAGAATTTTAGATGACATGGTTATATAACTAATATATATGACAGGCAGTAGTTGAATGAATGTTCCTTTGACGTCAAGGGCTACATCTCCATCCAATATACTATACTGTCCCTCTATGTTCTAGAATTCTCATTAACAAATAAATACAAGTCCTTTAGGAGATGGAGTGGATAGAGCCCTGTGCCTGGAGTCAGGAAGACATGAGTTCAAATCTGGACCCAGACACTTTCTAGTTGTGTGTCCCTGGGGTAGTCACTTAATCTTGTCTCCTTCAGTTTCCCTAACTGTAAAATGAGTTTCATAATAGCACCCATTTACCAGAGTTCTGAGAATTAAATGAAATAATATTTTCAAAGCATTTAGCATAGTGCCTGGCACCAAGAAGGCACTTAATAAATGCTTATTTCCTGCAGAAAACAACTCTGAGGTACCACCTCACACTTATCACATTGGCTAATATGACAGAAAAGGCAAATAATAAATTTTAGAGAAGATGTGGGAAAATTGGAATACTAATGCATTGTTGGTGGAATTGTGAATTATTCCCAACCATTCTGAAGAGCAGTTTAGAACTATGCTCAAAGGGCTACAACTGTGCCTACCCGTTGATCCAGCAATACCACTTCTAGGTCTGTGTCCCAAAGAGATCACAAAAATGGGAACAGGATCCACATGCACAAAATATTTATAGCAACTTTTTTGTGGTAGCAAAGAATTAGAAATTGAGATATCCATCAAGTGAGGAATGGATGAACAAGTTGTGGTCTATGAACATAATGGAATACTATTATGCTATAAGAAATGATGAGCAGGGGGCGGCTAGGTAGCACAGCTAGGTAGTAGTGACCTGCCCCTGGAGTCAGGAGGACCTGAATTCAAATTCAGCTTTGGACATTTAACACAAAACTGGCTGTATGATCTTTTTTTTTAAACAAATGCTTTATTAACTTCTGGTTTACATCATTCATTTCCACCAGATTTTGAGTTACAGGTTTTTCCCCCATTTTTTCCCTACCCACCAGTCCAGAATAGCAGTCCCACTAGATATCCCCTCATCCAATCTGCTCTCTCCCATATCTTCTCCCATACCCCCTTCGACTTTGCCATTATGCCTGGACATCTTATGAAACATTTAATTTTAAAACTTCGATTTTCAGATCCATTCCCTTCCTCCCTTGTCACCACTCCCTCTGAGAAGATAAGTAATTCAGTATGTGTTGTACATGTATAGCTATGCAAAACATTACCATAGTATATATATTGTAAAAGACTGCTTATATTTCCCTCCCACCCATCTCATCTCCCACCTGTCCCATTCTCTACTTTGATCCTGTCCCTCTTTGATAGTGGGTACTTCCAACCTCCCCTCTCCCTAGAATGCCCTCCCCTCCATCATCCCCCCTTTCATCCCCCTTTCCCCTACTCTCTTGCAGGGTGAGATATCCCATTTAGTATGTGTGTGATTCTCTCCTTGAGCCAACTTCAATGAGAATATGGTTTTGCCTTTTTGTCTTCCTGTTCTTCCCCTCCCCTGAAACTACTTCCCCTTGCCTCTTCTACATGAGATAGTTTGCCCTACCCTGTCTCTCCCCATCTCCTCTTGCCACTTTCCTCTCTCACCTCTTAACTTCACCCCTTAAGTATCATACCTTCCCATCAAATTCAACCTGTGCCCTCTATCCATGTATAACTGTAAACATATATATACACATTCACATATGTATTCATATGACCATATACCCTTCTTCAATTATTTTCATAATGAGAAGGGTTTCATCAGACACAGTAATTGTTTTTCCATGTAGGAATGTAAATAGTTCAACTTTGATAAGTTCCTTTTGATTTCTTTTCCTTGATTACCTTCTCAAGCATCTCTTGCTTCTTGTGTCTGGATGTCAAATTTTCTATTCAACTTTGGTTTTTTCATCAAGAATGCTTGAAAGTCCTCTATTCCACTGAATGACCATATTTTCCCCTGAAACAAGATACTCAGTTTTGCTGGGTAGGTGACCCTTGGCTTCAATCCCAGCTCTTTTGCCCTCTGGAATATCATATTCCATGCCCTTCAATCCCTCAGTGCAGAAGCTGCCAGGTCCTGGCCTATTCTGATTGTGTTTCCACAATATTGAAATTGTTTCTTCCTGGCTGCTTGTAGTATTTTCTCCTTGATCTGGGAGTTCTGGAGCCTGGCTATAATATTCCTGGGAGTTTTCTTTTTGGGATCTTTTTCAGGAGGTGATCTGTGGATTCTTTCAACCTCTATTTTGCCCTCTGGATCTAAAACATCAGGGCAATTTTCCTTGAGAATTTCTTGAAGGGTGATTTCTAGGTTCTTTCTTTGATCATGGCTTTCAGGTAGTCCAATAATTTTTAAATTGTCTCTCCTGGATCTATTTTCCAGGTCAGTGGTTTTTCCCATGAGATATTTCACATTGCCTTCTAATCTTTCATTTGTTTGGATCTGCTTAACAGCATCTTGATTTCTCATAAAGTCATTAGCTTCCATTTGCTCCAGTCTAACTCTGAAGGAATGAATCTCCTCAGTGAACTTTTGAGATTCTTTTTCCATCTGGCAAATTCGACTTTTTAAGGCATTCTTCTCCTCATTGCCTTTCTGAGCCTCTTTTGCCATTTGAGTTAGTCTATTTTTTAAGGTGTTATTTTCCTCAGTCAGGCTGTTGACTGTCATTTCATACTTTTCTTGCATCTTTATTATTTCTCTTCCCAATTTTCCCCCACTTCTCTTATCTGCTTCTTAAGGTCCTCTATGGCCTGTAGCCAGCTTGTATTTTCATTTGGGTCTTTTGGTGCAGGAGTTCTGACCTCACAGTCCTCCTCCATGCTTTGAGCCTCTTTGCCCCTAAAATAGGAGTCCAATGTTGAACTTTTCTGTTTATTTTGTTTCATTTGCCTAGGCATATTGCCACTTAATTGCTTGATTTTTGGGCTTGTTGCCACAGTAGGACTCTGCCACCAGACAGGGGAGCTTCCGCCCAAACATGGGGTCTTCACAACTTCCGCCAGTTGTGTGGCCTCTGTAAAGCCTCCACCCACTCTGGCAAGTTGGATACCCACCCCAAACTTCCCCCCAGACCACAATCCAGATCCAGGCAGTTTAAAGCAAGAGCGATTAACCCCCAGACTGATTGCTGGATCTCCCTACAGTTCGCAGACCAGGAGCTAGAGCCGCCACTGACACTGCAAAATGGCTTCTGTGCTGAGTCTCTTCAGTAGCTTTTTGCCCCCAGGGGAGGAAGCCGACGGGTTACCCAAATACCGGTCCCAAAGTCCATAGGGCACTAACCTCTCACTTTGTCCTAGGCATATCTGTGCTGATAATTCTGGAATCGCCACAGCTGCTGGTGTTCTGGGATCCCTCCAGCCGGCTGCTGGCCCAGCTGCCCTAGGGCTAAAACCACGGCTCATGTGGGCCTGGGCTCAGCTCCCAGAGTACTGGGCTGTCGGTTCCCAGCGCGCTGTGCTGCCTGCTCTCAGAGCACTGTGCTCACTGCTCACTGCGCTCCCTGCAGGGCTGCTGGGTTCTCCTCAGTGGGAGGTTAGCTTCTGTGGGTGCTGGGGCTCCAGAAGTTGTTCAGAGTGCCCTTTTACAGTATTTGGAAGTTGTGCGGGGCAGAGCACCTTGGAAGTGCTGTTTCTATTTCACCATCTTGGCTCCGCCCCCCCAGCTGTATGATCTTGAGCAAGACAACCCCAATTGCCTTACCTTCACCCCTCAAAAAAGAAAAAATAAATAAAATGATGAGCAGGCAGATTTCAGAAAAACCTGGAAAGACTTACATGAATTAGTGCTCAATGAAGCCAGCAGAACCAGGAGAACATTGTACATAGTAAGAGCAATGTTGTGCAATGATCATCTGTGATAGACTTAGCTCTTCTCTGCAGTGATCCAAGGCACTTCCAAAAGACTCATGATGGAAAATGCTATCCACATCCAGAGAAAGAACTGTGCAGCCTGAATGCAGATTGAGACATACTATTTTCACTGTTTTTTGTTTGTTTTCTCTTTCTTTTCCCTTTTTGTTCTGATTCTTCTTTCACAACATGACTAATGTGGAGAAATGTTTGACATAATTTCACATGTAAAACCTATATCAGATTGCTTGGGGAGGAAGAAAAATTTAGAACTCAAAATCTTAAAAAAAATGAATGTTGAAAACTATCTTTACATGTAATTGGAAAAAAATCAAATACTACTAAGTACAATCCCTGGCCCAAACAAATGCTTGTTTCCATCTACCTTCCATCTCTCCTTTCTTCCTTTCCTCCCTTCTTCCTTCCCTTCTTTCTTCTTTCCTTCCTACCTTCACTCCTTTTTTCTTCCTTCACTCTTTCCTTTCCTCCTTCCTCCTCTCATTTCTTCCTTCCTTCTCTCAGTTTTCTTCCCTTACTCCTTTTCTACCTTCCCTCCCTCATGCCTTCCCTCTCTTTTCCCTTTCTTCCTTCCATCCATCCTTTGCTCTTTTCTTCCTTCCTTTCCTGCTTTCCCTCCTTCCCTCTTTTCCATCCTTCCTTCTTCCTTCCTCCCTCTAGTTTTCCCTCCATGTCTCCCTCCCTCCTTTGATTCTGGAAGTTCCACAATGTTCTAAGGCTTGATGTAGTCAACACAATATTCTCTGTGAAGATGCATCTGAAAGACCTTTACCATATATGGAGTCTTTCTTTTGAGCTTTCAACATTCTTATTATTTGGAACATCATAATCCAATTATCTAGCTAGGGATTTTAAAAAGAGTCTTCACCCAATTTGAAAGATGATTTTACTATTTGAATCTAAATATTATGTAAGTTGTAGGGAACCACTAAGTTTTCTGGTGGGACATCCAGTAACACCATTCATGAACAGCAAAGAAACAAGGTACAGAGTGTTAACATCATGAGGAAAAACTCTTCCAAATGTCCCTCCATTAGCTAGAAGGTGTCTTCTGCATTTCACCCAGGCATCCATTACTTTCTGGGTCCCCATATCCAACTGATGTAAGTATCTTGGAAGTGCTTTCTTTCTTAATTTCTTTCCTTCTTTCTTTCTTTTTTTATTACTTTTTGGAGGGGGGAGGCAGGGCAATTGGGGCTAAGTGATTTGCCCAAGGTCATGGGGCTAGTAAGTGTTAAGTTTCTGAGTCTGGATTTGAACTCAGGTCCTCCTGGCTCCAGGGTCAGTGCTCTATTCACTGCACCATCCATTGCCCCTGAAGTGCTATATAATCAATAAAGTACAATATAAATGGTAATATTTCCTCTTATAATGAGCTGAGAATAGAACTCAGTAGCTTAAGCCTCATTATTCATTACCAGTATCATCACTTATCTTGTAGAAACCTATTCTGTAAGTGTCCTTGTTGAATAATATAATTTTGTCTTTCCCACAGTAAGTAGATGAAAGTTATCATTACAGGTTCCTGATTTTATTTTTTTCTTAATTGTAGAGTGCAGTCTTCCTATCATTCTATCTCAGCAGAATGATTTTTGTTAATCATAGCCCAAAAGTTTCCCGAAAACTATGTTATTTCCTCAGCCATATACTATCCTCTTACAAAAAAGTGAGGTACACTACTTCCTCTAACTGTACAGCTACTTGGGGTTTAGATTTTGTAGGAACTTTTGAGGTTGTCTAATCAAACCTCTATTTTTGCAGATGAGCAAACTTAGGCCCAGGGAGAGTAAGTGATGTATTCAAGGTCTCAGAGCTGCTAAATAGCAGAGTCAAGATTAGAACTCTGGTCTCAGATTCCATGTCCTTGCTCTGTTTTGTGCCAAACTACTTGTGATTATTATCAATGTGTTTCCTGATGAAAATCACAATGTTGCCCATAGCAAAATAAATTTCAGCTTATTATTATTATTTTTGCTAAATAATCATACACAGGGACAATACTTCCACATTTAGTATTTAGTGGGCTATTAAGCACATGAATAATATCTGTAGCATCTCCTTCAGAGGAGTAAATGTGGGGTTCAAATAAAGTAACATGTGTAAAGTAATTTGGATACCTTAAGGTGCTGTTTAAATTTGTTGGTTTGAATTGTTAGTAATCATGCCTTTTTATTTTAAAAATTTTTTTTTTGCTTTTTGGATGGCAACTGGGGTTAAGTGACTTGCCCAAAGTCACAGGTCTAATATGTGTGTCAAGTGTCTGAGGCCGGATTTGAACTAAGGTACTCCTGACTCCATGGCCAGTGCTCTATTCACTGCACCACCTTGCTGCCCCATGCCTTTTTATTAATGATTAAATGACAAGTAGTTTGGCACACAACATAGCACACAGGAGTTATTTCAATCATTTCAAAAGTATGACTCACATAGTTTAGTTTTTCACTCTTTGAAAGAGTAACATATAATATTGAATACAGCAAAATTTGATCTTTTGTCATATAAAAATTATAAATTATACACTACTGAATAATAAATAATGTCTTCATTTTATTTCATTTTTACAATTTAAAAATGTTTTTATATTATTCTATTTGATCCTTACAACAACCCCATGAGATAGTAAGGGATACTTATCTTTGTTTGGCCCAGAAAGGTTAAATGATTTCTCTAAGGTTACACATGTAGCACATGCCAGAGAAGGGCTTCTTACTCCAAGTCCACTGCCTCTTGGGGTGATAAAATGGGTAAGTCAGTATGTACAGTCAAATGCTAATTATTCAGGATGCTCAGGGAATGGAATGTTCTGGTTAATTTAATTTCTGGTTAATTGAGAGTTACACAAAAAGCCCTTTTTCTTCCTACTATTGTAGTTGTTCTAATCCATTTGGGTCTTAAAGGGGACTTTGAAGAAGAATTATAGCAGCCATTCTATGCTTAAAGCAATGTCTTTATTTGGTTTGTTTGCAATTTAAGGGAAAACTTTGTGTCTTAAATTGAACTACCCAAAACCATGAGCACAGAGGAGGTTGGATTGAATATTCCTA
This sequence comes from Gymnobelideus leadbeateri, assembly GCA_011680675.1. Taxonomy (NCBI): domain Eukaryota; kingdom Metazoa; phylum Chordata; class Mammalia; order Diprotodontia; family Petauridae; genus Gymnobelideus; species Gymnobelideus leadbeateri. The sequence continues at coordinate 24,627 of WOXC01011874.1, read as the reverse complement.
CACTGAGCCCAAGACATCCTATTAAAGTTGTTTGTTTGTTGTTTTTTTTAACCAAAACCTTTATGTCCTTTTGTTTTCTTCTGTCATCTTTTCTCCTAAAATTGCCAACTAATTCCAATTTATCTAGCTTCCTGACATTTCTGGTTAGTTGAGGTTCTACTATAGTTATTAAACATTGTACCCAGTGCTTGACAATATAAGAGATAAAAGGAGGAGAGATTTCTGCTCCCTGGGGAGAAAAAAAGTCTCCATTTGGACAGGAAGTCGAAAGGTAGCTATCAGAACAAAGCTGTATAATCAAATGTGACACTGACTGTAAGTGTTGATGGGGTCCTTGTGATGTATATATGTCTGTAGTATCAATCTGTAACATCAATTTGTAAATGGGGTGCTTTGGGATCTATGTCTGTAAAATCGATTTGTAAAAGCAGTCTAGTCTGTAAGATCACATTTCCACCCTCCCAGCCTCAGAGCATTGACTCTGCCCCTTCCCCCTCCCAGCACTCTGCCCAGCAACAACTCATGACCTGTTTATCTCTGCTTGAAACAATAAGTTATGTAAATGTTATCTCCCTTAGTTAGAGTGGCCAGCCCCACCACGAATTCTTCAATACCTTATCTATAGGGTAACTCCTTAGTCAATTATATACCCACACTGTCTCTGATGACCTTGGTGGGTAGCAGACTGGGCACTCTTTAGTGAAGTATCAGGCCTAGAACCACACCTCCAGCTAGACCCCCTCTTGAGCTATTTCCCAGAGAATCATGGGCAATACACCTGAGCAGTTGATATTAAGTGTATGGTCCTTTGAGCACTGACCACTCCTTAACTCCTCCCTGATCCCACCCTTACTCACCTAGTTAGCATAATTGACCCCTTAAAACTATGCCTGCAGCCTCTGCGAGTTTGCAGGTTCCATAAGAATCTAGCCCGCTGTTCTCTACAGCGTAACAATAAACTTTACAATTTCGGCTTCAAAAAAAACAATAATTATGAAATCCGTCACCTCGTTTCTTATAGCACAATAATATTCCATTACATTCATATACCACATCTTGTTTAGCCATTCCCCAATTGATGGGCACTCCTTTAGTTTCCAATTCTTTGCAACCACAAAAAGGGCTGCTAAAAATATTTTTGTACATATGGGTCTTCCTCCCACTTCTATGATCTCTTTGGGATATAACCCTAGAAGTGGTATTGTTGGGTCAAAGGGTATGAAATTATTTATAATCCTTTGGGCATAATTCCAGATTGCTCTCCAGAATGGTTGGATAAGTTCACAACTCCACCAGCAATGTATTAGTGTTCCAATTTGTCCACATCCTCTCCAGCATTTGTCACTTTCTTGTTTTGTCATCTTAGCCAATCTGACTGGAGGAGATGTGGTATCTCAGAGTTGTTTTGATTTGCATTTCTCTAATTAATAGTGATTTAGAGCATTTCTTCATATGCTTATAGATATCTTTAATTTCTTTCTCTGAAAACTTCCTGTTCATATCCTTTGACCATTTATCAGTTGGGGAATGGCTTGTATTCATATAGATTTGGCTCAATTCTCTATAAATTTTAGAAATGAGTCCTTTATCGGAGACACAAGTTGTAAACATTCTTTCCCAATTTCCCACCTCCCTCTTGATCTTGGTTGCATTGGCTTTGTTTGTACAGAAGCTTTTCAATTTAATGTAATCAAAATTATCCATTTTGCATTTTATAATGCTCTCTAATTCTTGTTTGGTCCTAAAGTCTTCCCCTCTCCACAGATCTGTCAGGTAAACTATTCCTTGCTTTCCCAAATTGCTTACAGTATCATCCTTTACACCTAGATCATGCACCCATTTGGACTTGATTTTGGTATATGGTGTTAGATAATGGTCTATGCCCAGTTTCTGCCATACTGTATTCCAGTTTTCCCAGCAATTTTTGTCAAATAGTGCATTCTTCTCCCAAAAACTGGGGTCTTTGGGTTTATCGAACAATAGATTGCTATATTCATTAACTGCTGGTTCTCCTGCACCTAATCTATTCCATTGATCCACTACTCTACACCTCAGCCAGTACCAAGCAGTTTTGATGACTGCTGCTGTATAATACAGATTAAGATCTGGCGTAGCTAGTCCACCTTCCCTAGCGTTTCTTTTCATTAATTCCCTTGATATTCTAGACCGTTTGTTTTTCCAAATAAATTTTGTTATCATTTTGTCTAACTCTAGAAAGTAGTTTTTTGGTAAATTGATTGGTATGGCACTAAATATATAGTTTAGTTTGGGTAAAATTGTCATTTTTATTATATTAGCTCGACCCAGCCATGAGCAATTGAAATTTTTCCAACTATTTAGATCTGCTTTTATTTGTGTGAGAAGTGTTTTGTAGTTGTGATCATATAGATTCTGGGTTTGTTTTGGCAAGTAGATTCCCAAATATTTTATAATGTCTACAGTGACTTTAAATGGGATTTCTCTTTCTATATCTTGCTGTTGAGTTTCATTAGAGATGTACAGGAATGCTGAGAATTTATGTGGGTTTATTTTATATCCTGCAACTTTGCCAAATTTGTTTATTGTCTCTAGTAATTTTTTACTTGATTCTCTAGGATTCTCTAAGTATATCATCATATCATCTGCGAAGAGTGATAGCTTGGTCACTTCTTTACCTAATTTGATTCCTTTGATTTCTTTTTCTTCTGTAATTGCTACTGCTAGTGTTTCTAGTACCAGATTGAATAAGAGGGGTGATAGTGGACACCCTTGTTTCACTCCTGATCTTATTGGAAAGGCTTCTAGTTTATCCCCATTGCATATAATACTTGCTGATGGTTTTAAATAGATGCTATCAACTATTTTAAGGAAAGCTCCATTTATTCCTATACTTTCTAGTGTTTTTAATAAGAATGGGTGTTGTACTTTGTCAAAAGCCTTTTCTGCATCTATTGAGATGATCATGTGGTTTCTGCTAGTTTTATTGTTGATGTGCTCAATTATACTGATGGTTTTCCTAATATTAAACCATCCTTGCATTCCTGGAATGAATCCTACCTGATCAGAGTGTATTTTTTTTTAAGCAATTGGGGTTAAGTAACTTGCTCAAGGTTACACGGCTAGTCATTATTTATGTGTGGGTGCTCATTTTCTGAAGCCGGATTCGATCTCGGGTCATCCCGACTCCGAGGCCGGCGCTCTTACTCACTGCGCCACCTAGCCACCCCTTTAGGGCAATTGGGGTTAAGTAACTTGCCCAAGGTCACATGGCTAGGTTTTTTGTTTATTTATTTTATTTAGAATTTTTGCGTCTAAATTCATGAGGGAAATTGGTCTATGATTTTCTTTCTCTGTTTTATCTCTTCCTGATTTAGGAATCAGTACCATATTTGTGTCATAGAAAGAGTTTGGTAGGACTCCTTCTTCACTAATTTTCCCAGATAGTTTATAGAGTATTGGAATCAATTGTTCTTTAAAAGTTTGATAGAATTCACTAGTAAACCCATCTGGCCCTGGAGATTTTTTCCTAGGGAGTTCATTGATGGCTTGTTTGATTTCTTTTTCTGAGATGGGGTTATTTAGGTAATTCACTCCCTCTTCAGTTAATCTGGGCAACTTGTGATTTTGTAAATATTCATCCATTTCACTAAGATTGTCATATTTATGTGCATACAATTGGGAAAAATAATTCCTCATTATTTTTTTGATTTCCTCTTCATTGGAGGTAGATTCACCCTTTTTATTTTTGATACTCATAATTTGGTTTTCTTCTTTCTTTATTTTTATCATATTGACTAAGGGTCTATCAATTTTGTTGATTTTTTCATAAAACCAGCTCTTAGTTTTATTTATTAATTCAATGGTTTTCTTAATTTCAATTTTATTACTCTCACCTTTGGTTTTCAATATTTCTAATTTAGTACATGTGCACCTTTTTAAAAACAACTTGAGGGGCAACCAAGTGGTGCAGCACCAGCCCTGGAGTCAGGAGTACCTGGGTTCAAATTTGGACTCAGACACTTAACACTTACTAGCTGTGTGACCTCGGGCAAGTCACTTAACCCCAATTGCCTTGCCTTCCCCTCTCCAAAATTGCAAAAAAAGAAAATAAATGAACATGATAGACTTGTGACTGTATCCAGTGTATCCAATGTAGGTAATCCCTACATGGATAGATGCATCCATTGTAATGCAGATCTCAACTTAGTCATACCTTCTCAGTTTTTGGATTCTTGTCTATATTCACCTAGAAATCCTCCATCAAGGGGTCATCTAGTGCAGGACACCTTCCTCTAGATCTCTTGACATTGCAAGGATACCAGATAAGCATTCAGGCTATCAGTCATTCTTTACCCTCACTGCCAGACTGGTCCTCTTTCTTTTCTAGTAAAATATCTCTCTGATAAATTTATATTTATGTCATTTCTGCTCAGTTTTTTAAGGGTAATGTATTGTAGTCTATTCCTGCCCCCCCCCCCAATCACCTATACATTACCCTTTGGGTGACCTACTTTTAATTTTCCAAGGACTGTGATATTCCATGCTTTATAGCCATGTGGCATCAACAACAACAAAAAAATATTGACATAAAAAGATAGACCTTTATTAGGACCTAGTACAGGGAGATATACACTCATCAAAAGTACTCCATGGAGTATATTGAATCATGGAAATGGAAAAGGGACTCAATATAGTTAGTAAAGTATTCCAAAAACCATTTCCCTCATTTATCAAGCAAGAGTGTTATAAAGCCTCCTAAGTCAGATCCATAATCACCCAAAAGAGTTCACTCTAAGCTATCCACATAAGAAAAACTTATGTTTTTGAATGAAGACTACATATTGTACAGACCATGGGTGGGGAGCCTGTGTCCTCAAGGTCACATGTGAATTCTAGATCCTTGGGTGCAACCTTTTGACAGAATCCAAGATTTTACAGAACAAATCCTTTTTTTAAGGGGATTTGTTCTGTGAAGTTTGGATTTAGTTAAAGGGCTGCACTTGAGGACCTAGAGGACAACATATGGCCTTGAAGCAGCAGGTTCCCCACTCTTGTCTAGAGTATTATATACAGTTGAATGGACAACACACAGCACTAATCCATCAGAACATATATGTTTGACACTGTGAATGAACAATTTGATAGCCCAGAATTAAAGAAGAGAGGGAAAGCAGTCTGGATCACCTTTTGGGAAGTTGTGAAGTTATTTTAATGACCTCAAACTTCTTCCTAAAACTGATGAGGGCCTCTGGGAGCCCCCTTGACCTCCCCTTGAGTCCTTGAGGTCTCCCTTGGAGTCTTTTTTAATCCTTTACGTTTATTATGAAACACATTCTTGTTATGAATAACTTTTTCTAACTTCCCTCATTTTTTATTTATTAGTTTTCATTTTTATCTAAATTCACAGTATGTTTTTATTATTATTATTATTATTATTATTATTATTATTACTTGCTTTTTGGAGGGCAATTGGGGTTAAATGACTTGCTCAAGGTCACATGGCTAGTTTTTGTGTTAGGTGTCTGAGGCCGTATTTGATCTCAGGTCCTCCTGACTCCAGGGCCGGTTCTCTATTCACTATGCCACCTAGCCACCCCCCTCCTTTGGACTCTTGATTAAGTCATCCCATTTGGTGAGGCAAATCTGTTACTAGACTTCCCACCCTCAGTTACTAGACTCACTAGACTTCCCACCATTGTTTGTGGTCTCCAGCGACTTCCCACCCTTAATCACTCATTGACCTCATTAACTCTTCCTGAAGACCCTCCCCAAACTCCTCTAGACCACCCCTAGATTCCTCCCACAACCTTCTGTATATAAGACCCCACTTCACACCATGTGGTGTGAGAGTACCATAGAATATCATAGAATGGTGAGAGTGCCATAGAATTTTCTAGCACAGACTTACTCTGTGTCTAATGCAAGCAAACTTTTAATAAATTCTACTTTTCTTTGGCTGAGAAGACTTGAGTCAAATTCATTCGGCAGGACCTGGGGTCTCCAGAGCAACCCTGACCCTCTTAGTGGGTAACCTCTTCAAAAACAAAACTTTTTGAATAAAATTTCATTAATTCATCTCTCCAACTATGACCCTCTGTATTAAATGATAGGTATCCGTAGTTACTTCTCACCAGAGGGTATATTTACTTTTCAGTAAGTATTCCTTATATTTCCCTGAGATTTATCTTCTTTTCCTTTATTTGATTTATTTCTGATTTTGAATATAACAACGTTTTGGGCTTTAGCTATATAGCCCAGTAAACTTTTTTCTAAAGTAAATTACATGGCCATTTGGAAGATAGTGCTTTGTTTGTGTTATGTCTACATGGCCCACTGCCCTGTTAAAGAGAATTCAAGGCATTTGATGGGTTCCCTGCTGAAAGCATTGAACAAAAACTGAAAGATTCATCTTTCTACACATTTCATTTAGTTTAAAATATTTTGGTGACATCTCAAATCCATTGTATTTAAAAATTACCTAACAAAAGAGTAAAAAATTACCTAGAATGGAAATCAGAATTTATTCTCCATCCTAGTTCTGCTACCAGCTAAGCTTTGTGACTTTGGGAAAGTCACATCTATTCTTTGAGCCTCAGTTTCCTTTTTTTGCTAAATGAAGGGATTGGGCTAAACACTTTAAAACATTCCTTTGAGCTTCCTTGATTCTAAGGTCACCATTGGGATATGAGATTATTAAGTTCAGCCCTTTCCTTGTTCTTTTAGTGTGTGGTCAGACTATAAATAAGTAATTGTACCACTTTGCAATGGCTGTCTGAAACTAGGGGTGTGCCTGCAATGGTGGAAGTACTGGGCCATCAGTACCAGCCTAATTCAAATAGGAAGCTTCACTTTCCCATAGCTAATTTTGAGGGTTGTTTTTTTTCACATTTTGACAGAAGAAGAGAGGCAGCTATTTGCTTAGAAAAATTCAAAATGTGACTGAAAAACCTTAGAGTCCTCAATTCCTAGATTTTTAAAGCTATAAGGGAACTGAGAGGTCATTTAGTAAACCCCTTCTTCATTCCAAACAATTAGTGTAAAGAAAATTCAGTTCCCCTAAAAATACATTCTGGATTAGTATAGTCTAGGAACAAAAATAGAACGACAACAGAGGACTATGATTTATTATTTAAAGCCCTACTGTACATTTGTCCTTATTTGGAAGTTTTTTCACTGGATTGTTCCCCCCATCCCCAAACATTTAGAATCATCTAATCACCATAGTTTGAGGCAGGATTTCAACAAAATTCTCCTAGTTAGAGATGAAAAATTGGGTAGCTCTTAGCCCTGGGCCCAATTTTGTTCCTCACTTTAGAAAGCTGATTGGCTCTATTCTTAATTTCTGTCAGAGACCTAGTTGTCTATGGCCATAAGAAGTAAGAACTAGTGAGCTATCCTACCAAGCAAATAACTCAGAGATCCCTCAGAGCTACTGTCTTGGTGAAAGGGCCAGTGTTTCCCAGAGGCAACTTCTTCCCACCCACAACAAGGGAAGGCTTTACCTGAAAGAAGAAAAATTGAAAGTGCCACCCCCACCCTGCCCAAGGTCTGATTGATCTCAGGTTCCCAGACATGACTTCTTTCCAGGCTTCCCACTTCTCCCTGTCTTCCCACTTAGGGTAGACCCAGGACAAAACTGCCCCAGGACTTGATTGGCCCCAATTTTCCTGGTCATCTAGACACGCAAAAAAGTCCAGTTGCTTTGTATGTAATCTGGTCCTCTCAAACTTGATAGGTGCCTAAAATCATATACCTTAATGAGCTATTCTTTGACTATCTCATTACATCACAAAATCACAATTCTAGAATAGATTTTTAAACAGAAAATGTATGAATACTTAGGCAAGCAGTGACCACTAAAAACCAAATGAGTTTACCAAGACTGTAATGTCCCAATAAGCAGATTTCCTTTCTTAGCATGGCTATATTGCCAGTCAGTAATGATACAGTGGATAGAAGGTTGGCTTCAGAGTTAAGTCCTGTCTTGAACACATACTGCTTCTACTATCCTGGGAAAGTCATTTAATTTCTCAGTGACCCCAGGCTATGGTTTCAAAACAGTTGACCCAAACCAATTAAATCACAGAACATAAGTGAAAAATATAGACTAGCACATAAAAAGAATGTTGTAGAAATAGTGGATCTGGATTTTATGTTTCTTCTACAACTCCCTGGGGACATGGTAGCAACTGTGGGCTAATTAATAGTATAATTAGATGGATTAATAACTAGTTGAAAAACTGAATCCAAGGAGTGTTGATGGTTGACTGTGAGATCAGTGTCTACTGATGCCTTTAGTGTTGTGCCATAAGACTAAGTCCTTGATGCTGTCTTAATTCACCATTTTAATTAATATGTGGGTAAAAGACCTGCATGACATGCTCATCAAATTGGCATGAAGCTGGGAGCTAATTCATTGAATCACTGGATCAGAATCCAAAATGATCTTGATAAGCTGAACCTAACAAGATACAATTTAATAGAAATTAAAGTCCTGTGCTTAGGTTAAAAAATTTTTAAAAAGCAATAACACAAATACATGACAAGAGTGACGGGACACAGATTTAAAGGAACTGAAAACTCAGCTGTTGCTGCCAACATAGCTATAATGATCATAGGCTTTATCAATATAAGGATAGTTTATAACACAACAAAGGTAAAATAATCCCACTGTATTCTGTGTTAGTCATAATACATCTATACAACTCTGTTTATTTCTTAGCATTTTAAGGGGACCATTGACAAGCTTTAACTTATCTAGGGGAAGATGACTATGGTGAAGGGACATATTCCATATCATATAAGGCACAGTTGATTAGGTGGGGTGAAATTGGGGGTGGGAGTTGTTTACCTTAGGGAAGAAACAGATTTAAGGGGCTGGTTATATTCAAATAGTGGATACCTAATAATAGCATATAGAAAATGAAATGGTGACTATTAGAAGTCAACCAACATGAAAGTAGGAGCTAATTCATTGTATCACTAAATCATTATCCAAAATAATCTTGATGTATTGACCCTAACAAAGTGGAATAGTTGGAAGAACTGTTAAATGGAAGAGAGAGTTGACTTACTCTGTGTTTCTTCAGAGCACAAAATTAGGACCAATGTGTGGAAAGAAGGTAAATGTCAACTTTATTATAAGAATCATCTTGAAATTAGAACTGTGCAAAAATAGAATGGGCTGCCTCATTAAGAGTGATGTACCTGTCTCTGAAAGTGTTCAAAAAAAAAAAAGAGAGAGATTGGATGACTATTTGTCAAGAAAGTTGGAGAAAAGATTTTTAAATTGGGAAGGAGATTGTGCAAGACGGCTCCCTTAAGGTCATAGAATCAAAGACTCTCAGAGTTGGAAGCATCCCCAGAGGTCATCTAGTCCAGCTCACATTTAACAAAAATACCTTCTTTAACATACTCAACAAGTGGTCATCTAACCTTTGGGGAGCTATTTCCAGTGAGAGAGAACAAGGGGAGTGCTGGAGTCAGCTCAAACTGTCTAGCAACTGGATTTTTAAATTTTGGAAATCAGCAAATGTTACAGGTCAGGGCTTGATTTATTGTTTTGTTGATTGTCTAGACTTAAGGAAGTGATGGAGAAAATGTTAATAATGTTGATTAAACTTAAAAGTATATTATGAGGGGCAGCTAGGTGGCACAGTGGGTAGACTGGACACAGGAGGACCTAAGTTCAAATGTGGTCTCTGACACCATCTAGCTGTGTGACCCTGGGCAAGCCACTTAACTCCAACTGTCTACCCCCTCCAAAAAAAGAAAAGAAAGTATATCGTGCATATTTCTCCCCATCCCCTCCCCACAGAGCCAGGCACATTCCTGGGGAGAACTCCTCTACCTCTCAAGGCAACCTATTCCATGTGTAAGATCTCTCAAATTCTTGGCTTGTTTTTGCTTATGTCAAGTCTATATCTGCTTCTTTGAGATTTCCACTCATTTCTTCTAGCTCTGCACTGTGAAGCCAAGCAGAACAAATCAAATCTCTTTTCCATACTTGAAGACAACAAAGATCTCCCTCTTAAGGCTCTTCTTCTCCAGGTTAAACATCCTCAGTTGCTTTAACTAGTCTTCCCATGGTATGATCTTGAGACTTTCCATCATTCTGGTTACCCTTCCCTAGCAGGCTCTACACCCTGTTAATGTTATAGCTAAAATGCAGTGTCAAGAACTGAATACAGTCCTGTACATTCAAGGTACATCCTAACTCTCTCATCCAGTGGGTTAGCAACTCCTCTCAGCCTTCTGTCATTTGAAAATTTGATAGACAAGTCATCTATATACCCTTATCTAAGTCATTTGTAGAAATGTTATACAATAGAGAGACAAACATAGACATCTGGGACCTTTCTTTTTTAGTTTCTTTGTCTTTATTTTTTTTAAATAACATTTTGTCTTTCCCAATTTCATGTAAAGAAAATTTTAAACATTTTTTTAAAAAGAAACTGTTTCCATTTTTTTCCCTTCCTCCTTCACCTCCCCGCTCTCTAAGACCTTTTCTGGAGACATTCTTCCAAACTAGCATTGAATGGTTACTCTTTGAGTCTTTCTATGTGATCAGATTTGTATCCATCTAGCTTGAATATCCTCCAGCTCACATCTAACCATCTTTTCCACAAGGAGAATGTGAGAAACATTGTCAAATTCTTTGTGAACGTCTAGTTGACCCTTTCTGATATTCCTCTGTTCTAGTTTCATAAAGTATAGGTCACACCAGATTAACTTCCTTTCCTTTCTCGGCTCTGAGTAAAGCCATGCTGATTTTTTTGTGATAACCAATTCCTTTCCTAAAAGGTCACTTAAACACCCACTTAATGATTTATTCTACATTTTTGCCATGAATGGAAGTTAGACTTACTGATCTGTTGTTTGCAGACTTCCATTTGTTCTTTTATTCCTATTCAGGACAATTGGCCATCTTCTAACTGAGTAAGATTCCTGTCCCATTTGCTACTGTGATCTTTCAAAGACCACCAATAGTAGATGATGATGATGATGATGATGATGATGATGATGATGATGATGATAACTAGCACTTATACAGCACTTTAAAATTTGCAAAGCTCTTGAGAGATATCTTATCCTCATAACAACCATCAGAAAGCATGCTACAGTGTGTCCCTAAAGTCTGGACACATAGGACATCTCATTTAACTATGCATATTTTCAAGAAATGAAATGAATGAAACTTTCAACAACATTTTATTTAATTAGCATGAATTTTAGTCATGACAATTTCATATGGAATAAAAGCTTTCATTAACTATTGGGGACTATTTTCCATATTAATGGAATTAGTTTAATTAATTAATGAGATTTTCTATGTGTCTCTTATGTCTTCCTATGAAATCTCATTTATGCTAATTAAATAAAATGTTGTCGAAAATTTCATTTTTTGAAAATATGTATAGTTAATGAGATTTCCTGTGTGTCCAGACTTTAGGGACACCCTTTATATATCCCCATTTTACATATGGGGAAACTGAGGCAGACAGTGATCAAGTGACTTGCCCAGGACCACACAGCTAGTGTCTGAGGATGCATTTGAAAAGGATTTTCATGACTCTAGGTCTAGTACCTTATCTTGTGCTTTTGCAAGTTCTTTTGGTACCAGAGGATATGGTTTATTCGAATCTGCTGACTTGGCTTTCATTAATGATACCTATGTGTTCTCTTAATACCTTCTTTACTTATTTTGGTTACAAAACTCTTCAGTCCAGAAACCGTATTCCTTGGCAAGAAAAACAAAATAAATTATGAGCAGTTCTGTCTTCTTCTCTTGGTCAAAGCCACTTAAAGCAGCAAGCTCTCCTGCACCCTCTTTGGTCCTCTGATTTTCCCCAATAGAGCTTAAAACAACCTTTCTCCCTTTTGTGGTTGCTCTTAGCTTTCCTCAGCACCCTCATCTCAGTCTGAGTTGTAATGCTCCAAATGTTTCAGATCTGTGCCACATTTTCACAGCCATTCTCTGCCTCTACTTCCACTTTCTGCACATATTTAAAAACAATTTCAGTTGGTCTGTGAATTCCCTGTTTACCCATAGCAATCTCTTCAGAAGACTCCCCTTTTCTTCCTTAACTTATCTCATTTTCTCTTTGTCATCAGAATTTCTTTCTCATAATAGTTTCTCTTTCAACTCTAAGATTCTTTGTTTCTCTGAATGGCTAAATGTTGTGTATTAGATTCCTAAAGGATAATTATCCTTTTGTAGAATGTAGGGTAAAGGCAAAGGACCTATAATAAAGTGATTCTCACAATAAATTAATACTATTGACTACTTCTGCTAAGCTAATTCTGATTTACTATTATTTGTAATATTTCTAAATGCATTGAGCCAGGGACAACAAAATCAGTTTAGCTTATTATATCCCTTTAAACTCACTCTTCTGCAACACTAAAAAAGATTCTCACTTCAAAATCATCTGTCACTGTAACCCTTTACAGGCCCATATATACCAGCCAGAAATTTGCCAATGCATTTGAATGAAGAAATATTTTATAGGGGAGGCTAGGTGGTACAGTAAATAAAGCACCAGCCCTGGAGTTAGGAGGACCTGAGTTTAAATCCGACCTCAGACACCTAACACTTATTAGCCGTATGACCTTGGGCAAGTCACTTAACCCCAATTGCCCTGCCTTCCCCCCCCCAAAAAAAGAAAGAAATACTTTATAAAACCAAAGGCATGATGGATAGGAAAATAAATTGTATGGAAAAACACTGAAGTTTATCATCACATAAAAGAACTGTTTCCTTTTTAAAAGAATAATCCACCTAACATAAAACTGTAGCAAAATAAAGATCTACTATAATAATAGTAGCTAGTATTAAATAGCATTTTAAGATTTGCAAAGCACTTTATACATGTTATCTTATTTTCCCAGCCACCTTGGGGAAGTACATGCTATTATTATACTAATTTTACAGATAAAGACATTAAGGTTTAGAAAGGTTAAGCAATTTGCCCAGATATTGTCTGAGGCAGAATATAAATTGAGGCCTTCCTGACCCCAAGTCCAGCACTGTAACCACTACCCATAGTATCTAACCACTGTGACACCTAAGCTGTCTCTATCCTAGGGACATTGGGGAGGTGGTAGAGGTGGTAGAGGTGGACACAATTCAGATCACTAACTCTATAACCCCAAATTGCAAAGGGCCCCTGAAAAGATACTTAGTAAATTGGTACCGACATCCATTTTGTGGGGAGGGTTAATAGTTCTTTATGATTTATGCCTACACAAGTAATAATAATAATAATAATAATAATAAATAGCCAACATTTACATAACATTTTAAGGTTTGCACAGCACCTAACAATTATTGTCTCAATTTATCCTCCCAACTCTGGCAGGTAGATGCTATTATGATCCCCATTTTATGCATGAGGAAACTGAAGCAGACCAAAGTTCAATGATTTGCCCAGGGTCACACAGCTACTAAGTATCTGTTGCCAAGTTTTCTGACCATAGGTCCAGCACTTTATCCACTGTACTAGCTTGAGACCTCTAAGTAAATGATGCTTAAAAGTAAAGGGTAAGACATGAGAGCTCTTCAGATTGGGTCACCTATTTCAAAAAATACCCTTCAACCACCTGTCCAATAGGCTATAGTTCTAGCAAGAGGTGTGTATTCCTAGAATAAGAAGACTTTTAACTCTTCTGAGTTTCCCCAATTAAAGTAAAATTGCTTCTGAGACACTGGACACCTTTAGTCCCTAACAATGAACAGTTTGGGGTGAGTTCCAGAGCATAGATACTTGTGGTAGAGAGAAGTATCAGAAAATGAACACTGGAAGAGAAAGTAGTAAGGGGTCAAGGGTAAGCTGTCTATTTCACATTCTTGCCTATGCTACCTCTGGTCTAATCCTACAAGGCAGTCCCAGCATTTTTAGTACCAGGCTTTATGGATGGTGTGATATTTATTCTGGGATCTTACTAATTATTATATACTTACATGGTCAGTGTGAATGTCCAAAAGGAGGTTCAGAATTCGCATAAACAGAGTGCTTGGCACTCCAAGAAAGACCCAAGGCAATTTCTTTAGAATATTTATTCAGAATATATGTATATACAGGCAAGTGAGAAAGCGGAGATAACAGAATAAGACGCTTAAAGATAGCAGAATAAGAGCAAATCTGATTAATAGTGGATATATATATTTACATATTTACAAGCATCACCATTTCGGGGAAGCACCAACACCTGACCACACAAGCTGGGGAATCTCGTGTACAGCCATCAGGGTCCCGCACGGGAAGGCCCAGGCAGAGCGTCCTCTCCATGGATGAGATTTCAATTTGGGGTCTGAATCTTACAGTTTAAGTAGTGCTGAGAACAAAGAAGGCATACTGCCAGGTGTTTTTTTGGTTTTTTTTTTTTAGCAAGCATTGGTATCTTGTGTGAGGCCGGGGAGGGAGGCCAGTCCCTCCGAGGTGCCCCCAAGAGCAATGTTTCCTTGGAGTGGCTAGTTCCAGGAGTTGGCCAGTTATCATATCTCGTCTCAAGGACATGACCAGGGTCCCAGGAGAGGAGCAGGATCCCTGTTCCCAAACAACTCAGGGTAATAGAAAGGTCATAATGACTTGAGGCCTTGGTTTGTATAATCTTATTCCTCACAGAGGGGCTTATCTTGCCCCTACAGTGGAATGGTGAATGGAGAGCTGTTGGGAGCTAAAGAGGCCTGAGCCAGGACTTCATATAATTACCTTGATATCAGTGGACCTGAATGTGAAAGACCTCTTCGAGATTCGACTTTTCACTAAGTCAGCTCTGGAGTTCTTTTGATATGGGTTACACTTACAAGGATGGTATTTGAGTTCTGAGGCCAACAGACTCTGCCCCAAGATATCTGATTCTGCACTCAGGTATCTTTGGGTGGCCAGCTCTAAATGTGATGACTTTTGAGGATTGCGCTACAGCTTTGAAGTCTGCTCTCAGTTGTTTCCGTTTATGACTTCGGCTGTGTTAGCAGGTACCTGAGGCCTAGATCAAAGGGCTTACCCTAAGACTTTAGTCTCCTAGATAAGAAATACTTATCAAATTGTCTATTCCATGCTATTACCAGGATACAACAGACTAAGGTAATGATTACAAAACTTGAGTCCCCTTCCTTTGTCTCATTGCTCTATAAAAACCTTGTCCTGAAAATCAACAAATGGAGTTCATCGTTCTTCCTTGAACTACCCACATGGCCTGGTCATTTCTTATTCACATCTCTGGATCATGCTAAGTGCTGGACACTGAACAGCCCACGGCAGAGAGCCATCTTTGAAGCTGGAAGGATATGGATTCAAGCACTGCTTTCTACGGACATTGTCTGGGTGACCCTAGAGAAATCATTTAACCTTTGAGTGCCCCAGGCAATTCTCTAAGCCAGAGGTGTGAAATGAAGTCTGAAACAAATATGCTGCTAGAAATAGACTAAAGTGTACTTGGGACATTTTTTTTAAGTACAATAAAACATCGATAATGTTAATTCATGGTTTTCTAAGTCTATGGGGAATGCACAGGGATCCTTATGTACAGGTTAGTGTTCCCCATTTCAATTTGAATTTGACACCACTGTTCTAAGACTAGAAACTGCAGATCTGTATTGGTAGAACACATTTCCTCACCCAGAGTTCCTGGCACCAAAGAAATCACAGGTCTATTCTACCTTCCAAAAGTCCTTTATTCAGTAAAATTGTATTAAACTTCATGTGCATAAGCTTTAGTGTTTAGTGCTGGGACACAGAGGGGAAAAATGGTGCCTTCCCTCAAGAAGTTTACAATCTAAAGTGGGCATAAAATACTCCAATTTTGGCTCTGCCACTCATTTACTGTGTGACCTTGAACTTCACATTTCTCACCTGCAAAATTAGGACTTTGGATTTAATTTGTTAGGTCTTTTAAAGGTCTCTTCTGATTTCTGTGATTCCACAATTGACATGACTTGTGAACAAGTGTATATAGGGGAAGAACACAGGGTAATATAAGTTTCCAACCTGAGTGACTAGGAAAATAGTGATACCATTAATAGGACTAAAGAGTAAATCCAATTCAATGAGCACTTATTAAACACCTACTATATGCAAGGTAAGAGGAAGCATAGCTTGACTTGGAATCAAGAAGACCTGAGTTCAAATCTCACTTCTAATACTTGAAATTATAAAATCACGGGCAAATTACTTAAACTATCTGATCTCATAGACAGCTCTCTTTATACTTACCTTGTAGGTTATAGATAGGTTTTGATCTATAGTGATTGAAAAGAATCCTCACATTAATAAAAGTATAATTTTTGACATGACATTAACATGTTTGCAAGATACCATATGAGTCAAAAAATTTAAATGCCTACTATGTGTCAGGTATCGATTATAAGGACTAGACTTTTGATTTTCCTCTCTTTGGATCTCCCACATGACTCTGACCATCTGCTTTCTCTGTCAAAGACCTTGCCTCACACTTCACCAGAAAATTTGAGGTTATTTGCCTAGAGCTCCCTTTTCCCCCACCCTCTTAGCTGAGCTCCTTACTTCATACTTCACAGAAAAAAAAATAGTTATGCACCGAGAACTCCCTCTTCTCCCCATCTCTTCATCTCACATCTCTCTGACATTGTCCCCCTAGCCCAGACACAGACACACTATGCCCTCCTTCACTTCTCAGATAAAAAGTTTGTCCTGCTTGACAAGGCCAGCTCTTCTACCTGTACTCTTGATCTGTGAGTGACGCTGGCAAATATTTAGCAACCAACTCCATGGGGGGAAATGTGTGCCTGCTCACACACTTGTAGATTTAACCTGAATTATTAAACTTTTCTCCATTACTTTTTAAATCTAACTTAATAAAATCAATTAATAGAACAACAAACCAAGCCCTGATTTGTAGCATTTGCCAGTTTCTGAGGTGTAAATCCTCAAGTGGAAAATTTAACAGTTGGTTCTTCCTATTGTTCAAGCTTCCTCCATCCAGAACACCTCTACTTTAATCTGGTTCTTCCTTATCTTCTCCAGCAGATTCCCTTCCTCTGTCATCCTGAGAGATCTTCAGTCTCTCCCTATCTACTGACTCCTTCCCCACAGCCCACAAATCTCCCCATCCATTAAAAAAAAAAAAAAAACAAACAAAAAATCAAAACCCAACATCCTTCCTAGATCCTATTACTGCTCCCTGGGACACCATTAAGACATTGCCTTGCCTGGGGAGGGGCAGCCCCATGAGCAATAAGCAGCCTTGTACTGTTCCATGGCCTCTGTATCCTCCTACTGAGAGATCAAAATCTAACAATCAACAAACCTTTATTAAATACCTACTATATATCAGTTCTAGGGATACAAAGACAAAAGTTAGATAGTACCTGCTCTCTAGGAGCTTACATTCAGTTGGGGATACAGTGGATATATAAATAAGTATTTACAATTTAGATACAAAACAAATGCATGGTAACTTTTTCCCCCTACATGTTAGAGAGGGAAGGACACTAGCATCAGGGGACATTAGAGAAGACTTAGAAGACCACATTTTCTTGATTTTCTCAGGTGCACTGAGTAGAACGTCCAAAATTGTTGTTAAGTGGTGAACTTTGGTAACAAATGAGTTGGTATTCCATAAGGCCTAATGGAGATGGAGGGCAAAGGAGGACTGTGGAGGGGTAGGAATGAGCTAAATAAGGACGAGAAGATAAGAAGAGAGAGTAGGAAAAGGTGGCTTTTGCTCAAGAAAACATCTACTCTGGATCTCTGTTTTCAGAGGGCAGTAAGTGCAAATTTGCTATCCATAGATACTTGCTGATCTCTTTCAAGGTCCTATAACAATGACTAGAGTTTTGATTCCTTCTCCAAACACCAAGGCCTTAGGATTGGTGCCACAGGGGGTTAAGACTGGGAATTTGTGGGGGGCTGGACTGAATTCACACATGGCACAGCTCAAAAGTTATATACCAAGGGGCGGCTAGGTGGTGCAGTGAATAGAGCACCTGCCCTGGAGACAGGAGTCCTCTGGTCTAATTCAACCTCAGACACTTAACACTTACTAGCGGTGAGACCTTGAGCAAGTCGCTTAACCCCAATTGTCCTGCCCTCCCCCTTCCAAAAAGCAAAGAAAACTAACAACAACAACAACAAAAGTTATGTACCAAGATGGTAGGGAAATGAGGCACATGGAGAGGCTGTTCCACAGGTGGAACATGTACCTAACTCTCTGTTGGGCCTAGTTTGAGCCTCTGGTTCTTTGGGTAGTCATTTAGGTGTCAGAGGCCTTGATGGGTGTGGCACTAAGCTTTTGTCAATGATGCAAATTTTTCTGGCCCCAGGTGTAATGCCTATAGACAAATTAAAGATTCACACACTACTTGCTTTCAAATAATTTATAATCTGGTAGAGAAGAGCTGGGCAGCTATGTGGCACAGTCGATAGAATGCCAGGCCTAGAGACAGGAAGATTCATCTTCCTGAGTTCAAATCAGGCCTCTAACACTTACTAGCTATGTGACCCTGGGCAAGCCACTTAACCCTGTTTGCCTCAGTTTCCTCATATGTAAAATGAACTGGGAAAGGAAATGGCAAACCCCTCCAATAACTTTGCCAGGAAAACTCCAAATGAGGTCACAAAGAGTCAGACATGACTGAAAAAAAAAATTGAACAAGAGAGAGAGATGTTCATATATAACCATAATATAAATTAGATATGAGGAAGTGAATAGGAAGGACCAAATAGAAAAGCATAACAGGTTTTATCTATATATATACACATATATAGAGATATACACACATCTATGAATATGTATAAATACATAGGTATGCATACAAACACACTTACTTTATATATAACTTATGTTAATTTATATTATGTTGACCTACTGTCCCATAGCCCATTGGTATGGGGTTCACCTCACTGGTGGAAATGAATGCCCTGCCCTAGGTGAGGAACAAGTTGGTGAAATCAGGAGAGCTCCAACTCTCTTCAGTTTTATTCAAGTCTTCTTTGAGCTCCTTTGGGCACTTGTATCTTCCAGCTTTGAAAAAAGAAGATGAGGGGCAGCTAGGTGGTGCAGTGAATAGAGCACTGGCCCTGGAGTCAGGAGGACCTGAGTTCAAATCCAGCCTCAGACACTTAACACTTACTAGCTGTGTGACCTTGGGAAAGTCACTTAACCCCAATTTCCCTGCCCTCCCTCCTCCAAAAAGCCAAAAAATAAAAAGAAGAAGAAGAAGAAAAGAAAAAGAAGATGAAAGAGGCCAACCTCACTTCAGGTTGCTGAAGGAAAAGATTCTAAGAAGACATGAGAGGAGCTGGAAGTATCCATCATAAGCCTGCCCCCAGCTTGCTACAGTAGAGACTTCAGGGGGTTTCTTCTTTAGATGAGATCTGGGATTCTCTCTCAGTAGAACTGAGTCACCTCACTGCCAATGGGAGAGTTCCATTATTCTGTATTTCTTGGTATCTTCTCCTATGTGTGCTTTCTCTGATTTCTGTTTTGCTATGATTTGGGTAAGTATATTTCTTTACTGTTTGCTACCTATGTCCATTTTGGAACTGATATTTGGTGGGAAAAACTTAAGTCATGCATATAAAGCTTGGGGTCACCATTCTACCTTAATAATAGTGACACAGTAATCAGAAATTAAATTGAACCTCATGATATCCCTAGACTAATAATATTTAAGGGAATAGACAGATGTAATTCTAGCCCAGTACCCCTTCTCTCTGAATATAGCAGAGTGGTCTCTGGCCCCAAATTCCTGCTTCTCCTCCTCATAGGAATGAATCTCCCTTAGAAAAAGATAGGGAGAGAAGAAGCTAGAGATTTTCTAGTCTCTTTGAGTCACACAGTGACACATCCCTCATGCCCCCCATGCTACATGTGGGGGAACATCCCTGCTACACATGGGGCCTTACCACAAACACACACACGCACACACACACATACACAAAATAAATATATTTATACATACACACAATAGGTATGACTTGTGTATATGTACACAGATGTAGCTTTCATGGACTTTGCCACACATACATTTCCCCAGGTTTTCTGGATGGGGGTTATGAGCCCAGAGAGTAAAAAGGTTTCCTAAAGTATGCTTAGGCCATTCATATTATGAGAATCTCTGACACAAGATCATATAGACAAGGCCATAACTAGGAATTTTAGGAACAGGTAAATTGAGTTGAGTGAGGTAGGTTGGGGATGGGTAAGGTAGCAAAGGGGCAATGGAAGGAAGCAGAGACCCCAAGGTATCCCACATGGTCCCAAGGCCCTGTAGGTCAAGCCAGGAAGTCTGCTCTGATTTGTTTCACTTGGGGAAGAAGGATATGACAGTGATGAAGCCCTAGGGGATGGGTGGACTGAGGCCAGTGAAAGAGTAGAAGATGGTTGTGTCAGGCAGCATGTAGGTAAGGGAAGACTTGAAAGAGGAGATATGTTCCCCTCAGCCCCAATGTGTCTACCCTGTGTTCCTTCATACCAATCATGGCTGACCCGTAGACATAGAAGGAAATGTATCTTTCCGGAAGTAGGAGAGGGAAGAGTAAGATTAGCCCACACAATTTGACTATATCCCTAAGCCAAAGAAGATGAGGTTTTTTTGTTTATTTATTGTTTTTTTTGTGTTTCTGTTTTTGAGGCTGGAGGAATTGCGGATGAGTATACATTTTGATAAATGTTGAGTTTTAGGTGCTAGTGGAAGACCTAGGTAGGAATAAAATAATAGTGAGAGTGTAGATATGGATGTGTGTGTGTGCATGTGTCTATATGTGTATTGCTTTCAGGTTTACAAAGTGCTTTGCACATATTATCTCATTTATATATATTATTGAGCAGTGAGGTGACACAGTGGATATTGAACTTAGAGTTAGGAAACTCTGAGATCAAATCTGGCCTCAGATACTTACTAGGGGTATGACCCTGGTTAAATCACATCATTTCTGTCTGCCTCAGTTTCCCCATCTCTAAAATGAGGATAATAACATCTACTTCAGAGCATTACTGTGAGGATAAAAAGAGGTTTTTGTAAAGTGTTTTACTAACCTTAAATCTCTATATAAATGCTAGCTATTATTACTACTATTCATAATTATTTGTTTATTTGGTCTTCACAATAAACCTGTGAGGTAGGTAATAAAAATATTATTCCCATTTCATAGATGAGGAAACAGATTAAAAGAGATTATTTACTAATGTTTACACAAATAGTAAGTTTCAGACTGTGTACCCATTTCTCTCCTGACTCTGAATCCAATACTCTTCCTCTGACTGTACACTATCTCTCCTACTCAGAAAGCATTTGAACCTATAGAATAGGAGTTCAAGAAGAAGGTTGGATCTAAGGAGACATATCTGATGGTTATTAAAAATGAACTGGAGCAGTAGGAGTACATGAAATCACAGAGGGGAAAGTGGGTGAGAGAAGAGACCCAAGGACAGAACGAATTCTTATTTCCTCTCATTTTCCAGGAAGAATAGATTGTTAGAAATTGGACTTTTGTAGGTCATGAGAGACAAACATTCTCCCCAACCGTGCCCAGGCGATGTGATTCTTTGAAAGGCCCCTGTATCCCCTGCTTGCACAGCCCCACTTAGACAACTGACCTTGGGCAGACTCAACAGAGCTCCTGCTTACAATCAATCAGTTATAGAAGTTGACTCCTCATGTCTTCTGCAATTCACCAGGGTAGGAATTTCTATAAGATGATTTTCAGGGCACCAAATGTGCTCTTTTTGTCTGCTTAGCTGCTGAGGAGCATGACTGTAGACTCACTGAATGAGTCCAGAGGCAGCCCAGCTTGAACATTAAGGAATACTGGAGGGTGGGTTTATGCCATCCCAGGTTCAAAGACAGAATCATATTCAATAAAATAAATTTCATCCTGTTAAAATAAGATTGTTGAAGACATGCCCAGGGAAACCTTAAATATGAAACTATCATGGAAATAATATTCTTTAGAATTGGGGAGGAATATTAGTCTAGGTCATAGAGGATTGAGTTTTTTGTTGCTGTCATTTTGTTTAAGTTTAAAATAACTGAAAAGATATTTGAAAATTAGTTTCTATGGATATTCCACATGTACTTAACCATTGCTAAACCATATAAAACATGCATATAGAATCATAAAGCTGAGAGTAACCTCAAGGAGCCCTTCATTTTGTCTTACACAAGTTGGCATTGTCAATTCCCAGTCCTGAAATTACGAACCATTAATAAGGACTAAGGGAGGTAACCATCCTAGGAAAAGAAGCTATGGTTCAAGTTGTTATCGGAGAGGGAGGACAAAATGCTATGCATGTCCCAGCCGGAGTTCACAAGGTGACAGAATCTGTGGGCTATGCAGGGGTAAGAAGGAGGACATTGAACAAGTCCAAAGATGGAGAGGTCAACATGGAATAAATCAGAGAAACACAATGTGAAGAAAGCAGTGCATTGGTGATTCACTGATTGGCCAAATGATGGGTTCTATTCCCTGCCCTTCCCCACCCCCCATCCAACTTGAAGTGTTTATCTACCAACAGACAAACTGGGTAAATACAAGAGGAATTGCCACTGTGTTGGCCCCAACTGTCATTAGAATTCAATGTAAGGGGCCGGCTAGGTGGCGCAGTGAGTAGAGCACCGGACCTGGAGTCAGAAGGACCTGAGTTAGGATCGGGCCTCAGACATTTAACACACACAAACAAAAACCTAGCCCTGTGACCTTGCGCAAGTTACTTAACCCCAACTGCCCTCCAAAAAGGCAAAAAAAAAAAAAAAGAATTCAATGTAAACACATGACTGGATGAATGTAGTTAAGTAAGCTAGTATAGAAAATGTTCAGTTTGGAGTGAGAGAACCTGGATTGTATCATAGAGTACATGGTGGGGAATAAGATGTAAGACTGGTAATGCAGAAAGGGATCAGGTTATGAAGGGGGAAAAGCCAAAAGGAAAATTTTATTTTCGATCCTAGAGATATCAAATTCTGTCTGTGCCACTTATAGTGTTGACATTTGGCAAGAAACGTAAACTTCTTTTTAAAGTGAATGGGTTGAACTGAATGACCTTTTGAAGGTTCCTTCCACCTCTATATTTATGGTCCCATGATCTTTTTTTTTTTCTTTTTGGAGGGCAGTTGGGGTTAAGTAACTTGCCCAAGGTCACAGGGCTAGGTTTTTGTTTGTGTTTGTTAAGTGTCTGAGGCCGGATCTGAACTCAGGTCCTTCTGACTCCAGGGCCAGTGCTCTACTCACTGCACCACCTATCCACCTCGGTCCCATGATCTTATGATCATGGCTGCAAGGTAGTGCTTATTGCTAAGCCTAGAATCAAGAAAGCCTGAGTTCAAATCTAACTTCAGACACATACAAACTATGTGATTTAAAGCAAATCACTTTATCTCTGTCATTCCAGTTTTCTCCATTATAAAATGGGGTTAATATCACCTACTGTGGAGCACAACTCCACCCTCCCCTTCCCTAATTGATCTGTGAGCAGGAGTTTCAGCATAGGGTAAAATCCCTGCTCGATTCTTTTCCTTGCCCCCCTCCACCCTCCTACCGGGTGTTCCCCATCTCCACCCATCCTGGGTTCCCTGTGCCTCAGCCTAGGGTAAACTTCACACTGGTGGGGAAATTCAAATGTACACTGACCAATCACTGATTGTAGTTTTGGCTTATGTAACCTGGCTATTGAATTTCTTTAAAAACCCTCACTTGGTCTCTGCCAGCACTGTCTGATTTGGGTAACCATGTCACCCCCATAGTCCCTCGGTAATAAAATCCACTTCCAAATTTTAATCTCGAGGATCTTCTGTCTCACTCAATTATGCTCTTCACTACCTCCCAGGGTTGTTGTAAGATAAAATAAGATGATATTTGTATCACTTGTCTCAATATAGCACATAGTAGGTACTTGATAGATTCTTGTTTCTTTCCTTCCTATGATCATGGCCATAGAAATCAAGACCTTCCAAAAATTGGTAAACAGGAGTAGGGACATTCTAAAATAAGTCTGGGATCAGGGTTGAGGCAGAATGATCCTTCTGCCAGGGTCCCTTGCTCTTGGCTAAGTTGTAAAATCTAAAGTTGGTGTTTTCAGATCAAAGAGGGCTGTCCCAAGTCCCCTTAAATCCTTGAAAAAATTTCTCTGTCTTTTCCAACATGGGATTGGATTGTTTTCCAGGAGGAAGCCTGTCTCACTAGACAGGCCCTAAAGCTCTCTGTGCTTCAGGGCTTTCTTCATTTGTTTAAAAAAAAAAAGTGAGGCTGGTCACTTTGCATGGCCCTCCCTTACTTAAATCCAATTCATGGATGGTCTATCTTACACACCTTTTTCACCAGACTTTTATGATGATTTTTTATTGTATAGTGCTAACCAAAAGCTTCCTCTAATAGGCAGCTAGGTGGTACAGTGGATAGTGCACTTGGTCTGGAGTCATGAAGACTTGAGTTCAAATCTCTCCTCAGATGTGTCACCCTAGCCAAGTCATTCTAACCTCTGTCTCAGTTTTCTCAACTATAAAATAGGGATAATAATAGCACCAACCTCACAAAGTTGTTCTGAGCATCAAATGAAATAATTTTTGTAAAGTACTTACACTTAAAACACTATATAAGGGGCAGCTAGGTGGCGCAGTAAGAGCGCCGGCCTCGGAGTTGGGATGACCCGGGATCGAAACCGGCCTCA